>CM032163.1:26911508-27009193 GCA_018901935.1 Pugionium cornutum
AAGTGATCATTCCAAACTGATCATTGGTGCTCATTGAGTAAAGGCTTATAAATCAAGCATAATGCATGGCATCATACAGTTTTGGCTAGATTGGATTACTTGATCGCTATTTCGTATCTATTTTCGTGTCAAATTTTGTTGCAATATAGAAACTTGAACTAGCATAACGTGGACATTGGATTCATATTATTCTGAGCTACAAATCAAAAGTTATGTACGATTTAGTGTGGACATGTCAAGTTCACCGGCTAGTTAAAGTGATCATTCTTAACTGATCATTGGTGCTCATTGAGTAAAGGCTTATAAATGAAGCATAATGCATGGCATCACGAAGTTTGGGATAGATTGGATTACATGGACGCTTTGTCTTATCTATGTTCGTCTCAAATTTTGTCACCACATAGAGAATTAAGCTTGCTGAATGTGAGCATTGGATTCGTGTCATTCTAAGCTCTAAATCAAAAGTTAGGGACAATTTAGTGCGGATATGTCAAGTTGATCGGCCAGTTAAAGTGATCATTCTAAACTCATCATTAGTGCTCATTGAGTAAAGGCTTATAAATGAAGCATAATGCATGACATAACGCAATTCAGGATATGTCAAGTTAAATGCGGACATGTCAAGTTAAAGTTATCATTCTAAACTGATAATTGACTAAAGGGTTATAAATGAAGTATAATGCATGGCATCACTAAGTTCGGGACAGATTGGATTATATGGACACTTTGTCGCATCTATTTCTGTCTCAAATTTTGTCACAATATGAAAAATTGAGCTAGCTTAATGTGGGCATTGGATTCGTGTCGTTCTGAGCTCTAAATGAAAAGTTATGGACGATTTAATGCTGACATGTCAAGTTGATCGGCCGTTAAAGTGATCATTCTTAGCTGATCATTAGTGCTCATTGAGTAAAGGTTTATAAATGATGCATAATGCATGACATAACACAATTCGGGATAGATTGGATTACTTGAACGTATTGTCGTATCTATTTCTGCCTCACATTTTTTCAAAATGTAGAAAATTCAGCTAGTTTAACGTGGGCATTGGATTCGTGTCATTCGGAGCTCTAAATCAAAAGTTAGAGAAAATTTAGTGCGGACATGTCAAGTTGATCGTCCAGTTAAAGTGATCATTTTAAACTGATCATTGGTGCTCATCGAGTAAAGGCTTATAAATGAAGCATACTGCAAGACATCATGCATTTTTGGCTAGATTGGATTACTTGAACACTTTTTTGTATCTATTTTTGGGTTAAATTTGGTCACAATATAGAAAATTGAGCTAGCTTGATGTGGGAAATAAATTCGTGTTATTCTGAGCTCCAAATCAAAAGTTAAATTGATTGTCATGTCATTTAATGCGGTCATGTCAAATTGATTGCTTAGTTAAAGTTATCATTATAAACTGATCATTTGTGATCATTGAGTAAAGGCTTATAAATGAAGTATAATGCATGACATCACTAGGTTGGGACAGATTGGATTACATGGACACATTGTCATATCTATTTCTGTTTCAAATTTTGTCACAATATAAAAATTTGAGCTAGCATAACGTGGGCATTGGATTCGTGTCATTTTGAGCTCTAAATCAAAAGTTACAGACGATTTAGTGCAGACATGTCAAGTTCTTAGGCAAATTAAAGTGATTATTCTAAACTGATAATTGGCGCTCATTGAGTAAAGGCTTATAAATGAAGCATAACGCAAGACATCACATAGTTCAGAATAAATTGGATTATTTGGACAATTTAACGTATCTATTTTTATCTCAAATTTTGTCAAAATATATAAAATTGAACTAGATTAACGTGGGCATTGGATTCGTGTCGTTCTGAGCTCTAAATGAAAAGTTATGGAAGATTTAGTGTTGATATGTCAATTGGTCGGCCAGTTAAAGTGATCATTCTTAGCTGATCATTGGTGCTCATTGAGTAAAGGCTTATAAATGATGCATAATGCATGACATAACGCAATTCGGGATAGATTGGATTACTTGAATGCTTTGTCGTATCTATTTCTGCCTCACATTTTTTCATAATATAGAAACTTGAGCTAGTTTAACGTGGGCATTGGATTAATGTCATTCGGAGCTCTAAATCAAAAGTTACAGACAATTTAGGGCGGACATGTCACGTTGATCGGCAAGTTAAAAGGATCATTCTAAACTGATCCTCTGTGGTCATTGACTAAAGGATTATAAACGAAGCATAATGCATGGGATTATGCAGTTTTGGCTAGATTGGATTACTTGAATGCTTTTTTGTATCCATTTCTGTTGCATATTTTGTTACAACATAGAGAATTGAGCTAGGTTAACGTGGGCATTGGATTCGTGTAATTCTAAGCTCTAAGTTAGGGACGATTTATTGCGCACATGTCAAGTTGATCGGCCAGTTAAAGTGATCATTTTAAACTGATCATTGGTGCTCATTAAGTAAAGGTTAATAAATGAAGCATAATTCATGGCATCATTAGTTTTGGTTAGATTGGATAACTTCAACGCTTTTTTAATCTCTTTCTGTCTGAAATGTTATCACAATATTGGAAATTTAGCTAGCTTAACGTGGGCATTGGTTTCATGTCATTCGGAGCTACAAATCTTAAGTTACGGACGATTTAGTCTGGACATGTCTAGTTGATGGGCCATGATCATTCTTATCTGATCATTGGTGCTCATTGAGTAAATGCTTATAAATGAAGCATAGTGCATGGCATCACGCAGTTTTGGCTAGATTGGATTATGTGAACGCTATTTCGTATCTATTTTTTTGTCAAATTTGGTCACAATATAAAAAATTGAGCTAGCTTAACAAGGGCATTGGATTCGTGTTATTCTGAGCTCTAAATACGGACGATTTAATTTGGACATGTCAAGTTGATCGCCTAGTTAAAGTTATCATTCTAAACTGATCATTTTTGCTCATTGAGTAAGGCTTATAAATGATGCATAATGCATGGCATCACTCAGTTTGGGATATATTGGATTACATGAACAGTTTGTTGTATCTATTCCTGTTTCAAAGTTTGTCACAATCTAAAAAATTGAGCTAGCTTAAAGTGGGCATTGGATTCGTGTCATTCAGAGTTCCAAATCAAAAGTTACGAACAATTTAGTGCAAACATGTCAAGTTGATCGGCAAGTTAAAGTGATCATTCTAAACTGATCATTGGTGCTCATTGAGTAAAGGCTTATAAATGAAGCCTAATGCATGGCATGATGCAGTTCGAGATATATTGGATTACATGGACACTTTGTTGTATCTATTTCAATTTCAAATTTTATCACAAGATAGAAACTTGAGTTAGCTTAACGTGTGCATTGGATTCATGTTATCTTTAGCTCTAAATCAAAAGTTACGTACAATTTTATGTGGACATGTTAAGTTGATCGGCCAGTTAAAGTGATCATCCTAAATTGATCATTTGTGCTCATTGAGTAAAGGCTTATGAATGATGCATAATGCATGACATCACACACTTATGGGTAGATTGGATTACTTGGACGCTTTATCGTATCTATTTTTGCGTCACATTTTGTCACAATATAAAAAATTGAGCTAGGTTAACGTGGGCATTGGATTCGTGTCATTCTAAGCTCTAAATCAAAAGTTAGGGACAATTTAGTGTGGACATTTCAAATTGATCGGCCTAATGAAGTTATCATTCTAAAATGATCATTGGTTCTCATTGAGTAAAGGCTTATAAATGATGCATAATGCATGGCATCATGCAGTTTTGGCTAGATTGGATTACTTGAACGCTTTTTTGAATCTATTTCTGTCCCAAATTTTGTCACAATATGGAAAATTGAGCTAGCTTAGTGTGGGCATTGGATTCATGTCATTCTGATCTCTAAATCAAAAGTTATGGACGATTTAGTGCGGACATGTCAAGTTGATCGGCCAGTTAAAGTTATGATTCTAAGCTAATCATTGGTGCTCATTGAGTAAAGGCTTACAAATGAAGCAAAATGCATGACATCACGCAGTTAGGGTTAGATTGGATTACTTGTACGCTTGGTCATATCTATTTCTATCTCAAATTTTACCACAATATAGAAAATTTAGCTAGCTGAACATGGGAATTGGATTCGTGTCATTCTTAGCTATAAATCAAAAGTTACAGATGATTTAGTGCGATCATGTCAAGTTGATCGGCCAGTTCAAGTGATCATTTTAAACTGATCATTGGTGATCATTGAGTAAATGCTTACATTTTTATGCCAGACATCACGAAGTTAGGAATAGATTGGATTACTTTGACGCTTTGTCGTATCTATTCTGTCTCAAAATGTTGTCACAATATAGAAAAACGAGCTAGCTTAATGCGGGCATTGGATTCGTGTCATTCTGAGCTCTGAATCAAAAGTTACGAACGATTTAGTGCGATCATGTCAAGTTGATCGGCCAGTTAAAGTGATCATTCTAAACTGATAATTGGTGCTCATTTAGTAAAGACTTATAAATGATGCATAATGCATTACATCACGCAGTTCGGGATAGATTGGATTATTTGAACACTTTTTGTATCTATTTATGTCGCAAATATTCTGACAACATAGGGACTTGAGCTAGCTTAACGTGGGCATTGGATTCGTGTAATAATAAACTCTAAAACAAAATTTAGGGACGATTTAGTTCGTACATGTCAACTTGTTTGGCCAGTTAAAGTGATCATTTTAAACTAATCATTGGTGCTCATTGAGTAAAGGCTAATAAATGAAGCATAATGCATGGCATCATTAGTTTTGGTTAGATTGGATTACTTCAACGATTTTTTGAATCTGTTTCTGTCTACAATTATTTCACAATATTGGAAATTTAGCTAGTTTAACGTGGGCATTGGATTCTTGTCATTCTTAGCTTTAAATCAAAAGTTAGGGACGATTTAGTGCGGACATGTCAACTTGATCAAGCAGTAAAAATGATCATTCTAAACTGATCATTGGTGCTCATTGAATAAAGGCTTATAAATGAAGCATAATGCATGGGATCAAGCAGTTTTGGATACATTGGATTACTTGAACGCTTTTTTGTATCTATTTCTGTCTCAAATTTTGTTACAACATAGAGAATAGAGCTAGCTTTACGTGGGCATTGGCTTCGTGTCATTCTAAGCTCTAAATCAAAAGTTAGGGAAAATTTAGTGTGGACATTACAAGTTGACCGGCAAGTTAAAGTGATCATTTTAAACTTATCATTGGTGCTCATTGAGTAAAGGCTTATAAATGAAGCATAATGCATACATCATGCAGTTTTGGCTAGATTGGATTACTTGAACGCTTTTTTGAATTTATTTCTGTCTCAAATTTTATCACAATATAGAAAATTGAGCTAGCTTAGCGTGGGCATTGGATTCATGTCATTATGATCTCTAAATCAAAAGTTATGGATGATTTAGTATGGACATGTCAAGTTGATCGGCCAGTTAAAGTTATCTTTCTAAACTGATAATTGGTGCTCATTGAGTAAAGGCTTACAAATGAAGCAAAATGCATGACAACACGGAGTTAGGGATAGATTGGATTACTTGGACGCTTTGTCGTATCTATTTCTATATCAAATTTTATCACAATATAGAATATTGACCTTGCTTAACGTGGGCATTGGATTCGTGTCATTCTAAGCACTAAATCAAAAGTTACGGACGATTTAATGTGACCATGTCAAGGTTATTTGCCAGTTAAAGTGATCATTCTAAACTTATCATTGGTGCTCATTGAGTAAAAGCTTACAAATGAAGAATAATGCATGACATCACGCAGTTAGGGATATATTGGATTACTTGGATGCTTTGTCGTATCAATTTCTGTCTTAAATTTTGTCACAATATAAAAAATGAGCTAGCTTAACGTGGGCATTAGTTTCGTGTCATTCTAAGCTCTAATCAAAAGTTAGGAACGATTTAGTGCGGACATGTCAAGTTGATCGGCCAGTTAAAGTGATCATTTTAAATTGGTCATGCGTGCTGATTGAGTAAATGCTTATAAATGAAGCATAATGCATGGCATCATGCAGTTTTGGCTAGATTGTTTTACTTGAACGCTTTTTGATATCTATTTTTGGGTCAAATTTCGTCAAAATATAGAAAATTCGGCCAGCTTAATGTGGGTATTTGATTCGTGTTATTCTGAGCTCTAAATCAAAAGTAACGGACCATTTAATGCGGACATCTCAAGTTGATTGCTTAGTTAAAGTTATCATTCTAAACTGATCATTTGTGATCATTGAGTAAAGGCTTATAAATGAAGTATAATGCAAGGCATCACTAAGTTCAGGATAGATTGGATTACATGGACACTTTGTCGTATCTATTTCTGTCTCAAATTTTGTCACAATATGAAAAATTGAGATAGCTTAACGTGGGCATTGGATTCGTGTCATTCGGAGCTTTAAACCAAAAGTTACGGACGAGTTAGTGTAGACATGTCAAGTTGATCGGCAAATTAAAGTGATTATTCTAAACTGATCAGTGGTGCTCAATGAGTAAACGCTTGTAAATGATGTATAATGCACGACATCACGTAGTTCAGAACAGATTGGATTATTTGGACAATTTAACGTATCTATTTTTATCTCAAATTTTGTCACAATATAGAAAATTGAGCTAGATTATCGTGGGCATTGGATTCGTATCATTTTGTGCTTTAAATGAAAAATACAGACGATTTAGTGCAGATATGTCAAATTGATCGGCCAGTTAAAGTGATCATTTTTAGCTGATCATTTATTCTCACTGTGTAAAGGCTTATAAATGATGCATAATGCATGATATCACACAATTCGGGATAGATTGGATTACTTGAATGCTTTGTCATGTCTATTTCTGCCTCACATTTTGTGAATATATAGAAAATTGAGCTACTTTAACATGGGCATTGAATTCATGTTATTCGGAGCTCCAAATCAAAAGTTGTTGACGATTTAGTGAGGACATGTCAAGTTGATCGGCCAGTTAAAGTGATAATTCTAAACTCACCATTTGTGCTCATTGAGTAAAGGCTTATAAACGAAGCATAATGCATGGGATCATGCAGTTTTGGCTAGATTGAATTACTTGAACACTTTTTGCATCTATTTCTGTCGCAAAATTTCTGACAACATAGAGACTTGAGCTATCTTAACGTGAGCATTGGATTCGTGTAATTCTAAGCTCTAAAACAAAATTTAGGGACGATTTAGTGCGTACATGTCAAGTTGATCGGCCAGTTAAAGTGATCATTTTAAACTGATCATTGGCGCTCATTGAGTAAAGGCTAATAAATGAAGCATAATGCATGGCATCACTAGTTTTGGTTAGATTGGATTACTTCAACGATTTTTGGAATCTGTTTCTGTCTGAAATTTTTTCACAATATTGGAAATTTAGCTAGCTCAACGTGGGCATTGGATTTGTGTCATTCAGGGCTATAAATCATAAATTACAGACGATTTAGTGCGGACATGTCTAGTTTATTGGCCAGTTAAAGTGATCATTCTTAACTTTATCATTGGTGCTCATTGAGTAAATTCTTATAAATGAAGCATAAAACATGGCATCATGCGGTTTTGGCTAGATTGGATTACTTGAACGCTTTTTCGAATCTATTTTTTTGTCAAATTTGGTCACAATATAAAAAATTGAGCTAGCTTAACGTGGGCATTGAATTCGTGTTATTCTTAGCTCTAAATACGGACGATTTAATGCGGACATGTCAAGTTGATCGCCTAGTTAAAGTTATCATTCGAAACTGATCATTTTTGCTCATTGAGTAAAGACTTATAAATGAAGCATAATGCATGGCATCACTCGGTTTGGGATATATTGGATTAGATGAACACTTTGTTGTATCTATTTCTGTCTCAAACTTTTGTCACAATATTAAAAATTGAGCTAGCTTAAGGGCAATGGATTCATGTCATTCTGAGCTCTAAATCAAAAGTTACGAACGATTTAGTGCATACATGTCAATTTGATCGGCAAGTTAAAGTGATCATTCTAAACTGATTATTGGTGCTCATTGAGTAAAGGCTTATAAATGAAGTATAATGCATGGCATCATGCAGTTTGGGATATATTGGATTACATGGACACTTTGTCGTATCTATTTCAGTCTCAAATTTTGTCACAAGATAGAAAATTGAGCTAGCTTAACGTGTGCTATGGATTCGTGCTATTTTTAGCTCTAAATCAAAAGTTACGGACGATTTAGTTGATAGGCCAGTTAAAGTGATCATTCTAAATTGATCATTTGTGCTCATTGAGTAAAGGCTTATAAATGATGCATAATGCATGACATCACACAGTTCAGGGTAGATTGGATTACTTGGAAGCTTTGTCATATCTATTTTAGTCACAAATTTTGTCACAATATAGAAAATTGAGCTAGCTTAAAGTGGGCATTGGATTCGTATCATTCTAAGATCTAAATCAAAAGTTATGGACGATTTAGTGTGGACATGTCAAGTTGATCGGCCAATGAAAGTGATCATTCTAAAATGATCATTGGTTCTCATTGAGTAAAGTCTTATAAATGATGCATAATGCATGGCGTCACAGAGTTTTGGCTAGATTGGATTACTTGAACGCTTTTTTCTATCTATTTCTGCCTCAAATTTTGTTACAACATAGAGAATTGAGCTAGCTTAACGTGGGCATTGGAATTGTGTCATTCTAAGCTATAAATCCAAAGTTCGGGACGATTTAATGCATACATATCAAGTTGATCGGGCAGTTAAAGTGATCCTTCTTAACCGATCATTGGTGCTCATTGAGTAAAGGCTTATAAATGAAGTATAATGCATAGCATCACGCAGTTCGGGATAGATTGGATTACATAGACGCTTTTTTAAATCTATTTCTGTCTCAAATTTTGTTAAAACATAGAGAATTGAGCTAGCTTAATGTGGGCGTTGGATTCCTGTCATTCTGAGCTCTAACTCAAAAGTTACGGACGATTTAATGCAGACATGTCAAGTTGATCGGCAAGCTAAAGTGATCATGCTAAACTAACAATTAGTCCTTATTAAGTAAAGGCTTATAAATGAAGCATAATGCATGGCATCATGCAGTTTTGGCTAGAATGGTTAAATGAACGTTTTTTATATCTATTTCTGCCTCAAATTTTGACACAATATAGACAATTGAGCTAGCTTAATGTCGGCATTGGATTCGTGTCATTCTGAGCTCTAAATTAAAAGCTAGTGACGATTTAGTGCGGATCATTTGTGCTCATTGAGTAAAGGCTTATAAATGAAACATAATGCATGGCATCACTCAGTTCCAGAGAGATTGGATTACATCGACACTTTGTCGTAACTATTTCTGTCTCAAATTTTGTCATAACATAGAGAATTGAGCTAGCTTAACCCACGCATTGGATTCTTATCATTCTGAGCTCTAACTCAAAAGTTATGGACGATTTAGTGCAGACATGTCAAGTTGCTCGACAAGTTAAAGTGATCATTCTAAACTGATAATTGGTGCTCATTGAGTAAAGGCTTATAAATGAAGCATAATGCATGGCATCACGCAGTTTAGGTTATATTGGATTACTTGAACACTTTTTCGTATCTATTTTGTGTCAAATATTGTCACAATATAGAAAATTGAGCTAGCTTAACGTGGGCATTGTATTCGTGTTATTCTGAGCTCTAAATCAAAAGTTATGGAAGGTTTAATGCGGACATGTCAAGTTGATCGCCTAGTTAAAGTTTATAAATGAAGGCTTATAAATGAAGCATATAATCCATGGCATCACAGAGTTTTGGCTAAATTGGTTACATGAACGCTTTTTATATCTATTTATGCCTCAAATTTTGTCACAATATAAAAAATTGAGCTAGCTTAACGTGGGCATTGGATTCGTGTCATTCTGAGCTCTAAATTAAAAGCTAGTGACGATTTAGTGCGGATATGTCAATATGATTGGCCAGTTAAAGTGATCATTCAAAACTGATCATTTGTGCTCATTGAGTAAAGGCTTATAAATGAAGCATAATGCATGGGATCATGCAGTTTTTGCTAGATTTGATTACTTGAACGCTTTTTGTATCTATTTGTGTCTCAAATTTTGTTACAACATAGAGAATTGAGCTAGCTTAACGTGGCCATTGGATTCGTGTCATTCTAAGCTCTAAAACAAAAGTAAGGGATGATTTTGTGCGGACATGTCAAGTTGATCGGCAAGTTAAAGTGATCATTCTTAACCGATCATTGGTGCTCATTGAGTTAAGGCTTATAAATGAAGCATAATGCAAGGCGTTACACAGTTTTGGCTAGATTAGATTACTTGAACGCATTTTCGTATCTATTTTGTGTCAAATTTGGTCAAAATATAGAAAATTGAGCTAGCTTAACGTGGGCATTGGATTCGTGTCATTCTAAGCTCTAAATCAAAATTTAGGGATGATTTTGTGCGGACATGTCAAGTTGATCGGCCAGTTAAAATGATCATTCTTAACCGATCATTGGTGCTCATTGAGTAAAGGGTTATAAATGAAGCATAACACGTGGCATTACTCTGTTCCAAACAGATTGGATTACATGAACACTTTTTCGTATCTATTGTGTCTCAAATTTTGTCACAATATAAGAAATTGAGCTAGCTTAACGTGGGCATTGGATTCCAATCATTCTGAGCTCTAACTCAGAACTTAAGGAAGATTTAGTGCGGACATGTCTAGTTGATCGGCCAGTTAATGTGATCATTCTAAATTGATCATTGGTGGTCATTGAGTAAAGGCTTATAACTGATGCATAATGCCTGAAATCACGCATTTCCGGATATATTAGATGACTGGGACCCCTTTGTCGTATGTATTTGAGTGACAAATTTTTTCACAATATAGAAAATTAAGCTACCTTAAAGTGGGCATTGGATTCGTGTCATTGTGAGCTCAAAATCATAAGTTACGGACGGTTTAGTGTGGACATGTCAAGTGTATCGGCCAGTTAAAGTGATCATTATTAACTGATCAGTGGTGCTCATTGCTAAAGGCTTATAAATGAAGCATAATGCATGGCATCACGCAGTTCGGAATATATTGGATTACATGGACGCTTTGTTGTATATATTTCTGTCTCAAATTTTGTCACAATATAGAAAAGTGAGCTTGCTTAACATGGGCATTAGATTCGTGTCATTCTTAGCTCTAAATCAAAAGTTATGAACGATTTAGTGCAGACATGTCAATTTGATCGGCAAGTTAAAGTCATCATTCTATACTGATTATTGGTGCTCATTGAGTAAAGGCTTATAAATGAAGCATAATGCATGGCATCATGCAGTTTGGGATATATTGGATTACATGGACACTTTGTCGTATCTATTTCAGTCTCAAATTTTGTCACAAGATAGAAAATTGAGCTAGCTTAACGTGTGCTATGGATTCGTGCTATTTTTAGCTCTAAATCAAAAGTTACGGACGATTTAGTGCGGACATGTCAAGTTGATAGGCCAGTTAAAGTGATCATTCTAAATTGATCATTTGTGCTCATTGAGTAAAGGCTTATAAATGATGCATAATGCATGACATAACACAGTTCAGGGTAGATTGGATTACCTGGAAGCTTTGTCGTATCTATTTTCGTCACAAACTTTGTCACCATTTAGAAAATTGAGCTAGGTTAAAGTGGGCATTGGATTCGTATCATTCTAAGATCTAAATCAAAAGTTATGGACGATCTAGTGTGGACATGTCAAGTTGATCGGCCAATGAAAGTGATCATTCTAAAATGTTCATTGGTTCTCATTGAGTAAAGTCTTATAAATGATGCATAATGCATGGCGTCACAGAGTTTTGGCTAGATTGGATTACTTGAACGTTTTTCTTGTATCTATTTCTGCCTCAAATTTTGTTACAACATAGAGAATTGAGCTAGCTTAACGTGGGCATTCGATTTGTGTCATTCTAAGCTATAAATCCAAAGTTAGGGACGATTTAATGCATACATATCAAGTTGATCGGGCAGTTAAAGTGATCCTTCTTAACCGATCATTGGTGCTCATTGAGTAAAGGCTTATAAATGAAGTATAATGCATGGCATCACGCAGTTCGGGATAGATTGGATTACCTGGACGCTTTTGTTTTATCTATTTCTGTCTCAAATTTTGTTACAACATAGAGAATTGAGCTAGCTTAACGTGGGCGTTGGATTCCTGTCATTCTAAGCTCTAACTCAAAAGTTACGGACGATTTATTGCAGACATGTCAAGTTGATCGGCAAGCTAAAGTGATCATGCTAAACTAAGAATTAGTCCTTATTAAGTAAAGGCTTATAAATGAAGCATAATGCATGACATCAAGCAGTTTTGGCTAGATTGGTTACATGAACGCTTTTTATATCTATTTCTGCCTCAAATTTTGTCACAATATAGACAATTGAGATAGCTTAATGTCGGCATTGGATTCCTGTCATTCTGAGCTCTAAATTAAAAGCTAGTGATGATTTAGTTCGGATATGTCAAGTTGATCGGCCAGTTATAGTTATCATTTTAAACTGATCATTTGTGCTCATTGAGTAAAGGCTTATAAATGAAACATAATGCATGGCATCACTCAGTTCCAGACAGATTGGCTTACAGCGACACTTTGTCGCAACTATTTCTGTCTCAAATTTTGTCACAACATAGAGAATTGAGCTAGCTTAACATGGGCTTTGGCTTCCTATCATTCTGAGCTCTAACTCAAAAGTTATGGACGATTTAGTGCAGATATGTCAAATTGCTCGACAAGGTAAAGTGATCATTCTAAACTGATAATTGGTGCTCATTGAGTAAAGGCTTATAAATGAAGCATAATGCATGGCATCACGCAGTTTTGGCTAGATTGGATTACTCGAACGCTTTTTCGTATTTATTTTGTGTCAAATTTGGTCACAATATAGAAAATTGAGCTAGCTTAACATGGGCATTGAATTCGTGTCATTCTAAGCTCTAAATCAAAAGTTAGCGATGATTTTGTGCGGACATGTCAAGTTGATCGGCCAGTTAAAATGATCATTCTTAACCGATCATTGGTGCTCATTGAGTAAAGGCTTATAAATGAAGCATAATACATGGCATTACTCAATTCCAGACAGATTGGATTACATGGACACTTTTTCGTATCTATTGTGTCTCAAATTTTGTGACAATATAAGAAATTGAGCTAGCTTAACGTGGGCATTGGATTCCAATCATTCTGAGCTCTAACTCAAAACTTACGGACGATTTAGTGTGGACATGTCAAGTTGATCGGCCAGTTAAAAAGATCATTCTAAATTGATCATTGGTGCTCATTGAGTAAAGGCTTATAAATGATGCATAATGCATGAAATCACGCATTTCGGGATATTTTGGATTACTGGGACCCTTTGTCGTATGTATTTGAGTGACAAAGTTTTTCACAATATAGAAAATTGAGCTACCTTAACGTAGACATTGAATTCGTGTCATTGTGAGCTCTAAATCATAAGTTACAAACGGTTAAGTGCGGACATGTCAAGTGTATCGGCCAGTTAAAGTGATCATTATTAACTGATCAGTGGTGCTCATTGAGTAAAGGCTTATAAATGAAGCATAATGCATGGCATCACGCAGTTTGGAATATATTGGATTACAGGAACGCTTTGTCGTATCTATTTCTGTCTCAAATTTTGTCACAATATAGAAAAGTGAGCTTGCTTAACATGGGCATTAGATTCGTGTCATTCTTACCTCTAAATCAAAAGTTATGAACGATTTAGTGCAGACATGTCAATTTGATCGGCAAGTTAAAATCATCATTCTATACTGATTATTGGTGCTCATTGAGTAAAGGCTTATAAATGAAGCATAATGCATGGCATCACGCAGTTCGGGATATATTGGATTACATGGACACTTTGTCGTATCTATTTCTGTCTCAAATTTTGTCACAAGATAGAAATTGAGCTAGCTTAACGTGTGCTATGGATTCGTGCTATTTTTAGCTCTAAATCAAAAGTTACGGACGATTTAGTGCGGACATGTCAAGTTGATAAGCCAGTTAAAGTGATCATTCTTAACTTATCATTAGTGCTCATTGAGTAAATTCTTATAAATGAAGCATAAAACATGGCATCACGCGGTTTTGGCTAGATTGGATTACTTGAACCCTTTTTCGAATCTATTTTTTGTCAAATTTGGTCACAATATAAAAAAATTGAGCTAGCTTAACGTGGGCATTGGATTCGTGTTATTCTGAGCTCTAAATACGGACGATTTAATGCGGACATGTCAAGTTGATCGCCTAGTTAAAGTTATCATTCGAAAATGATCATTTTTGCTCATTGAGTAAAGGCTTATAAATGAACCATAATGCATGGCCTCACTCGGTTTGGGATATATTGGATTACATGAACACTTTGTTGTATCTATTTCTGTCTCAAATTTGTCACAATATAAAAAATTGAGCTACCTTAACATGGGCAATGGATTCATGTCATTCTGAGCTCTAAATCAAAAGTTATGAACGATTTAGTGCAGACATGTCAATTTGATTGGCAAGTTAAAGTCATCATTCTATACTGATTTTTGGTGCTCATTGAGTAAAGGCTTATAAATGAAGCATAATGCATGGCATCACGCAGTTCGGGATATATTGGATTACAGGAGACTTTGTCGTATCTATTTCAGTCTCAAATTTTGTCACAAGATAGAAAATTGAGCTAGCTTAACGTGTGCTATGGATTCGTGTTATTTTTAGCTCTAAATCAAAAGTTACGGACGATTTAGTGTGGACATGTCAAGTTGATAGGACAGTTAAAGTGATCATTCTAAATTGATCATTTGTGCTCATTGAGTAAAGGCTTATAAATGATGTATAATGCATGACATCACGCAGTTCGGGGTAGATTGGATTACTTGGAAGCTTTGTCGTATCTATTTTAGTCACAAATTTTGTCACAATATAGAAAATTGAGCTAGCTTAAAGTGGGCATTGGATTCGTATCATTCTAAGATCTAAATCAAAAGTTATGGACGATTTAGTGTGGACATGTCAAGTTGATTGGCCAATGAAAGTGATCATTCTAAAATGATCATTGGTTCTCATTGAGTAAAGTCTTATAAATGATGCATAATGCATGGCGTCACAGAGTTTTGGCTAGATTGGATTACTTGAACGCTTTTTTGTATCTATTTCTGCCTCAAATTTTGTTACAACATAGAGAATTGAGCTAGCTTAACGTGGGTATTGGATTTGTGTCATTCTAAGCTATAAATCCAAAGTTAGGGACGATTTAATGCATACATATCTAGTTGATCGGGCAGTTAAAGTGATCCTTCTTAACCGATCATTGGTGCTCATTGAGTAAAGGCTTATAAATGAAGTATAATGCATGGCATCACACAGTTCGGGATAGATTGGATTACATGGACACTTTTTTATCTATTTCTGTCTCAAATTTTTGACAACATAGAGAATTGAGCTAGCTTAACGTGGGTGTTGGATTCCTGTCATTCTGAGCTCTAACTCAAAAGTTACGGACGATTTATTGCACACATGTCAAGTTGATCGGCAAGCTAAAGTGATCATGCTAAATTAACAATTAGTCCTTATTAAGTAAAGGCTTATAAATGAAGCATAATGCATGGCATCATGCAGTTTTGGCTAGATTGGTTACATGAACGCTTTTTATATCTATTTCTGCCTCAAATTTTGTCACAATATAGACAATTGAGATAGCTTAATGTCGGCATTTGGATTCGTGTCATTCTGAGCTCTAAATTAAAAGGTAGTGAGGATTTAGTGCGGATATGTCAAGTTGATCGGCCAGTTATAGTTATCATTTTAAACTGATCATTTGTGCTCATTGAGTAAAGGCTTATAAATGAAACATAATGCATGGCATCACTCAGTTCCAGACAGATTGGATTACATCGACACATTGTCGTAACTATTTCTGTCTCCAATTTTGTCACAACATAGAGAATTGAGCTAGCTTAACGTGGGCTTTGGATTCCTATCATTCTGAGCTCTAACTAAAAAGTTATGGACGATTTAGTGCAGACATGTCAAGTTGCTCGACAAGTTAAAGTGATCATTCTAAACTGATAATTGGTGCTCATTGAGTAAAGGCTTATAAATGAAGCATAATGTATGGCATCACGCAGTTTAGGCTATATTGGATTACTTGAACACTTTTTCGTATCTATTTTGTGTCAAATATTGTCACAATATAGAAAATTGAGCTAGCTTAATGTGGGTGTTGGATTCATGTCGTTCCGAACTCTAAATCAAAAGTGACGGAGGATTTAGTGCGGATATGTCAAGTTGATCGCCAAGTTAAAGTTTATAAATGAAGGCTTATAAATGAAGCATAATCCATGGCATCACCGAGTTTTGGCTAGATTGGTTACATGAACGCTTTTTATATCTATTTATGCCTCAAATTTTGTCACAATATAGAAAATTGAGCTAGCTTAACGTGGGCATTGGATTCGTGTCATTCTGAGCTCTAAATTAAAAGCTAGTGACGATTTAGTGCGGATATGTCAATATGATTGGCTAGTTAAAGTGATCATTCTAAACTGATCATTTGTGCTCATTGAGTAAAGACATATAAATGAAGCATAATGCATGGGATCATGCAGTTTTTGCTAGATTTGATTACTTGAACGCTTTTTGTATCTATTTGTGTCTCAAATTTTGTTACAACATAGAGAATTGAGCTAGCTTAACGTGGGCATTGGATTCGTGTCATTCTAAGCTCTAAATCAAAAGTAAGGGATGATTTTGTGCGGACATGTCAAGTTGATCGGCAAGTTAAAGTGATCATTCTTATCACGATCATTGGTGCTCATTGAGTTAAGGCTTGTAAATGAAGCATAATGCATCACACAGTTTTGGCTAGATTGGATTACTTGAACGCTTTTTCGTATCTATGTTGTGTGAAATTTGGTCACAATATAGAAAATTGAGCTAGCTTAACGTGGGCATTGGATTTGTGTCATTCTAAGCTCTAAATCAAAAGTTAGGGATGATTTTGTGCAGACATGTCAAGTTGATCGGCCAGTTAAAATGATCATTCTTAACCGATCATTGGTGCTCATTGAGTAAAGGCTTATAAATGAAGCATAATACATGGCATTACTCAATTCCAGACAGATTGGATTACATGGACACTTTTTCGTATCTATTGTGTCTCAAATTTTGTGACAATATAAGAAATTGAGCTAGCTTAACGTGGGCATTGGATTCCAATCATTCTGAGCTCTAACTCAAAACTTACGGACGATTTACTGCGAACATGTCAAGTTGATTGGCCAGTTAAAGTGATCATTCTAAATTGATCATTGGTGCTCATTGAGTAAAGGCTTATAAATGATGCATAATGCATGAAATCACGCATTTCGGGATATATTGGATTACTGGGAACCTTTGTCGTATGTATTTTAGTGACAAACTTTTTCACAATATAGAAAATTGAGCTACCTTAACGTGGGCATTGAATTCGTGTCATTGTGAGCTCTAAATCATAAGTTATGGACGGTTAAGTGCAGACATGTCAATTGTATCGGCCAGTTAAAGTGATCATTATTAACAGATGAGTGGTGCTCATTGAGTAAAGGCTTCTAAATGAAGCATAATGCATGGCATCATGCAGTTCGGAATATATTGGATTACATGGACGCTTTGTCGTATCTATTTCTGTCTCAAATTTTGTCACAATATAGAAAAGTGAGCTTGCTTAACATGGGCATTAGATTCGTGTCATTCTTAGCTCTAAATCAAAAGTTGTGAACGATTTAGTGCAGACATGTCAATTTGATAGGCAAGTTAAAGTCATCATTCTATACTGATTATTGGTGCTCATTGAGTAAAGGCTTATAAATGAAGCATAATGCATGGCATCACGCAGTTCGGGATATATTGGATTAGATGGACACTTTTTCGTATTTATTTCAGTCTCAAATTTTTTCACAAGATAGACAGTTGAGCTAGCTTAACGTGTGCTATGGATTCGTGCTATTTTTAGCTCTAAATCAAAAGTTACGGACGATTTAGTGCGGACATTTCAAGTTGATAAGCCAGTTAAAGTGATCATTCTTAACTTATCATTGGTGCTCATTGAGTAAATTCTTATATGTGAAGCATAAAACATGGCATCACGCGGTTTTGGCTAGATTGGATTACTTGAACGCTTTTTCGAATCTATTTTTTTTCAAATTTGGTCACAATATAAAAAATTGAGCTAGCTTAACGTGGGCATTGGATTTGTGTTATTCTGAGCTCTAAATACGGACGATTTAATGCGGACATGTCAAGTTGATCGCCTAGTTAAAGTTATCATTCGAAACTGATCATTTTTGCTCATTGAGTAAAGGCTTATAAATGAACCATAATGCATGGCATCACTCGGTTTGGGATATATTGGATTACATGAACACTTTGTTGTATCTATTTCTGTCTAACATTTTGTCAAAATATAAAAAATTGAGCTAGCTTAACATGGGCAATGGATTCATGTTATTCTGAGCTCTAAATCAGAAGTTACGAACGATTTACTGCAGACATGTCAATTTGATCGGCAAGTTAAAGTGACCATTCTAAACTGATTATTGGTGCTCATTGAGTAAAAGCTTATAAATGAAGCATAATGCATGGCATCATGCAGTTCGGGATATATTGGATTACATGGATACTTTTTCGTATCTATTTCAGTCTCAAATTTTGTCACAAGATAGAAAATTGAGATAGCTTAACGTGTGCTACGGATTCGTGCTATTTTTAGCTCTAAATCAAATGTTACGGACGATTTAGTGCGGACATGTCAAGTTGATAAGCCAGTGATCATTCTTAACTTATCATTGGTGCTCATTGAGTAAATTCTTATAAATGAAGCATAAAACATGGCATCACGCAGTTTTGGCTAGATTGGATTACTTGAACGCTTTTTCGAATCTATTTTTTTTGTCAAATTTGGTCACAATATAAAAAATTGAGCTAGCTTAACTTGGGCATTGGATTCGTGTTATTCTGAGCTCTAAATACGGACGATTTAGTGCGGACATGTCAAGTTGATCGCCTAGTTAAAGTTATCATTCGAAACCGATCATTTTTGCTCATTGAGTAAAGGCTTATAAATGAACCATAATGCATGGCATCACTCGGTTTGGGATATATTGGATTACATGAAAACTTTGTTGTATCTATTTCTGTTTAAAATTTTGTCACAATATAAAAAATTGAGCTAGCTTAACATGGGCAATGGATTCATGTCATTCTGAGCTCTAAATCAAAAGTTACGAATGATTTAGTGCAGACATGTCAATTTGATCGGCAAGTTAAAGTGATCATTCTAATCTGTTTATTGGTGCTCATTGAGTAAAGGCTTATAAATGAAGCATAATGCATGGCATCATGCAGTTCGGGATATATTGGATTACATGGATACTTTGTTGTATCTATTTCAGTCTCAAATTTTGTCACAAAATAGAAAATTGAGCTAGCTTAACGTGTGTTATGGATTCGTGCTATTTTTAGCTCTAAATCAAAAGTTACGGACGCTTTAATGCGGACATGTCAAGTTTCTAGGCCAGTTAAAGTGATCATTCTAAATTGATCATTTGTGCTCATTGAGTAAAGGCTTATAAATGATGCAAAATGCATGACATCACGCAGTTCGGGTAGATTAGATTACTTGGATGCTTTGTCGTATCTATTTTAGTCACAAATTTTGTCACAATATAGAAAATTGAGCTAGCTTAAAATGGGCATTGGATTCATATCATTCTAAGATCTAAATCCAAAGTTATGGACGATTTAGTGTGGACATGTCAAGTTGATCGGCCAGTTAAAATGATCATTCTTAACCGATCATTGGTGCTCATTGAGTAAAGGCTTATAAATGAAGCATAATGCATGACATCATGCAGTTTTTGCTATATTGGATTACTTGAACGCTTTTTCGTATCCATTTTGTGTCAAATATGGTCACAATATAGAAAATTGAGCTAGCTTAACGTGGGCATTGTATTCATGTTATTCGGAGCTCTAAATCAAAAGTTAAGGACAATTTAATGCGGACATGTCAAGTTGATCATTTGTGCTTATTGAATGAAACATAATGCATGGCATCACTCATTTGTGCTTATTGAATAAAGGCTTATAAATGAAACATAATGCATGGCATCACTCAGTTCGAGACAGATTGGATTACATGGACACTTTGTCGTAACTGTTTCTGTCTCAATATTTGTCACAATATAAAAAATTGAGCTAGCTTAACGTGGGCATTGGATTCATATCATTCTGAGCTCTAACTCAAAAGTTATCGACGATTTAGTGCAGACATGTCAAGTTGATCGGCAAGTTAAAGTGATCATTCTAAACTGATAATTGGTGTTCATTGATTAAAGGCTTATCAATGAAGCAGAATGAATGGCATCACACAGTTCGGGATATATTGGATTACATAGACACTTTGTCATATCTATTTCAGTCTCAAATTTTGTAACAATATAGAAAATTGAGCTATCTTAACGTGAGAATTGAATTTGTGTTATTTTGCGCTTTAAAATCAAAAGTTACGGACGATATAGTGCGGACATGTTAAGTTGATCGGCCAGTTAAAGTGATCATTCTAAACTGATCATTGGTGCTCATTGAGTAAAGGCTTATAAATGATGCATAATGCATGACATCACGTAGTTCGAGATAGATTTAATTACTTGGCTGCTTTATCGCATCTATTTCTATCTCAAATTTTGTCACAATATAGAAAATTGGGCTAGCTTAATGTGGGCATTGGATTCGTGTCATTCTGAGCTCTAAATCAAAAATTACGGTTGATTTTGTGCGGACATGTCAAGTTGATCGGCCAGTTAAAGTGATTTTTCTAAACTGATCATTGGTGCTCATTGAGTAAGGACTTATAAATAATGCATAATGCATGACATCACATAGTTCGGGATAGATTGGATTACTTGGACACTTTGTCTTATCTATTTCTGCCTCAAATTTTGTAACAATTTAGAAACTTGAGCTAGCTTAACGTCGGCATTGGATTTGTGTCATTCTGGCTCTAAATCATAAGTTACGGACGATTTACGGCGGACATGTCAAATTGATCGGCCAGTTAAAGTGATCATTCTTAACTGATCATTGGTCCTCATTGAGTAAAGGCCTTTAAATGAAATATAATTAATGGCATCACGGAATTTTGGCTAGATTGGCTACATGAACGCTTTTTTATATCTATTTCCACCTCAAGTTTTATCACAATATAGAATATTGAGCAAGCTTAACGTGGGCATTGGATTCGTATCATTCTGAGCTCTAAATCAAAAGTTAGGAACGATTTAGTGCGAACATGTCAAGTTCATCGTGCAGTTAAAGTGATAATTCTAAACTGATCATTTGTGCTCATTGTGTAAAGGGTTATAAATGAAGCATAATGCATGGCATCACGCAGTTTAGGATAGATTGGATTACTTGGACGCTTTGACCTATCTATTTATGCCTCAAAATTTGTCAGAATATAGAAAATTTAGATATCTTAACGTGGACATTGGATTCGTGTCATTCAGCGCTTTAAATCAAAAGTTACGACGATTTAGTGCAATCATGTAAAGTTGATCGGCCAGTTAAAGTGATAATTCTAAACTGATCATTGGTGCTCATTGAGTAAGGATTATAAATGATGCATAATGCATAACATCACGCAGTTTTGGATATATTGTATTACTTGGACGCTTTGTTGTATCTATTTTTGCCTCATATTTTGTCACAATATAGAAAATTGACCTACCTTAACATGGGCATTGGATTCGTGTCATTATGATCTATAAATCATAAGTTACGGACGATTTAGTGCGGACCTGTCAAGTTGATCGGCCAGTTAAAGTGATCATTCTTAATAGATCATTGGTCCTCATTAAGTAAAGGCTTATAAATGAAGTATAATGCATGACATCACGGAGTTTTGGCTAGATTTGTTACATGAACGCCTTTTATATCTATTTCTGCCTCAAATTTTGTCACAATATAGAAAATTGAGCTACCTTAACGTGGGCATTGGATTCATAAGCATGGACATGACCAGTAAATACGATACCAACACCGCCAAACTAGATATTGTGACAAAATTATGTGACGCCATGAATTATGCTTCATTTATAAGCCTTTACTCAATGAGCACCAATAATCAGTTTAGAATGATCACTTTAACTGGCCGATCAACTTGACATGTCCACGCTAAGTCGTCTGTAACTTTTGATTTAGAGCTCAGAATGACATGAATTCAATACCCACTTTAATCTAGCTCAATTTTCTATATTGTGACAAAATTTGAGGCAGAAATAGATACGACAAAGTGTCCAAGTAATCTAGTCCATCCCAAACTATGTGATGCCATGCATTATTCTTCATTTATAAGTTTTTTCTCAATAAGCACAAGCGATCAGTTTAGAATGATCATTTTAACTGGCCGATAAATTTGATATGTCTGCAGTATATCGTCCATGACTTTTGATTTATAGCTCAGAAGGACACGAATCAATTGCCCACATTATGCTAGTTCAATTTTCTGTATTGTGACAATATTTGAAACAGGACAAGATACGATAAAGCATCCAAGTAATCTAATCTATACCAAACTGCATGATGCCATGCATTATGCTCCATTTATAATCCTTTACTCAATGAGCACCAATGATCAGTTTAGATAGATCACTTTAACTAGCCGATCAACTTGACATGTCCCGCACTAAATCATCCGTAACTTTTGATTTAGAACTCAAAATGACAGAAATCCAATGCTCACGTTATGCTAGTTCAATTTTATATATTGTGACAAAATTTAAAACAAATCTAGATACGACAAAGATCCAAGTAATCCAATCTATCCCAAACTATGTGATGCCATGCATTATACTTCATTTACAAGACTTTACTCAATGACCACCAATGATCATTTTAGATTGATAACTTTAACTGGCCGATCAACTTGACATATCCACATTAAATTATTTGTAACTTTTGATTTAGATCTCGGAATGACAGGAATACAATGCCCACATCAAGCTACCTCAATTTTCTATATTGTGACAAAATTTGAGACGTAAATAGATACAACAAACCGTCCAAGTAATCTACTCCATCCCAAACTGCGTGATGCGATGCATTATTCTTCATTAATAAGCGTTTACTCAATGAACACCAATGATCAGCCTAGAATGACTATTTTAGCTGGCCGATCAACTTGACATGTCCGTAACTTTTGATTCAGAGCTCATAATGATACAAATTCAATGCCCACGTTAAGCTAGCTCAATTTTCTAGATGTTGACAAAATTTGTTACAAAATAAGAGTGGACAAAGCGTCCAAGTTATCCAAGTTATCCAATCTATCCAAACTACTTGATGCCATGTTTTATGCTTCATTTATAAGCCTTCACTTAATGAGCACCAATGATCTGTTTTGAATGATCACTTTAACTGGCCACTCAACTTTACAGTTCCGCACTAAATCGTCCGTAACTTTTGGTTTATAGCTCAGAATGACACGAGTCCAGTTCCCACTTTAAACTAGCTCCATTTCCTATATTGTGACAAAATTTGCGATAGAAATTTATACGAAAAAGCCTTTAAGTAATCCAGTTCAGTCCATGCCATGCAATATTCTTCATTTATAAGCTTTTACTCAATGAGCACCAATGTTCATTTTAGAATGATCATTTTAACTGGCCGATCAACTTGACATGTTTGTACTATATAATCTATAACTATTGATTTAATGCTCAGAATGACACGAATCAATTGCCCACATTATGCTAGTTCAATTTTCTATATTGTGACAGAATTTGAGACATAACTAGATACGATTGTGCATCCTAGTAATCCAATCTATCCCAAACTCCGTGATGCCATGCATTATGCTTTGTTTATAAGCATTTACTCAACGAGCACCAATGATCAGTTTATAATTATCACTTTAACTTGCCGATCAACTTGACATGTCTGCACTAAATCATATGTATCTTGTGATTTAGAAATCAGAATGGCATGAATCCAATGCCCACGGTAAACTAGCTCAATTTTCTATATTGTGATAAAGTTTGAGAAATAAATAGATACGAAAAAGCATCCAAGTAATCCAGTCCATCCCAAACTGTGCGATGTCTTGCATTATTCTTCATTTATAAGCCTTTAATCAATGAGCACCAATAATCTGTTTAGAACAATCATTTTAACTGGCCAATCAACTTGACATGTTCATAACTTTTGATCTATAACTCATAATGACACGAATCCAATGCACATATTAAGCTATATTGTGACAAATTTTGAAACGGAAATAGATACGACAAAGCATCTAAGTAATCCAATCGATCCCTAATGGGCGTGATGCTATGCATTATTTTTCATTTATAAGGTTTTACTCAATGAGCACCAATGAACAGTTTAAAATAATCATCTTAACTGGCTGATCAACTTGTCATGTCCACATTAAATTGTACATAACTTTTGATTTGTAGGTCAGAATTACTCGATCCAATGCCCAAAGTAACCTAGTTCAATTTTCTATATTGTGCCAAAATTTAAGACAGAAATAGATACGACAAAGCGTCCAAGTAATCCAGTCCATTCCAACCTGCATGATGCCATGCATTATTTTTCATTTATAAGTATTTACTCAATGAGCACCAATGATCATTTTAAAATAATTATATTAACTGGCCGATCAACTTGATGTGTTCACATTAAATCGTTTGTAACTTTTGATTTAGAGCTGAGAATGACACGAATCCAATATCCACGTTAAGCAAGCTCAATTTTCTATATTGTGACAAAATTTGATACAAAAATAGAATAACAAAGCATCCAAGTAATCCAATCTTTCCCAAACTGCGTGATTCCATGCATTATTTTTCATTTATAAGCTTTTACTCAAGGGGCACCAATGATCAGTTTAGAAAGACCATTTTAACTAGCCGATCATTTTGTCATGTCGGCACTAAATCGTGCATAACTTTAGATTTATAGCTCCGAATGACACGAATCAATTGCCCACATTAAACTAGTTCAATTTTCAATATTGTCACAAAATTTAAAATAGAACTAGAGATGAGAAAACATCCAAGTAATCTAATTTATCCCAAACTGCGTGATGCCGTGATTTATGCCTAATTTAAAAGCCTTACTTAATGAGCACCAATGATCAGTTCAGAATGATCATTTTAACTCGCTGATGAACTTGACATGCTCGCACTTAATCGTCCGTAACTTTTGATTTAGAGCTCAGAATGACATGAATTCAGTGCCCAAGTTAAGCCATCTCAATTTTCTATATTATGACAAAATTTGAGAAATAATAGGTACGAAAAAGTGTCCAAATAATCAAATCCATCCCAAACTGCGTGTTTCCATACATTATTCTTCATTTATAAGAGTTTACTTAATAAGTACCAATGATCAGTTTAGAATGATCATTTTAATTGACCGATAAAGTTGACATGTCTACAGTAAATCGTCTATAACTTTTGATTTGTAGCTCAGAATGACACGAATCCAATGCCCACATTAAGCTAGTTCAATATACTATATTGTGACAAAATTTATGACAAAACTAGATACGACAACGCATCCAAGTAATCCAATCAATCCCAAACTGCTTGATGGCATGCATTATGCTTTATTTATAAGCCTTTACTCAATCAGCAACAATGCTCAGTTCAGAATGATCACTTTAACTGGCCTATCAACTTGACATGTCCGCACTAAATCGTCCGTAACTTTTGATTTAGAACTCAGAATGACACGAATCAAATGCCAACGTTTTAAGCTAGCTCAATTTTCAATATTGTGACAAAACTTGAGACAGAAATAGATACGACAAAGAGTCCCGGTAATCCAATCCTTCTGAAGCTGTGTGATGGAATGCATTATTTTTCATTTATAAGCTTTTACTCAGCGATCACCAATGATAATTTAAAGTGATCATTTTAACTGGCCGATCAACTTGTCATGTCCGCACTAAATCGTCCATAACTTTTGATTTATAGGTTAGAATGACACGAATCAATTGCCCACATTAAGCTAGTTCAATTTTCTATATTGTGACATAATTTGAAACAGAACTAGATACGACAAATCGTCCAAATATTCCAATCTATTCCAAAATGTGTGATGCCATGCTTTATGCCTCATTTATAAGCCTGATTTAATGAGTGCCAATAATTAGTTTAGAATGATCATTTTAACTCGCCGATCAACTTGACATGTCCGCACTAAATCGTCCGTAACTTTTGATTTACAGTTTAGAAACACATGAATCTAATGCCCACGTTAAGCTAGTTCAATTTTCCATAGTGTAACAAAGTTTGAGACAGAAGTAGATACGACAAAGCGTCCAAGTAATCCAATCTATCCAAAACTGTGTGATGCTATGCATTATGCTTCATTTATAAGCGTTTACTCAATCTGCACCAATGATCAGTTTAGAACGATCATTTTCACTGGCCGATAAACTTGACATGCCCGCACTAAATCGTGCGTAACTTTTGATTTATAGCTAAGGATGACATGAATCAGTTGCCCACATTAAGCTAGTTAAATTTTCTATATTGTGACAAAATTTGAGACAAAACTAGATACGACAAAGCGTCCAAGTAATCCAATCTATCCCAAACTGCGTGATGTCATGCATTATACTTCATTCATAAGCCTTTACTCAATCAGCACAAATGATCAGTTTAGAATGATCACTTTAACTGGCCTATCAACTTCACATTTCTGATCTAAATCGTCCGTAATTTTTTATTTAGAACTCAGAATGACACGAATCAAATTTCGAGGTTAAGCTAGCTTAATTTTCTATATTGTGACAAAATTTGAGACAGAAATAGATACGCCAAAGCGTCCAAGTAATCCAATCCTTCCCAAATTGTGTGATGCAATGCATTATTTTTCATTTATAAGCTTTTACTCAGTGAGCACCAATGATCAGTTTAGAATGATCATTTTAATTGGTTGATCAACTTATCATGTCCGCACTAAATCATCCATAACTTTTAATTTATAGCTTAGAATGACAAGAATCAATTGCCCACATTAAGTTAGTTCAATTTTCTATATTGTGACAAATTTGAAACAGAACTCGATACAACAAAGCGTCCAGGTAATCCAATCTATCCCAAACTGCGTGATGCCATGCTTTATACCTAATTTCTAAGCCTCACTTAAGGAGCACCAATGATTAGTTTAGAATGATCATTTTAACTTGCCGATCAACTTGACATGTCCGCACTTAATCGTTCGTAACTTTTGATTTAGAGCTTAGAAACACACGAGTCCAATGCCCACATTAAGCTAGCTAAGTTTTCTATATTTTGACAAAATTTGATACAAACATAGAGACGACAAAACGTCTAAGTAATCCAATCTATCCAATCTCCTTGATGCC
This sequence comes from Pugionium cornutum, assembly GCA_018901935.1. Lineage (NCBI taxonomy): Eukaryota > Viridiplantae > Streptophyta > Magnoliopsida > Brassicales > Brassicaceae > Pugionium > Pugionium cornutum. Next base: position 26,938,905 of record CM032163.1, read on the forward strand.
ATGATTTATGCTTCATTTATAAGCATTTACTTAATGACCACCAATGATCAGTTTAGAATGATCACTTGAACTGGCCAATCAACTTGACATGTCCGCACTAAATCGTCCGTAACTTTTTATTTAGACCTCAGAAGCACATGAATCCAATGCCCACATTGAGCTAGCTCAATTTTCTATATTGTGGCAAAATTTGAGACAGAAATAGATACGACAATTCGTCCAAGTAATCCAATCTATCCAAAACTATGTGATGTCATTCATTATGCTTCATTTATAAGCCTTTACTCAATCAGCACAAATGATCAGTTTAAAATTACCACTTTAACTCCCCGATCAACTTGACATGTCCGCACTAAATCGTCCGTAACTTTTGATTTAGAGCGTAGAATGACACGAATCCAATCCCCACGTTAACCTAGCTCAATTTTCTATATTTTGACAAAATTTGAGATAGAAATAGAGATGACAAAGTGTCCAAATAATCCAGTCAATCCAAACTGCTTGATGCTGTGCATTATGCTTCGTTCATAAGCCTTAGCTTAATCAGCACCAATGATCACTTTAGAATGATCACTTTAACCTGCCACGCAACTTGATATGTCCGCACTAAATCGTCTGCAACTTTTGATTTAGAGCTTAGAATGACACGAATCCAATACCCACGTTAAGCTAGCTCAATTCTCTATACTGTAAGAAAATTTGAGGCCAAAATAGACACCACAAAGCATCCAAGTAATCCAATCTATCCCAAACTGTGTGATGCCACACCTTATGCTTCAGTTATAAGCCGTTAGTCAATGAGCACCAATGATCAGTTTAGAATGATCACTTTAACTGGCCGATCAAGTTGACATGTCCGCACTAAATTGTTCGTTACTTTTGATTTAGAGCATAGAATGACACGATTCCAATCCCCACATTAACCTAGCTCAATTTTCTATATTTTGACAAAAATTGAGATGGAAATAGAGACGCTAAGGCGTCCAAGTAATCAAATCTATCCAAACTCCTTAATGGCATGCTTTATACTTCATTTATAAGCCTTTACTTAATGACCAACAATGATCAGTTTAGAATGATCACCTTAACTGGCCGATCAACTTGACATGTCTGCACTAAATCGTTTGTAACTTTTGATTTGGAGCTCTGAAACACACGAATCCAATGCCCACGTTAAGTTAGCTCAATTTTGTATATTATAATGAAATTTAAGACAAAAAAGATAAGAGAAAGCGTACAAGTAATCCAGTCTATCCAAGATTGTGTGATGCCATCCATTATGCTTCATTTATAAGCCTTTACTCAGTGAGCACCAATGACCAGTTTAGAACAATTTTTAACAGGACGATCAACTTGACAAGTCTGCACTAAATCATCCGTAACTTTTGATTTAGAGCTCATAATGACACGAATCTAGTGCCCAAAATAAGGTAGCTCAATGTTCTATATTTTGACAAAATTTGAGACAAAAATAGAGACAACAAAGTGTTCAAGTATTGCTATATATCCAAACGCTACTATTTGGCCGATCAACATGACATGTTCTCACTAAGTCGTCCGTAACTTTTGATTTTGAGCTCATAAACACACGAATCCAATGCCCACGTTAATCTAGCTCAATTTTCTATATTGTAACAAAATTTGAGATAGAAATAGATACGAAAATATGTGCAAGTAATCCAATATAGCAAAAACTGCATGATCCTGTGCATTATGCTTCATTTATAAGCCTTTACTCAATGAGCACAAATGATCAGATTAGAATGATCACTTTAACTGGCCGATCAATATGACTGTACGCACTAAATCATCCCTAACTTTTGATTTCGAGCTCAGAATGACACGAATCCAATGCCTACGTTAAGCTAGCTCAATTTTCTAAATTGTGACAAAATTTGATATGAAAATAGATTCTAAAAAGTGTTAAAGTAATCCAATCTAACCAAAACTGCGTGATGCCATGCATTATCATTCATTTCTAAGGCGTTACTTAATGAGCACCAATAATCAGTTTAGAATGATCATTTTAACTGGCCGATCAACTTGACATGTCCGCACTAAATCGTCGCTAACTTTTGATTTAGAGCTCAGAATGACACGAATCTAATGCCCACGTTAAGCTAGCTCAGTTTTCTCTATTTTGACAATAATTTGAGATAGAAATAGAGGCAACAAAGCGTCCAACTAATCCAATCTATCCAAACGGCTCGATCCCATGCTTAATGCTTCATTTATAAGCCTTTACATAATGAGCACCAATGATCAGATTAGAATGATCACTTTAACTGGCCGACCCAGTTCACATGTCCGCACTAAGACATCCACAACTTTTGATTTAGAGCTAAGAATGACACGAATCCAATGCCCACGTTAAGCTAGCTCAATTTTCTATATTGTGATGAAATTTCAGACAGAAATAGATACAAAAAGCGTTCAAGTAATCCAATCTATGCAAACTTGCATGATGCCATGCATTATGCTTCATTTATAAGCCTTTACTCAATGAGCACAAATGATCAGTTTAGAATGATCACTTTAAGTGGTCGATCAACTTGACATGTCCGCACTAAATCGTCTGTAACTTATGATTTAGAGCTCATAATGACACGAATCCAATGCCAATGATAAGTTAGCTCAATTTTCTATATTGTGATGAAATTTGAGACAGAAATAGATACAAAAAGCGTTCAAGTAATCCAATCTATGCAAACTTGCATGATGCCATGCATTATGCTTCATTTATAAGCCTTTACTCAATGAGCACAAATGATCAGTTTAGAATGATCACTTTAAGTGGTCGATCAACTTGACATGTCCGCACTAAATCGTCTGTAACTTATGATTTAGAGCTCATAATGACACGAATCCAATGCCAATGATAAGTTAGCTCAATTTTCTATATTGTGACAAAATTTGAAACAAAAATAAATACAAAAAATCGTTCAAGTAATCCAATATAACCAAAACTGTATCATGCCATTCATTATGCTTCATTTCTAAGCCTTTCCCCAATGGGAACCAATGATCAGCTTAGAATGATCACTGTAACTGGCCGATCAATATGACTGTACACACTAAATCATCCCTAACTTTTGATTTCGAGCTCAGAATGACACGAATCCAATGCCTACGTTAAGCTAGCTCAATTTTCTAAATTGTGACAAAATTTGATATGAAAATAGATTCAAAAAAGTGTTAAAGTAATCCAATCTAACCAAAACTGCGTGATGCCATGCATTATCATTCATTTCTAAGGCGTTACTTAATGAGCACCAATAATCAGTTTAGAATGATCATTTTAACTGGCCAATCAACTTGACATGTCCGCACCAAATCATCCCTAACTTTTGATTTAGAGCACATAATGACACGAATCCAATGCCTACGTTAAGGTAGCTCAATTTGCTATATTGTGACAAAATTTGAGACAAAAATATATACGAAAAAGCGATCAAGTAATCCAATCTAACCAAAACTGCGTGATGCCATGCATTATGCTTCATTTCTAAGCCTTTTCTCAATGAGCACCAATGATCAGTTAAGAATGATCACTTTAATTGGCCGATCAGCTTGACATGTTTGCACTAAATCATCACTAACTTTTGATTTAGAGCTCCGAATGACATGAATCCAATTCGTACGTTAAAATAGCTCAATTTTATATATTGTGACAGAAATAGATATAAAAAAGCGTTCAAGTAATCGAATATAACCAAAACTGCGTGATTCCATGCATCATGCTTCATTCATAAGCCTTTACTCAATGAGAAGCAATGATCAGTTTAGAATGATCACATTAAGTGGCCGATCAACTTGACATGTCTGCACTAAATATTCCGTATCTTTTGATTCAGAGCTCTGAATGACAAGAATCCAATGCCCACGTTAACTTGCTGAATTTTCTATATTGTGACAAAATTTGAGACAGAAATAGATACAAAAAATCGTTCAAGTAATCAAATCTAGCTAAAACTGCATGATGCCATGCATTCTGCTTCATTTATAAGCCTTTATTTTTGATCAGTTAAGAATGATCACTTTAACTAGACGATCAACTTGACATGCCCGCTTTAAATTGTCTTTAACTTTTGATTTAGAGCTTAGAATAACGTGAATCCAATGTCCATGTTAAGTTAGCTCAATTTTCTTTATTGTGACAAAATTTGAGACAAAAATAGATACGAAAAAGCGTTCAAGTAATCCAATATAACCAAAACTGCGTGATCACATGCATTATTCTTAATTTCTAAGCCTTTACTCAATGAGAACCAATGATCAGTTTAGAATGATCACTTTAACTGGCCAATCAACTTGACATGTCCGCACTAAATCATCCCTAACTTTTGATTAGAGCTCAGAAGGACATGAATCCAATGCCTACGATAAGCTAGCTCAATTTTCTAAATTGTGAGAAAATTTTGAGACGAAAATATATATGAAAAAGCATTCAAGTAATCCAATCTAACCAAAACTGCGTGATGCAATGCATTATGCTTCATTTCTAAGCCTTTACTCAATGAGCACCAATGATGAGTTTATAATGATCACTTTAACTGGCCGATCAATTTGACATGTCCTTAGCAAATCATTCCTTACTTTTGATTTAGACCTCAAAATGACACAATTCCAATTCCTACCTTAAGCTAGCTCAATTTTCTATATTGTGACAAAATTTGAGACAGAAATATATATAAAAAATCAATCAACTAATCCAATCTAACCAAAAATGCGTGATGCCATGCATTATGATTCATTTATAAGCCTTTACTCAATGAGCACCAGTGATCATTTAAGAATTATCACTTTAACTGGCCGATCAACTTGACATATCTACACTACATCGTCCGTAACTTATTATTTATAGCTCGGAATGACACGGATCCGATGCCCACGTTAAGCTAGCTCAATTTTCTATATTGTGACAAAACTTGAGACAGAAATAGATAAAAAGCGTTCAAGTAATCCAATATAGCCAAAACTGCGTGATGCCATGCATAATGCTTCACTTATAAGTCTTTATTCAATGAGCACAAATGATTAGTTTAGAATGATCACTTTAACTAGGCAATCAATATGACATGTCTGCACTAAATAGTCTTAACTTTTGTTGTAGAGCTCAGAATAACACAAATCCAATGTCCATGTTAGGTTAGCTCAATTTGCTATATTGTGACAAAATTTGAGACAAAAATAGATATGAAAAATTGTTCAAGTAAACCAATATAACCAAAAATGCGTGATGCCATGCATTATGGTTCATTTCTAACCTTTAAATCAATGAGAACCAATCATCAGTTTAGAATGATCATTGTAACTGGCCAATCAACTTGACATGTCCGCACTAAATCATCCCTAACTTTAGAGCTCAGAATGAAACAAGTCCAATACCTACGTTAAGCTAGATAATTTTTCTAAATTGTGACAAAAATTGAGACGAAAATAGATACGAAAAAGAGTTCAAGTTATCCAATATAACCAAGACTGCGTGATGCCACACATTATGCTTCATTTCTAAGCCTTTACTTAATGAGCACCAATGATCAGTTCAGAATGATCACTGTAACTGGCCGATCAACTTGACATGTCTGCACCAAATCCTCCCTAACTTTTGATTTAGAGCTCAGAATGACACGAATCCCATCCCTTACTTAAGCTAGCTCAGTTTTCTATATTGTGATAAAATTTGAGACAGAAATTTATATAATAAATTATTCAAGTAATCCAATCTAACCAAAACTGTGTGATGCCTTGCATTATGCTTCATTCATAAGACTTCGTTCAATGAGCACAAATGATCAGTTTAAAATGATCACTTTAACTAGGCGGTCAACTTGATATATCCGCACTAAATCGTCAGTAACTTTTGATTTAGAGCTCAGAATAACATGAATCCAATGCCCACTAAGCTTGCTCAATTTTCTATATTGTGACGAATTTTGAGATAAAAATAGGTACAGAAAAGCATTCAAGTAATCCAGTCGATGCAAAACGGCATGATGCCATGCATAATGCTTCATTTATAAGCTTTTACTCAATGAGCACAAATGATCAGTTAAGAATGATTACTTTAACTAGGCGATCAACTTGACATGTACGCACTAAATCGTTTGTAACTTTTGCTTTGGAGCTCAAAATAACGCGAATCCAGAGCCCAAGTTAAGATAGCTCAATTTTCTATATTTTGAAAAAATTTGAGACAAAAATATATACGGAAAAGCGTTCAAGTAATCCAATTTAACCAAAACTGCGTGATGCCATGCATTATGCTTCATTTCTAAGCCTTTACTCAATGAGAACCAATGATCAGTTTAGAATGATCACTTTAACTGGCCGATCAACTTGACATGTCTGCACTAAATCCAATACCCACGGTAAGCTATCTCATTATTCTATGGTTTGACAAAATTCGAGACAGAAATAGAGACGAGAAATCGTCCAAGTAATCCAATCTATCCAAAACTGTGTGATGCCATGCATTATGCTTCATTTATAAGCCTTTACTTACTGAGCACCAATTATGAGTTTAGAATGATCACTTTAGCCGGCCGATAAACTTGACATGTCCGCACAAAGCCGTCCGCAACTTTTGATTTAGAGCTTAGAATGACACGAATCTAATGTCCACGTTAAACTAGCTCAATTTTCTATATTGTAACAAAATTGGTGACAAAAATAGACACAACAATGTTTCCAAGTAATCCAATCTATCTGAAACTGTGTGATGCCATGCAGTATGCTTCATTTATAAGCCTTTACTCAATGAGCACCGATGATCATTTTAGAATGATCATTTTAATTGGCCGATCAACTTAGCATATCCACATTAAATCATCTATAACTTTTGATTTAGAGCTCAGAATGATATGAATCCAATGTCCACGTTAAGCTAGCTAAATTTTCTATGGTTTGACAAAATTTGAGACAGAAATAGAGACGAGAAAGAGTCCAAGTAATCCAATCAATTCAAAACTGTGTGATGCCATGCATTCATTATGCTTTATTTATAAGCTGTTACTTAATGAGCACCAATGATCAGTTTAGAATGGTCACTTTAATTGGCCGATCAACTTGTCATGTCTGCACTAAATCGTCCATAACTTTTGATTTAGAGCTTAGAATGACACGAATCTAATGCTAACGTTAAACTAGCTCAATTTTCTATATTGTAACAAAATTTGAGACAAAAATATACACAACAAAGCTTCCAAGTAAACTGTGTGATGCCATTTATTATACTTCATTTATAAGCATTTACTCAATGAGCAGCAATGATCAGTTTAGAATAATCAATTTAAAAGCCCGATAAAATTGGCATGTACACACTGAATCGTCTGTAACATTTGATTCTCACCTCAGAATGACACGAATCCAATGCCCTCGATAAGCTAGATAAATTTTCTATTTTTGGAAAAATTTTGAGACAGAAGTAGACACGACAAAGTGTCAAAGCAATCCAATCTATCACATACTGCGTGATGCCATGCCTTAGGCTTCATTTATAAGCTTTTACTTAATGAGCACCAATTATCATTTTAGAATGATCATTTTAACTGGCCTATCAACTTGGCATGTCCGCACTAAATCGTCTATAACTTTTGATTTAGAGCTCAGAATGAAATGAATTAAATGTCCACATTAAGCTAACTCAATTTTCTATGGTTTGACAAAATTTGAGACATAAATAGAGACGACAAAGTGTCCAAGTAACCTAATCTATCCAAAACTGTGTGATGCCATGCATTATGCTTTATTTATAAGTCTTTACTTAATGAGCACCAATGATGAGTTTAGAATGATCATTTTAACTGGCCAATAAACTTTACATGTTCGCAATAAATCGTTCGCAACTTTTGATTTATTGCAAAGAATGACATGAATCCCATGCCCACGTTAAACTAGCTCAATTTTCTATATTATAACAAAACCTTAGACAGAAATAAAGACGACAAAGCATCCAACTAATCCAATCTATCAAAACTGCTTGATGCCATGCATTATGTTTCACTTATAAGCCTTTAATTAATAAGCACCAATGATCAGTTTAGAATGATCAGTTTAACTGGCAACTCAACTTGACAGGTCCGTACTAAATCGTCCGTAACTTTTGATTTAGAGGTTGGAATGACACGAATCCAATGCCCACGTTACGGTAGGTCAATTTTCTATTTGTAACAAAATTTGAGACAGAAATAGACACGACAAAGCTTTCAAGTAATCCAAGCTATCCAGAACTGTGTGATGCCAAGAATTATACTTCATTTATAATCCTTTACTCAATGAGTTACAATGATCAGTTTAGAATAATCATATTAACTGGCCAACCAACTTGACATGTCCGCACTAAATCGTCCGTAACTTTTGATTTTGAGCATAGAATGACACGAATTCAATGCCCAAGTTAAACTAGATATATTTTCTGTAGTTTGACAAATTTTGATATAGAACTAGAGACGAAAAAGCATCCAAGTAATCCTATTTCCAAACTGGATGATGCCAAGCCTTATGCTTCATTTATAAGCCTTTACTTAATAAGCACCAATGATCATTTCAGAATGATCATTTTAACTGGCCGATCAACTTGATATGTCCGCACTAAATCGTCTCGAACTTTTGATTCAGAGCTCAGAATGACAAGAATCCAATGCCCTTGTTAAGCTAGCTCAATTTTCTGTATTTTGCCAAAATTTTAAACAGAAATAGAGACGACAAAGCGTTCAAGTAATCCAATCTATCCCAAGTACCTGATGCCATGCTTTATGCTTCATTTATAAGGCTTTACTTAATTAGCACCAATGAACATTTTAGAATGATCATTTTAACTAGCCGATCAACTTGACATGTCCGCACTAAATCACATGTAACTTTTGATTTAGAGCTCATAATGACACGAATCCAATGCCCATGTTAAGCTAGCTCAATTTTCTATACTGTGACAAAATTTGAGACACAGATAGATACGAAAAAGCGTCCAAGTTATCAATTCCATCCCAATATGCGTGATGCCATGCATTGTTCTTCATTTATAACCTTTTACTCATTGACCCCCAATGATCCATTTAGAATGATCACTTTAACTGGCCGATCAACTTGACAAGTCCACACTAAATCATCTGTAACTTATGATTTAGGTCTTAGAATGACCCGAATCCAGTGTCGACGTTAAGGTAGCTCAATTTTCTATATTTTGACAAACTTTGGGATAGAAAAAGAGACGAAAAAGTGTCCAAGTAATCCAATCTATCCTAAACTGCGTGATGCCATGCTTTATGCTTCATTTATAAGCCTTTACTTAATGAGCACCAATGATCAGTTCAGAATTATCACTTTAATTGGCCGATCAACTTGACATGTCCACACTAAATTTGTTTGTAACTTTGGATTTTGAGCTCATAAAAACACGAATCCAATGCCCACGTTAAGCTAGCTCAATTTTCTATATTGTAACAAAATATGAGATAGAAATAGATACGAAAATGTATGCAAGTAATCCAATCTAGCCAAAAGTGCATGATCCCGTGCATTATGATTCGTTTATAAGCTTTTACTCAATGAGCACAAATGATCAGATTAGAATGATCACTTTAACTGGCCGATCAACTTTACATGTCCGAATTAAATCGTCACTAACTTTTGATCTAGAGCTCAGAATGACACGAATCCAATGCCCACGTTAAGCTAGTTCAGTTTTCTCTATTTTGACAATAATTTGAGATAGAAATAGAGGCGACAAAGCATCCAAGTAATCCAGTCTATCCAAACGGCTTCATGCCATACTTTATGCTTCATTTATGCCTCTACTTAATGAGCACCAATGATCATATTAGAATGATCACTTTAACTGGCCAACCCAGTTGACATGTCCGCACTAAGTCGTCCATAACTTTTGATTTAGAGCTAAGAATGACACGAATCCAATGCCCACATTAAGCTAGCTCAATTTTCTATATTGTGACAAAATTTGAGACAAAAATAGATACAAAAAAGCATTCAAGTAATCTAATCTATGAAAACTTGCATGATGCCATGCATTATGCTTCATTTATAAGACTTTACTCAATGAGCACAAATGATCAGTTTAGAATGATCACTTTAAGTGGCCGATCAAGTTGACATGTCCGCATTAAATCGTCTGTAACTTATGATTTAGAGCTCATAATGACACGAATCCAATGCCGATGATAAGTTAGCTCAATTTTCTATATTGTAAAAAAATTTGAGACAAAAATAAATACAAAAAAGCGTTCAAGTAATCCAATATAACCAAAACTGTGTGATGTCATGCATTATGCTTCATTTCTAAGCCTTTACTCAATGGGAACCAATGATCAGCTTTGAATGATCACTTTAACTGGCCGATCAACTTGACATGTACGCACTAAATCATCCCTAACTTTTGATTTAGACCTCAGAACGACACTAATCCAATGCCTACGTTAAGCTAGCTCAATTTTCTAAATTGTGACAAAATTTAAGATGAAAATAGATACGAAAAAGAGTTCAACTAATCCAATTTAACCAAAACTGCGTGATGCCATGCATTATGCTTCATTTCTAAGGCTTTACTCAATGAGCACCAATAATCAGTTTAGAATGATCATTTTAACTGGCCGATCAACTTGACATGTCCGCACCGAAATCATCCCTAACTTTTGATTTAGAGCTCAGAATGACACGAATCCAATGCCTACGTTAAGGTAGCTGAATTTCTATATTGTGACAAAATTTGAGACAAAAATATCTACCAAAAAGCGTTCAAGTAATCCAATCTAACCAAAACTGCGAGATGCCATGCATTATGCTTCATTTCTAAGCCTTTACTCAATGAACACCAATAATCAGTTTAGAATGATCACTTTAACTGGCCGATCAACTTGACATGTCCGCACCAAAATCATCCGTAACTTTTGATTTAGAGCTCAGAAAGACACGAATCCAATGCCTACGTTAAGGTAGCTCAATTTCTATATTGTGACAAAATTCGAGACAAAAATATATACGAAAAAGTGTTCAAGTAATCCAATCTAACCAAAACTACGTGATGCCATGCATTATGCTTCATTTCTAAGCCTTTACTCAAAGAGCACCAATGATCAGTTTAGAATGATCACTTTAACTGGCCGATCAACTTGACATGTTTGCACTAAATCATCACTAACTTTTGATTTAGAGCTCCGACTGACACGAATCCAATTCCTACGTTAAAATAGCTCAATTTTATATATTGTGACAAAAATAGATATAAAAAAGCGTTCAAGTAATTGAACATAACCAAAACTGAGTGATCCCAAGCATTATGCTTCATTTATAAGCCTTTACTCAATGAGCACCAATGAAGTTAAGAATGATCACTTTAACCGGCCGATCAACTAGACATGTCCGTTTTAAATTGTCCTTAACTTTTGATTTAGAGCTCAGAATAACGCGAATCCAATGTCCATGTTAAGTTAGCTCAATTTTCTATATTGTGACAAAATTTGAGATAAAAACAGATACAAAAAAGCATTCAAATAATCCAATATAACCGAAATTGCGTGATGACATGCATTATGCTTCATTTCTAAGCCTTTACTCAATGATAACCAATGATCAGTTTATAATGATCACTTTAACAGGGCGATCAACGTGATATGTCCGCACTAAATCATCCCTAACTTTTGATTTAGAACTCAGATGAAATGAATCTAATGCCTACGATAAGCTAGCTCAATTTTCTAAATTGTGAAAAAAATTTGAGACGAAAATATATACGAAAAAGAATTCAGGTAATCTAATTTAACCAAAACTGTGTGATTCCATGCATTATGCTTCATTTCTAAGCCTTTACGCAATGAACTCCAATGATCAGTTTAGAATGATCACTTTAACTGGCCGATCAATTTAACATGCCCGCAGCAAATCATCTCTAACTTTTTATTTAGAGCTCAAAATGACACGAATCCAATTCCTACCTTAAGCTAGGTCAATTTTCTATATTGTGACAAAATTTGATACAGAAATATTTATAAAAAAAATCATTCAAGTAATCCAATCTAACCAAAAATGCGTGATGCCATGCATTATGCTTCATTTATAAGCCTTTACTTAATGACCACCAATGATCATTTAAGAATGATCTCTTTAACTGGCCTATCAACATGACATATCCGCACTAAATCGTCCGTAACTTAAGATTTATAGCTCAGAATGACACGGATCCAATGCCCACATTAAGCTAGCTCAATTTTCTATATTGTGATAAAACTTGAGACAGAAATAGATACAAAAAAGTGTTCAAGTAAACCAATATAGCCAAAACTGTGTGATGCCATGCATTATGTTTCATTTATAAGTCTTTATTCAATGAGCACAAATATTAGTTTAGAATGATCACTTTAACTAGGCGATCAATGACATGTTTGCACTAAATTGTGCTTAACTTTTGATTTAGAGCTCAGAAAAACACAAATCCAATGTCCATGTTAAGTTAGCTCAATTTGCTATATTGTGACTAAATTTGAGACAAGAATAGATACGAAAAAACGTTCAAGTAATCCAATATAACCAAAAATGCGTGATCCCATGCATTATGGTTCATTTCTAAGCCTTAAATCAATGAGAACCAATTATCAGTTTAGAATGATCACTTTAACTAGCCAATCAACTTAACATGTCTGTAGTAAATCATCCCTAACTTTAGAGCTCAAAATGACACAAATCCAATGCCTACGTTAAGCTAGATAAATTTTCTAAATTGTGAGAAAGTTTGAGACGAAAAAGAGTTCAAGTTATCCAATCTAACCAAAACTGCATGATGCCACCCATTATGCTTCATTTCTAAGCTTTTACTTAATGAGCACACATATGATCAGTTCAGAATGATCACTTTAATCGCCGATCAGCTTGATATGTCCGCACCAAATCATCCCTTACTTTTGATTTAGAGCTCAGAATGACACAAATCCCATCCCTAACTTAAGCTAGCTCAGTTTTCTATATTGTGACAAAATTTGAGACAGAAATTTATATAAAAAATCATTCAAGTAATCCAATCTAACCAAAACTGCATGATGCCTTGCATTATGCTTAATTTATAAGACTTTATTCAATGAGCACAAATGATCAGTTTAAAATGATCACTTTAACTAGGCGGTCAACTTGACATGTACACAATAAATCGCCGTAACTTTTGATTAAGAGCTCTGAATAAGATGAATCCAATGCCCACGTTAAGCTTGCTCAATTTTCTATATTGTGACGAATTTTGAGACAAAAATAGATACTGAAAAGCATTCAAGTAATCCAATCTATGCAAAACTGCATGATGGCATGCATTATGCTTCATTTATATGCTTTTACTCAATGAGCACAAATGATCAGTTTAGAATGATTACTTTAACTAGGTGATCAACTTGACATGTCCGCACTAAATCGTTCATAACTTTTGCTTTGGAGCTCAGAATAAAGCAAATCCAAAGCCCAAGTTAAGATAGCTCAATTTTCTATATTGTGACAAAAGTTGAGACAAAAATATATACGAAAAAGCGTTCAAGTAATCCAATTTAACCAAAACTGCGTGATGCCATGCATTATGCTTATTTCTAGGCCTTTACTCAATGAGTACCAATGATAAGTTTAGAATGATCACTTTACTGGCTGATCAACTTGATATGTCTGCACTAAAGTGTCCTTAACTTATATTTTAGAGCTCAGAATGACACAAATCCAATGCCTACGTTAAGTTAGCTTAATTTTTTTATATTGTGACAAAATTTGAGAGAGAACTAGATACGACAAAGCATCGAAGTAATCCGCTCTATCCCAAACATCGTGATCCCATGCTTTTTGTTTCATTTATAAGCGTTTACTTAATGAGCACCAATGATCAGTTTAGAATGATCACTTTAATTAGGTGATCAACTTGACATGTCTACATTAAATCGTCTGTAACTTTTTATTTAGAGCTCAGTATAACACGAATCCAATGCCTACGTTAAGGTACCTCCATTTTCTATATTGTGACAAAATTTGAGACAGAAATAGATAAGACAAAGCATCCAAGTAATCCAATCTATCCCGGACTGCGTGATGTCATGCATTATGCTTCATTTATAAGCTTTAACTCAATGAGCACCAATGATCAGTTTAGAATGATCAGTTTAATTGTCCGATCCACTTGACATCTCTGCACTAAATCATCGGCAACTTTTGATTTAGAGCTCACAATGACACGAATCCAATGGCCACGTTAAGCTAGCTAAATCTTCTATATTGTGACCAAATTTGAGACGAAAATTGATACAAAAAAGTGTTCAAGTAATCCAATCTATCCAAACTACGTGATGCCATGCATGGTGTTTCATTTATAAGTTTTTACTCACTGAGCACCAATGATGAGTTTAGAATGATCAATTTAACTGGGCGATCAACTTGACATGTTTCCATTAAATCTTCCATAACTTTTGATTTATAGCGTATAATGTCATGAAGATCAGTTTAGAATGATCAATATAACTGGGAGATACACTTGACATGTTTGCAATAAATCGTACATAACTTTGGATATATAGCTCATAATGACAGAAATCCATTGCCCGCGTTAAGCTAGCTCAATTTTCTATATTGTGACAAAATTTGAGATAGACATAGATACGAAAAAGCGTTCAAGTAATCTAAGCTAGAAAAACCTGCGTGATGCCATGCATTTTGCTTCATTTCAATGCCTTTACTCAATGAGCACCAATGATCCGCTTAGAATGATAACTTTAAAATGCCGATCCATTTGAAATTTCCGCACTAAATCGTCCATAACTTTTGATGTAGAGCTCAGAATGACACGTATCCAATGCCCACGTTAAGCTAGCTCAATTTTTTATATTGTGATCAAATTTAAGACTAAAATTGCTTCAGCAAGTCATCCAAGTATTCAAATCTTCCCAAAACTCATGATGTCATGCATTATGCTTCATTTATAATCCTTTAATCAATTTGCACCAATGATCAATTTAACTGGGCGATCAACTTGACATGTCCGCACTTTTGATTTAGAGCTTAGAATGACACGAACCAAATGCCTACGTTAAGGTAGATCAATTTTCTATATTGTGAAAAATTATTAGACAGAAATAGAAAGAACAAAGCATCCATGTAATCCAATCTAACCTGAACTACGTGATGTCATACATTATGCTTCATTTATATGCCTTTACTCAATGAGTACGAATGATCACTTTAGAAAAATCACTTTAACTGGCTGATACACTTGACATGCCCGCACTTAATCATCTGTAACTTTTGATTTATAGCTCAGAGTTATCCAAATCCAATCCCAAGTTAAGCTAGCTCAATTTTCTATATTTTGACAAAATTTGAGACAGAAATATATACAAAAAATGTTCAAGTAATCCAATCTAGCAGAACCTGCATGATGCCATGCATTATGTTTCATTTATAAGCCTTTACTCAATGAGCACCAATGATCAGTTTAAAATGACCACTTTAACTGGCCGATCAACTTGACATGTCTGCATTAAATCGTCTGTAACTTTTGATTTAGGCTCAGAATAACATGAATCCAACCCCCACGTTAATCTAGCTCAATTTTCTATATTCTGACAAAATTTGAGACGAAAACAGATACGAAAAAGCGTTCAAGTAATCCAATCTAACCAAAACTGTGTGATGCCATGCATTATGCTTCATTTCTAATCCTTTACTCAATGAGCACCAATGATCAGTTTAGAATGATCACTTCAACTGGCCTATCAACTTTACATGTCCGCACCAAATAATCCCTAACTTTTGATTTAGAGCTCCGAATGACACGAATCCAATGCCTAACTTAAACTAGCTCAGTTTTCTATATTGGGACAAAATTTGAGACAGAAATTTATATTAAAATCATTAAAGTAATCCAATCTGACCAAGATTGCGTGATGCCTTACATTATGCTTCATTTATAAGACTTTATTCAATGAGCACAAATGATCAGTTTAGAATGATCACTTTAACTAGGCGGTCAACTTGACATGTCCGCACTAAATCGTCCGTAACTTTTGATTTAGAGCTCCGAATAACATGAATCCAATTTAGGCAAAACCGTGTGATTCCATGCATTATGCTTCATTTGTAAGCCTTTAGTCAATGAGCACCAATGATTAGATTAGAATGATCACTTTAACTGGCCGATCAACTTGACATGTCCGCACTAAATTGTCCTTAACTCTTGATTTAGTGCTCAGAATTACACGAAACGAATGCTCACGTTAATCTAGCTTAATTTTCTATATTTTGATAAAATATAGACAGAAATAGAGACGACAAAGTGTACAAGTAATCCAATCTATCCTGAACTGTGTGATGCCAGGCATTATGTTTCATTTATAAGCATTTACTTAATAAGCACCAATGATCAGTTAAGACTGATCATTTTAACCAGCCGATAAACTTGACATATCCGCACTTAATCGTCCTTAACATTTGATTTAGAGCTCAGAATGATACGAATTCAATGCCCAAGTTAAGCTAACTCAATTTTCTGTATTGTTACATAATTTACGAAAAATAGATACGACGAAGTGTCCAAGAAATCCAATTTATTCCGAACTGCATGATGGCATGTATTATGTTACATTTATAAGCCTTTACTTAATGATCACCAATGATCAGTTTAGAATGATCACTTTAACTGGGCTATCAATTTGACAAGTCCGCATAAAATCGTCCATAAGTTTTGATTTAGAGCTCTGAATGACACGAATCCAATTCGCACATTAAGCTAGCCCAATTTTCAATATTGTTAGAAAATTTGAGATAGAAAGAGATACGAAAAAGTGTCCAAGTAATCCCATTTAGCCAAAACTGCGTGATGCCATGCATTATGCTTCTTTTGTAAGCCTTTACTCAATGAGCACCAATGATCAGATTAGAATGATCACTTTAACTGGCCGATCAACATGACATGTCTTCACTAAATCTTCCGTAACTTATGATTTATAGCTGAGACTGACACGAATCCAATGCCCACGTTAAGCTAGCTAAATTTTCTATATTGTGACAAAATTTTATAAAGAAATAAATACGACAAAGCGTCCATGTAATCCAGTCTGTCCCGTACTGCGTGATGCCATGCATTATGCTTCATTTATTACCTTTTACTCTATGGCAACCAATGATCATTTAAGATAGATCATTTTAACTGGCTGATCAACTTGGCATGTCCGCACTATATCGTTCGTAATTTTTGATTTAGAGCTCATGATGATACGAATCCAATGCCCACGTTAAGCTGGCTCAATTTTCTATATTGTGGCGAAATTTGAAACATAAATAGATACGAAAAAGTATCCAAGTAGTCCAATCTAACCAAACAGCGTGATGCCATTATTATGCTTAACTTATAAGCCCTTACTCAATGAGCACTAATGATCAGTTTAGAATAGTCATATTAAGTGGCCTACCAACATGACATGTCCGCACAAAATCATCCATAACTTTCGATTTAGAGCTCTGAATGACACGAATCCAATTCCCACGTTAAGCTAGCCCAATTTTTAATATTGTAACAAAATTTGAGACCGAAATAGATACAAAAAGTGTCCAAGTAATCCAATTTAGCCAACACTGTGTGATGCCATGCATTATGTTTCATTTGTAGGCCTTTACTCAATGCGCACCAGTGATCAGATTACAATGATCACTTTAACTGGCCGATCAACTTGACATGTCCGCACTAAATCGTCCTTAACTCTTGATTTAGAGCTCAGAATTACACGAATCCAATGCTCACGTTAAGCTAGCTTAGTTTTCTATATTTTTATAAAATTATAGACATAAATAGAGATGACAAAGCATACAAGTAATCCAATCTATCCTTAACTGTGTGATGCCAGGCATTATGTTTCATTTATAAGCATTTACTCAATAAGTACCAATGATCACTTAAGAATGATCATTTTAACTAGCAGCTCAACTTTTTATTTAGAGCTCAAAATGACACGAATCCAATGACCACATTAAACTAGCTTAATTTTCTATATTGTGACAAAATTTGAGACCGAAATAGGTACAACAAAGAGTCCAAGTAATCCAATCTATCATGAACTACGTGATTCTATGCATTATGCTTCATTTATAAGCCTTTACTCAGTGAGCACCATTGATTGGTTTAGAATGTTCATTTGAACAGGCAGATCAACATGACACGTCTGCACTAAATCGTCCATAACTTTTGATTTATACCTCATAATGACAGGAATCCAATGCCCACGTTAAGCTAGCTCAATATTCTATATTTTGACAAAAATTTGATACAGAAAAAGATATTACAAAGCGTCCTAGTAATCCAATTTATCCCGAACTACGTGATGCATGCATTCGCTTCATTTATAAGCCTTCACTCAGTGAGCACCATTGACCAGTTGAGAATGATCATTTTAACTAGCCGATCAACCTGACATATTCGCACTAAATTGTCCATAAATTTTGATTTAGAGCTCATAATGACACGAATCCAATGCCCACGTTAGGCTAGCTCAGTTTTCTATATTTGGACAAAAGTCAAGATAGAATTAGAGACAACAAAGCATCCAAGTAATCAAATCTATCCAAACTGCTTGATGTCATGCATTATGCTTTATTTATTAGCCTTTACTTAATGAGCAACAATGATCAATTTGTAATGATCACTTTAACAGGCCACTCAACTTGACATATTCGCACTAAATCGTCCGTATGTTTTGATATAGAGATCAGAATGACACGAATCCAGTGCCCACGTAAATCTAGTTCAATTTTCTATATTGTGAGAAAATTATAGACATAAATATATACGACAAAGCGTCCAAGTAATCCATTCTATCCCAGACTGTGTGATGCCATGAATTATGCTTCATTTATAAGCATTTACTTAATGAGCACCAATGATCAATATCATTTTTGGTGGCCGATTAACTTGACATGTCCACATTAAATCCTCCGTAACTTTTGATTTATATCTTAGAATTGACATGAATCCAATGCTCACGCTTAGCTAGCTCAATTTTCTATATTGTAACAAAATTTGAGACAAAAATAAAGACGACAAAGCGTCCAAGTAATCCAATCTATCCCAAACTGCGTGATGTCATGCATTATGTTTCATTTATAAGCTTTAAATCAATGAAAACCAGTGATCAGTTAAGAATGATCATTTTTACTTGGCGAACAACTTGACATGTCTGCACTAACTCGTCCGTAACTTTTGATTTAAAGCTCAGAATGATACGAATCGAATCCCCACGTTAATCTAGCTCAATTTTCTATATTTTAACAAAATTTGAGATAGAAATAGAGATGACAAAGCATCCAAGTAATCCAATCTATCCCAAACTTTGTGATGCCATGCTTTATGCTTCTTTTATAAGCTTTTACTCTATGGGAACCAATGATTAGTTTATAATGATCATTTTAACTGGCCAATCAACTTGACATATCCGCACTAAATCGTCCGTAACTTTTGATTTAGAGATTAGTCTGCCACAAATCCAATGTCCACATTAAACAAGCTTAATTTTTAATATTGTGATAAATTTTAAGACTAAAATACTTCAACAAGTCATCCAAGTAATAAAATCTTTCTAAAACTACGTGATATCATGTATTATGTTTCACTTATGAGCCTTTACTCAATGAGCACCAATGATCAGTTAAGAATGATCACTTTAACATGCCGATCAACTTGATATGTCCGCATTAAATCGTTCTTAACTTATGATTTAGAGTTCAAACTAACACAAATCCAATACCCATGTTAAGCTAGCCAAAACTGTGTGATGCCGTGCACTATGCTTCATTATAAGCCTTTACTCAATGAGCACCAATGATCAGTTTAGAATGATCACTTTAACTAAGCGATCAACTTGACATGTCCGCACTAAATTTTCCGTAACTTTTGAATTAGAGCTCAGAATAACCCGAATCCAATACCCATGTTAAGTAAGCTCCATTTTCTATATTAGGACAAAAGTTGAGATCGAAATAGGTACGAAAAACCATTGAAGTAATCCAATCTAGCCAAAACTACGTGATCCCATGCATTATGCTTCATTTATAAGCCTTTACTCAATGAGCACCAATGATCAGTTTAAATGATCACTTTAACTGCTCGATAAGCTTGAAATATCCACACTAAATTGTCCGTAAATGTTGATTTAGAGCTCAGAATGACACGGATCCAGTGCCCACGTTAAGTAGCTAAATTTTCTATATTGTAAAAAAATTTGAGATAGAAACAGATACGAAAATGCGTTCATGTAATCCAATCTGGCCAAAACCGCGTGATGCCATGCATTATGCTTCATTTATAAGCCTTTACTCAATGAGGACCAATGATCAATTAAGAATGATAACTTTAACGGACCGATCAACTTGGCATGTCCACACAAAATCGTCCGTAACTTATTATTTATAGCTCATAATGACACGAATCCAATGCCCACGTTAAGCTAGATTTATTTTTTATATTTTGACAAAATTTGAGATAGAAATAGATACAAAAACGTCCAAGTAATTCAATCTATCACAAATTGCGTGATGCCATGCATTATGCTTCATTTATAAATCTTTACTCAGCGAGGACAAAAGATCAGTTTAGAATGATCAGTTGAAGTGGCTTATCAACTTGACATTTCTGCACTAAATCGTCTGTAACTTATTATTTAGAGCTCAGAATTACACGAATCCAATGCCCATGTTAATCTAGCTCAATTTTCTATATTTTGACAAACATTTGAGACAGAAATAGATACGACAAAGCGTCCAAGTAATCCAATCTATTCTGAACTGTGTGATGCCATGCATTATGTTTCATTTATAAGCCTTTACTCAATGAGCACCAATAAGCAGTTAAGAATTATCATTTTAACTGGCCGATGAACTTGACATATCCACACTAAATGGTCCGTAATTTTTTATTTAGAGCTTAGAATGACACGAATCCAATGCCCACATTAAGCTTGCTCAATTTTCTATATTGTGACCAAATTAGAGGCAGAAATAGATACGACAAAGCATCCAAGTATTCCAATCTACCCCGAACTGGGTGATGCCATGCATTATGTTTCATTTATAAGACTTTACTTAGTGAACACCAATGATAAGTTAAGAATGATCATTTTAACTATCCGAACAAATTGACATGTTTGT
Organism: Pugionium cornutum; assembly: GCA_018901935.1. NCBI lineage: Eukaryota > Viridiplantae > Streptophyta > Magnoliopsida > Brassicales > Brassicaceae > Pugionium > Pugionium cornutum. Next base: position 26,960,064 of record CM032163.1, read on the forward strand.
AACTTTTGATTTAGAGCTCAGAATGATACGAATCCAATGCCCACGTTAAGTAGGCTCAATTTTCCATATTGTGACCAAATTTGAGACAAAAATAGTTATGAAAAGCGTCCAAGTAATCCAGTCTAGCCAAAACTGTGTTATGCCATGCATTATGCTTCATTTATAAGCCTTTATTCAATGAACACTATTGAACAGTTTAGAATAATCATTTTAACTGGCTGATCAACTTGACATGTCCACACTAAATCGTACATAACTGTTGATTTAGACCTCAGAATGACAAGAATCCAATTCCCAAATTAAGCTAGCTCAATTTTTTATATTTTGAAAAAAATTGAGATAGAAATAGAGATGACAAAGCATACAAGTAATCTAATGTATACCTAACTTCGTGATGCCATGTTTTATGCTTCTTTTATAAGCGTTTACTTAATCTGCACCAATAATTAGTTTAGAATGATCACTTTAACTGGCCAATCAACATATGTCCGCAATAAATCGTTCGTAACTTATGATTTAGAGCTCAGAATGACACGAATCCAATGCCTACGTTAAGCTAGCTCAATTTTCTATAGTATGAAAAACTGTAGACAAAAATAGAGACAGAAATAGATACGAAAGACCGTCCAAGTAATTCAATCTCTCTGAAACTGTCTGATGCCATCATTATGCTTCATTTATAAGACTCTACTCAAGGAGCACCAATGATTGTTTTAGAATAATCATATTAATTGGTCTATCAACTTGACACATCCGCACTAAATCGTATGTAACTTTTGATTTAGACCTTGGAATGACACAAATCCAATGCTCATATTAAGCTAGATCAATTTTCTATATTTTCAATAAATTTGAGAAAGAAGTAGAGGCGACAAAGCATCCAAGTAATCTAGCCTATCCTGAACTTCGTAATGATATGCTTTATGCTTCATTTATAAGCCTTACTTTATCAGCACCAATGGTCAGTTTAAAATGATCACTTTATTTGGCCTAGAAACTTTACATGTCCGCACTAAATCATCTGTAATTTATGATTTAGAGCTAAAAATGACACGAATACAATGCCCATGTTAAACTAGCTCAATTTTCTATATTTTGACAAAATTATAGATAGAAATAGAGACGAAAAAGTGTCCAAATAATCCAATCTATTCCAAAGTGTGTGATGCCATGTATTACGCTTCATTTATAAGCTTTTAATTAATGAGAACCAATGATCAGTTAAGAATAATCATTTTAACTGGCCGATCAACTTGATATGTCCACACTAAATCATCCGTAACTTAAGATTTAGAGCTCAGACTGACACGAATCCAATACCCACGTTAGGCTAGCTCAATATTCTATATTGTGACAAAATTTGAGACAAAAAGATACGAAAAAGCGTCCAAGTAATCCAATCTATCCGGAACTGCATGATGGCATTCATTATGCTTCATTTATAAGCCTTTACTCTATGGGCACCAATGATCAGTTAAGAATGATCACTTTAACAGGCTGGTCAACTTCACATGTCTGCACTAAATCGTCTGTAACTTTTGATTTAGAGCTCAGAATGACATGAATCCAATGCCCACGTTAAACCTGCTCAATTTTCTATATTGTCATAAAATTTGAGACAGAAATAGATACGAAAAAGCATCCAAGTAATCCAATCTAGCCAAAACTGCGTGATGCCATGCATTACACTTAATTTATAAGCCCTTACTTAATGAACACTAATGATCAGTTTAGAATATTCATATTGATTGGCCTATCAACATGACATGTCCGCACTAAATTGAATGTAACTTTTGATTTAGACATCGGAATGACATTAATCCAATGCCCACGTTAATCTAGCTCAATTTTCTATATTTTGACAAAATTTGAGATATAAATAGTGACGCCAAAGCATCCAAGTAATCCAATCTATCCCTAACTTAGTGATGCCATGCTTTATGCTTCTTTATAAGAGTTTACTTATTTTGCACCAATGATCAGTTTAGAATGATCAATTTAACAGGCCAATCAACTTGACATTTCCGTACTAAACCGTCCGTAACTTATTATTTAGAGCTCTGAATGACACGAATCAAATGTCCACGTTAAGCTAGCTTAATTTTCTATATTTTGAAAAAAATATAGACAGAAAATGAGGTGACAAAGCGTCCAAGTAATTCAATCTATCCCGAACTGTGTGATGCCATGTATTATGTTTCATTTATAAGCCTTTACTCAATAAGCACCAATGATCAGTTAAGAATGATCATTTTAACTTGTCTATCAACTTGACATGTCTGCACTAAATTGTCTGTAATTTTTGATTTAGAGCTCCGAATGACACGAATCCAATTCCCACGTTAAGCACACTCAATTTTCTGAATTATGACAAAATTTAAGACAAAAACAGATATGACAAAGCGTTCAAGTAATCAAATCTATCCCGAACTGCATGATGGCATGCATTATGCTACATTTATATGACTTTGCTTAATGAGCACAAATGATTTGTTTAGAATAATCACTTTAAGTGCCCGATCAACTTGACATGTCCGCACTAAATTGTCCATAACTTTTGATTTAGAGCTCAGAATGACACGCCAGTTCCCATGTTAACTAGCTCAAATTTTTATATTGTAAAAAAATTTGAGACAGAAATAGATACAAAAAAGTGTCCAAGTAATCTAATCTAACCAAAACTGTGTTATGCCATTCATTATGCTTCATTTGTAAGCCTTTACTCACTGAGCACCAATGATTAGTTCAGAATGATCACTTTAACTGGCTGATCAACTTGACATTTCCGCACTAAATCGTACTTAACTTTTGAGTTAGTGCTCAGGATGACACGAATCCAATGCTCACGTTAAGCTAGCTCAATTTTCTATATTTTGAATAAATTTGAGAAACAAGTAGAGACGACAAAGCATCCAAGTAATCTAATCTATCCTGAACTTCGTAATGCCATGTTTTATGCTTCATTTATAAGTGTTTATTTTAAAAGCACCAATGGTCAGTTTAGAATGATCACTTTAAATGTCCTAGAAATTTTACATGTCCGCACTAAATCATCTGTAACTTATGATTTAGAGCTAAGAACGACAAGAATCCAATGCCCACGTTAAACTAGATCAATTTTCTATATTATGATAAAATTATAGACAGAAATAGAGATGAAAAAGTGTCCAAATATTCTAATCTATTCCAAAGTGCGTGATGTCATGCATTATGCTTCATTTATAAGCTTTTAATTAATGAGCACAATGATCAGTTAAGAATGATCATTTTAACTAGCTGATGAACTTGACATGTCCTCACTAAATTATCCGTAACTTAAGATTTAGAGCTCAGACTAACGCGAATCCAATACCCACGTTAAGCTAGCTCAATTTTTTATGTTGTGACAAAATTTGAGAAAAAAAAAGATAAGAAAAAGAGTCCAAGTAATCCAATCTATCTGGAACTGCGTGATGGCATTCATTATACTTCATTTATAAGCCTTTACTCTATGGGCACCAATGATCAGTTAAGAATGATCATTTTAATAGGCCGATCAACTTCACATGTCCGTACTAAATCGTATGTAACTTTTGACTTAGAGCTCAGAATGACACGAATCCAATGCCCACGTTAAGCTTGCTCAATTTTCTATATTGTCATAAATTTTGAGACAGAAATAGATACAAAAAAGCGTCCAAGTAATCCAATTTAGCCAAAACTGCGTGATGCCATGCATTATGCTTATTTATAAGCCCTTACTTAATGAACACTAATGATCAGTTTAGAATATTCATATTGATTGGCCTATCAACATAACATGTCTGCACTAAATTGAATGTAACTTTTGATTTAGACCTCAGAATGACAATAATCCAATGCCCACGTTAATCTAGCTCAATTTTCTATATTTTGGCAAAATTTGTGATAGAAATAGTGACGACAAAGCATCCAAATAATCCAATCTATCCCAAACTTAGTGATGCCATGCTTTATGGTTCTTTCATTAGAGTTTACTAATTTTGCACCAATGATCAGTTTAGAATGATCAATTTAACAGGCCAATCAACTTGACATGTCCGCACTAAACCGTCCGTAACTTATGATTTAGAGCTCAGAATGACACGAATCCAATGCCCACGTTAAGCTAGCTTAATTTTCTATATTTTGATAAATTATAGACAGAAAATGAGGTGACAAAGCATCCAAGTAATCCAATCTATCCCGAACAGTGTGATGAACTGTATTATGTTTCATTTTTAAGCCTTTACTCAATAAGCACCAATGATCAGTTAAGAATGATCATTCTAACTTGTTTATCAACTTGACATGTCTGCACTAAAATGTCCGTAATTTTTTATTTAAAGCTCAGAATGACCCGAATTCATTTCCCACGTTAAGCTAACTCAATTTTCTGAATTATGACAAAATTTAAGACAAAAATAGATATGACAAAGCATTCAAGTAATCCAATCTATCCCGAACTGCATGATGACATGCATTATGCTACATTTATAAGACTTTACTTAATGAGCACAAATAATTAGTTTAGAATGATCACTTTAACTGCCCGATCAACTTGACATGTCCGCACTAAATCGTCCATAACTTTTTATTTAGAGCTCAGAATGACACGCCAATTCCCACGTTAACTAGCTCAATTTTTTTATATTGTGACAAAATTTGAGACAGAAATAGATACGAAAAAGTGTCCAAGTAATCCAATCTAGCCAAAACTGTGTGATGCCATTCGTTATGCTTCATTTGTAAGCCTTTACTCACTGAGCACAAATGATTAGTTAAGAATGATCACTTTAACTGGCTGATCAACTTGACATTTCCGCACTAAATCGTACTTAACTTTTGATTTAGTGCTCAGGATGACACGAAACCAATGCTCACATTAAGCTAGCTCAGTTTTCTATATTTTGATAAAATTATAGACAAAAATAGATACGACAAAGGGTCCAAGTAATCCAATCTATCTAGAAATGTGCGATGCCATGCATTATGTTTCATTTATAAGTCTTTACTCAATAATCCTCAATGATCAGTTAATAATGATCATTTTAACTTTCCGATCAACTTGACATGTCTGCACTAAATCATCTGTAACTTTTGATTTATAGCTCGGAATGACTAGAATCCAGTGCCTACGTTAAGCTAACTCAATTTTCTGTATTGTGACACAATTTGAGACAAAAATAGATACGACAAGGCGTCCAAGTAATCCAACCTATTCTGAACGTCGTGATTCTATGCATTATGCTTCATTTCTAAGCTTTTACGCAGTGAGAACCAATGATCAGTGTAGAATGTTCATTTGAATTGGCGGATCAACATGTCATGTCTGCACTAAATTGTCCATGACGTGTGAGTTATTGCTCATAATAACATGAATCCAATGCCCACATTAAGCTAGCTCCATATTCGATATTGTGACAAAATTTGATACAAAAAAAGATACGACAAAGCGTCCAAATTATCCAATGTATCCCAAAGTGGGTGATGCCATGCATTCACTTCATTTATAAGCCTTTACTCAATGATCACCAATGATCAACTAAGAATGATCAATTTAACTAGATGATCAACCTGACATATCCGCACTAAATCATCCATAACTTTTGATTTAGAGGTCATAATGACACGAATCCAACACCCACGTTAAGCTAGCTTTATTTTCTATATTTCAATAAAATTTGTAACAAAAATAGAGAAAACAAAACGTCCAAGTAATCCAATCTATCCAATATGATTGATGCCATGCATTACGCTTTATTTATATGTATTTACTTAATGAGCTCCAATGATCAGTTTTGACATGTCCACATTAAATCGAAGGTAACTTTTGATTTAGATCTCTGAATTGACACGAATCAAATTATGCCCACGTTAAGCTATCTCAGTTTTCTATATTTTGACAAAATTTGAGACATAAATAGATACAAAAAAGCATCCAAGTAATCCAATCTATCCCGAACAGGGTGATGCCATGCATTATGCTACATTTATAAGTCTTTACTCAATGAGCACCAATGATTAGTTTAGAATGATCACTTTAACTTCCCGATCAACTTGAAATGTCCGTACTAAATTATCTGTAATTTATGATTTAGAGCACATGCTGACACGAATCCAATGCCCATGTTAAGCTAGCTCAATTTCCTATATTATAACAAAATTTGAGACAAAAATAGGTATGACAAAGAGAATAAGTAATCCAATCTATCCTAAATGGTCCAAGTAACCCAATCTATCCTGGACTGCGTGATTCTATGCATTATGCTTCATTTATAAGGCTTTACTCAGCGAGCACCAATGATAAGTTTAGAATGATCATTTGAATTGGCGGATCAACTTGACATGCCTGCACTAAATCGTCCATACCTTTTGATTTATAACTTAATGACACAAATCCAATGCCCACGTTAAGGTAGCTCAATATTATATATTGTGACAAAATTTGATATAGAAAAAGATACGACAAAGCGTTCAAGTAATCCAATGTATCCCGATAAGTAATGCCATGCATTACGCTTCATTTATAAGCCTTTACTCAATGATCACCAATGATTAGTTAAGAATGATTATTTTAACAAGCCGTTCAACCTGACATATCCGAACTAAATCGTCAATAACTTTTGATTTAGAGGTCATAATGACACGAATCCAATGCCCACATTAAGCTAGCTCAACTTTCTATATTTTGACAAATGTTGTGACAAAAATAGAGAAAACAATGTGTCCAAGTCATCGAATCTATCCCAAACTGCGTGATGCCATGCATTATGCTTCATTTATAAGCCTTTACTTAATGAGCACCAATGATCAGTATCACTTTTACTGGCCAATCAACTTGACATATCCGCACTAAATCGTCCATAACTTTTGATTTAGTGCTCAGAATGACATGAATCCAACCCCCACGTTAAGCTAGCTCAATTTTCCATATTGTGACAAAATTTGATACAGAAATAGATAAGAAAAAAGCATCCAAGTAATCCAATCTGTACCGAACTTCGGGATGTCATGCAATATGCTTCATTTATAAGCCTTTACTCAATGAGCACCAATGATAAGTTTAGAATGATTACTTTAACTGGCTGATCAACTTAACATTTCCGTACGAAATCGTCCCTAACTTTTGATTAAAAGCACTGAATGACATGAATCCAAAGCTAGCTCAAATTTTTTTATAGTGACAAAATTTGAGAAGAACTAGATACGATAAAGCGTCCAAGGAATCCAATAAATCCTAAACTTCGAGATGCCATGCTTTATGCTTCTTTTATAAGCCTTTACTCTATGGGCACCAATGATCAGTTAAGAATGATCATTTTAACTGGCCGATCAACTTGACATGTCTGCACAAAATCGTCCGTAACTTTTGATTTAGGGTTCAGAATGACACGAATCCAATGCCCACATTAAGCTAGCTCAACTTTCTATATTTTGACAAATGTTGTGACAAAAATAGAGAAAACAATGTGTCCAAGTCATCGAATCTATCCCAAACTGCGTGATGCCATGCATTATGCTTCATTTATAAGCCTTTACTTAATGAGCACCAATGATCAGTATCACTTTTACTGGCCAATCAACTTGACATATCCGCACTAAATCGTCCATAACTTTTGATTTAGTGCTCAGAATGACATGAATCCAACCCCCACGTTAAGCTAGCTCAATTTTCCATATTGTGACAAAATTTGATACAGAAATAGATACGAAAAAAGCATCCAAGTAATCCAATCTGTACCGAACTTCGGGATGCCATGCAATATGCTTCATTTATAAGCCTTTACTCAATGAGCACCAATGATAAGTTTAGAATGATCACTTTAACTGGCTGATCAACTTAACATTTCCGTACGAAATCGTCCCTAACTTTTGATTAAAAGCACTGAATGACATGAATCCAAAGCTAGCTCAAATTTTTTTTATAGTGACAAAATTTGAGAAGAACTAGATACGATAAAGCGTCCAAGGAATCCAATAAATCCTAAACTTCGCGATGCCATGCTTTATGCTTCTTTTATAAGCCTTTACTCTATGGGCACCAATGATCAGTTAAGAATGATCATTTTAACTGGCCGATCAACTTGACATGTCTGCACAAAATCGTCCCTAACTTTTGATTTAGGGTTCAGAATGACACGAATCGAAGGCCCACATTAAGCTAGCTCAATTTTCTATATTGTGACAAAATTTGAGACAAAAATAGGTATGACAAAGAGAATAAGTAATCCAATCTATCCTAAATTGTGTGATTCTATGCATTATGCTTCATTTAAGCCTTTTCACAACGAGCACTAATGATCAGTTTAGAATGATCATTTTAACTAGCCGATCAACTTGACATGTCTTCACAAAATCTTTCATAACTTTTGATTTATAGCTTATAATGACACGAATCCAATGCCCACGTTAAGCTAGCTCAATTTCCTGTATTGTGACAAAATTTAAAACAAAAGAAATATGACAAAGCGTCCAAGTAATCCAATGTATCCCGGACTGTGTGCTGCCATGCATTGCGATTCATTTATAAGCCTTTAATCAATGAGCACCAACGATAAGTTAAGAATGATAATTTTAACTAGCCGATGACCCTGACATGTCTGCACTAAATCTTCCGTAACGTTGATTTAGAGGTCATAATGACATGAATCCAGTGCCCACGTTAAGCTAGCTCAATTTTCTATAATGTGACTAAATTTGAGACTGAAATCGATACTATAAAGCGTCCAAAAAATCCGAAATGCGACATGCCATGCATTATGCTTCATTTATATTCCTTTACCTAATGATCACCAATGATCAGTTTAGAATGATCATATGAACTGGCCGATCAACTTGACATGTGCACACTAAATCGTCCGTAACTTTTGATTTAGAGCTCAAAATGACACAAATCCAATGCCCACATTAACCTAGCTCAATTTTATATATTGTGATAAAATTAGAAACAAAAGTAGGTATGGAAAAGAGTCCAAGTAATCCAATCTATCCTGAATAGCATGATTCTATGCATTATGCTTCATTTATAAGCCTTTACTCATTGCGCACTAATGATAAGTTTAGAATGATCATTTTAACTAGTGGCTCAACTTGACATGTCTGCATTAAATCGTGCATAAATTTTGATTTATAGCTTAAGTTTTGATTTAGAGATCATTTTAAGAGGCCGATCAACTTGACATGTACGGATTAAATTGTCTGTAACTTTTGATTTAGAGCTCAAAATGAAACGAATCCAACGCCCACGTTAAGCTAGATCAATTTTCTATATTGTGACAAAATTATAGACATAAATAGACATGACAAAGCGTCCAAGTAATCCAATCTATCCCAAACTGCGTGATGCCATGCATTATGCTTCATTTATAAGCCATTACTTAATGAGCACCAATGATCATTATCACTTTTACTGGCCAATCAACTTGACATATCAGCACTAAATTGTCCATAACTTTTGATTTAGTGCTCAGAATGACATGAATCCAACTCCCACGCTAAGCTAGCTCAATTTTCCATATTGTGACAAAATTTGATACAGAAATAGGTATGAATAAGCATCCAAGTAATCCAATCAGTACCAAACTGCGGGATGCCATGCATTATGCTTCATTTATAAGCCTTTACTCAATGAGCACCAATGATAAGTTTAGAATGATCACTTTAACTGGCCGATCAACTTGACATGTCCACACTAAATCGTCCGTTACATTTGATTAAAATATCAAAAAGACATGAATCCAATGCCCATGTTAAGCTAGGTCAATTTTCTATAGTTTGACAAAATATGAGAAATAAATAGATACAAAAAGGCATCCAAAAAAGCCATCTATCCCGAACTGCGTGATACCATGCATTATGCTTCGTTCATATGCCTTTACCTAATGAGCACCAATGATCACTTTAGAATGATCATTCTAACTGGCCGATCAACTTGACATGGTCACACTAAATCGTCCTAAACTTTTGATTAGAGCTCATAATGATACGAATCCAATGCCCACATTAAGCTAGCTCAATTTTTTATATTGTGACAAAATTTTAGACAGAAATAGGTACGACAAAGAGTCCAAGTAATCCAATATATCCTGAATAGCATGATTCTATGAAATATGTTTCATTTATAAGCCTTTACTCAATGAGCACTAATGATTAGTTTAGAATGATCGTTTTAACTCCTGGATTAACTTGACATGTCTGCAATAAATCGTCCATAACTTTGAAGCTTATAATGAAACGAATCCAGTGCCCATGTTAAGCTTGCTCAATTTTCTATATGGTGACAAAATTTGAGACAGAAAAAGATATGACAAAGCATTCAAGTAATCCAATGTATCGTGAGCTGCGTGATGCCATGCATTATGCTTCATTGATAAGCCTTTACTCAATGACCACGAATGATCAGTTAAGAATTATCATTTTAAGTTGCCGATCAACCTGACATGTCCGTCCTAAATCGTCTGTAACGTTTGATTTAGAGGTCATAATGACACGAATCCAATGCCCATGTTAAGCTAGCTCAATTTTCTATATTATAACAAAATATGAGACAAAAATAGAAACAGAAAATTGTCCAAGTAATCCAATCTATCCCGTACTGCGTGATGCCATGCATTATGCTTCATTTATAAGCCTTTACTCTATGGGCACCAATGATCAGTTAAGAATGATCATTTTTAACTGGCCGATCAACTTGAGATGTCCAGACTAAATCGTCCGTAACTTTTGATTTAGAGACCAGAATGACACGAATCCAATGTCCACTTTAGGGTAGCTCAATTTTCTATATTGTGAAAAAATTTGAGACAGAAACAGATATGATAAAGCGTCTAAGTAATCCAATCTATCCCAAACTCTGTGATGCCATACATTATGCTTCATTTGTAAGCCTTTACTCAATTACCAGTAATGATGAGTTAAGAATGATCATTTTAACTGGCTGATCAACTTGACATGTCCACACTAAATCGTTAGTACCTGATGAGGACATCAATACTAGCTCACTAGAAGCTGAGGAAGAGCCCATTAATATACCTATTATGAGACAAGTTCCAAGAACAAGATCAGGCACAAGAAACCTTAGTAAGATGTTCAACAATTTTGTCGAGAGTCTCATAACAATCATAGAAAATGGAGGATTCCATGAAGCTGAACTTACTAAAGAATATCAAGAAAGAGACTATGAACAACTAAAGACTACCACATTTTCACTCCTTCCAGTTTTACAAGGCTTCAGAGATACAACCTTGTTCATCATTGCTAAAAAAATTTAAGAAGGCATTATAAGGAGCTACAAGAGACCAAGGTGCGTATTTAAAATTCTTATGTTTGAATTAACAAGTTTATTTGCTTGTTTTTGCAGGAATGTGGGTGTTAAGTTTAAGAGTCTTTTATTTGTCATTAGGTCCTAATGTCTTGTTGTTATTTTTGCTTTAGTCCTTTCATTATAATGTATTTTCAGCCCTTGAAGGCACCTGCTGCTGGACTAGTATATAAAGTCCCTTCTCAGCATGTAATCACTTAAGTTTTATGAAATAAAAACCTAGTTTTTCTTCCTTTGAAAGGAGCTGACGCCTCCAGCCTTCTTGTGTGAGAATCCTTGAAGCTTGAGTGCTCTAGACTTATCACAGACCTTCCATGATCTGTGTGGCGCCTCTCGATCCACCTCTCTACTCAATCCTCACTTAGATCCTCCAGAAAGTGCTCTACAGCCAGCTGAAGGGTTACCATCAACCCATCACTCTTGAGTCTCTAGAAAGTGTTGTACAGCCAGCTAGAGTCTCTCCAGCAGTTCCCCTTGCTCGAAGAAGTCCTCTTGTTCCTGCATCATCTGGTATCAGAGCTTAATCGCTCCTATTCAGGTTTATCTACCCCCATTTTCGTTTTTTTTACTCTGTCATTGCTTTGTTAACTTGCTGTCAAACTGCATCTCTTCATAAAACCCATAAAAATGGAGAGACAAGATCGAATTGCTAGAAAAGTGGAGAGACAAACCTATCATGATCTGGGCGAGTTGCTGCATCTTGCGGTTCAGGCCGAGCAGCACATAAAAAGGAAGACTACCTCAGCAAATCGTAGCAAGTCTACCTGGAATCAACAACCTCAAAAGGCTCTGGACAAAGGAAAGGCCATCGACATAGAATCCAGATTCATGAAAACCATTGCTGAAACGTCTATAAACAATAAACCAGAGCACGGTAAAACTCCAACTCAAAGATCTCGTGAAGTAACCTATTTTAAATGTCAGGGAAAAGGCCATTATGCAAGAGAATGCCCAAGCCAGAGAGTTATGATCCTTAAATCAAATGGCGAATATGAGTCTCAAGATGAAGACGAGTATGAACCAGAAAACTCTGAGGAAGAAGTTGTGGACTATCCTGATACCGGAGAGCTTCTAGTTACAAGGAGATCCCTCATTGCTCTTTTTGAACCAGAAACTATACAAAGAGAAAACATTTTCCATTCTCGGTGCACAATATACTCTAAGGTATGTAGCTTGATCATAGATGGTGGTTCTTGTACTAACGTAGCCAGCAAGTATTTGGTTGATAAGCTAGGGTTACAAAAGACAAAGCATCCTCGACCATACAAGCTCAAATGGCTGAACGATGAAACTGAGCTAAAAATCACAGAACAAGTCACCATACCATTCAGCATAGGCAAGTATGCAGATCAAGTTGTGTGTGATGTGGTGCCTATGCAAGCTGGACATCTACTTCTAGGTCGTCCATGGCAATTTATGAAACATAGCTTAGCACCTTTAACTCCACAGGAAGTGCATGAGATGCAACAAACTATGTCTAAAGGAGAAAATCTAAATAAAACTAACCTTTATGTAACACCTACCACTGTTTTGAAATCTCTTGATTCTAAAGAAGAGGTGCTACTAATGATCTTTAAAAAAGTGTTGTTTTCAGGACAAGAAAAGAAGAAACTCCCTACTGCTATTCTAGAGCTTCTTGACAAATTCACTGATATTTTTCCAGAAGAGATACCACCAGGACGGCCACCTATAAGAGAAATCGAGCATCAGATTGATTTGGTTCCTGGAGCACCATTGCCAAACCGATCTGCCTATAGAGTGAATCCAGAAGAAGCAAAGGAGCTGGAAAGACAAGTACAAGACTTAATGTCTAAGGGCTATATCCGAGAAAGTCTAAGCCCATGTGTTGTTCCTGTTCTTCTAGTGCCTAAGAAAGATGGAACTTGGAGAATGTGTGTTGATTGTAGAGCAATCAACAATATCACTGTCAAATACCGACATCCAATTCCAAGACTTGATGACATGCTAGATGAACTCAATGGAGCAACTATATTCTCAAAAATTGATCTAAGAAGTGGATATCATCAGGTGAGAATGAAGGAAGGTGATGAATGGAAGACAACGTTTAAAACCAAACAAGGATTGTATGAATGGCTAGTCATGCCATTTGGACTCACAAACGCTCCAAGTACTTTCATGAGACTCATGAACCACGTCCTAAGAGCATTTATCTGTAAGTTCGTAGTAGTTTATTTTGATGCCATTCTAATCTATAGCTCTAATCTTGAAGATCACTTACAACATCTTGAGCAGGTACTTGAAACGCTTAAGGCTGAAAACCTTTATGCTAACCTTAAAAAATGTATTTTCTGCACTGATCAAGTTGTATTCCTAGGATTTGTTGTAAGTTCTCAGGGCTTAAAGGTCGATGAAAAAAAGATCAAAGCAATTCAAGATTGGCCAACCCCAACAACAATCGGACATGTGAGGAGTTTCCATGGATTGGCTAGTTTCTATAGAAGATTTGTCAAAGACTTTAGTACTGTTGCTGCACCCATCACTTCAGTAATTAAGAAGAATGTGGAGTTCAAATGGGGACCACCACAAGAGAAGGCATTCAACAAGCTGAAAGATAGCCTCACACATGCGGCTGTTTTGGTACTTCCTAACTTTGATAAAACCTTTGAAATTGAATGTGATGCTTCTGGAACAGGTATAGGAGCTGTCCTAATGCAAGGAGGAAAACCAGTGGCTACTTCAGTCAGAAACTTAGTGGAGCTTCACTTAACTATCCCACATATGATAAAGAGCTCTATGCTTTGGTAAGGTCTCTTGAAACTTGGCAACATTACCTACTGTCAAAGGAGTTTGTTATTCATACAGATCATAAGACGCTCAAGCACTTAAGAGGACAAACTAAGCTTAAGAAGAGGCATGCAAAGTGGCTTGCGTTTGTGGAGACTTTTCCTTATGTGATCAAATATAAGAAAGGTAAAGATAACGTTTTGGATGATGCTTTATCAAGGAGACATGCTCTCATCAGCACAATGGAAGCTAAGATTATGGGATTTGAACACATCAAGGCAATGTATGAAACTGATCCAGATTTTCAAGAACTGTTTAAGGAGACCAACAAGGCTGCATCTGGTATGTTTTATCAACATGTTGGATTTTTGTTTAAGGAAAAGCGTCTTTGTATTCCTCAGGGATCAATGAGAGAACTATTGATTGGAGAAGCTCATGGAGGAGGACTCATGGGTCATTTTGGCGGAGATAAGACATTGAGTGTACTTATGGAACATTTCTACTGGCCACATCTAAAACGAGATGTTGAAAGATTCTGTGCTAAGTGCATCACTTGCTTGAAAGCAAAATCCAGGTCACACCCCTATGGTTGTTTTATGCCTTTGCCCATTCCTAACCTACCTTGGGTAGATATTTCTATGGACTTTGTCTTAGGTCTGCCAAAGATCAACCACAAGGATTCTATCTTTGTAGTTGTAGACAGGTTCTCAAAGATGGCTCATTTTATACCATGTAACAAGACTAATGATGCTACACAAATAGCTGATCTTTTTTTAAAGAAGTAGTGCGCCTACATGGAGTTCCCAGAACAATCGTTTCAGATCGTGACACCAAATTTCTAAGTCATTTCTGGAAGACATTATGGAAAAAGTTGGGAACTAAGCTGCTCTTCTCAACTACTTGCCACCCACAGACCGATGGTCAAACAGAGGTAGTAAACCAAACCCTTTCAATATTGTTGAGAGCCACGGTCGGTAAGAATCTAAGAAACTGGTTGTCTTGCTTACCGTACATTGAGTTTGCTTATAATCATGCTAAACATTCAGAAACTAAACTTTCTCCTTTTGAAGTGGTTTATGGATTTACTCCTACTACCCCACTGGATCTTATACCTTTACCTCAAGATGTTATGTCTAGTGAAGGAGAAACCAGAGCAGATTATGTTAAGAAGATTCATCAAAAGGTCAAGGAAAACTTTGAAAAGAGAACCGAGCAGTACAAAAGAAATGTAGATAAACACCGAAAAGACATATCATTTGAACCTGGAGATTGGGTATGGCTGCACATGACACATGAAAGATTCCCCAACCAAAGGAAATCCAAACTTTCCCCAAGAGGAGATGGTCCTTTTCGTGTTTTAGAGAAGATCAACAACAATGCCTATAAGCTTGAGCTGCCAGGTGAGATGACCATATCTCCTACTTTTAATATTACTGATCTTGCTCCTTTTCATACAGATGTACCTGTTCTGAGGACAGAACCTTTTCAGGAGGGAGGAGATGATGAGGACATCAATACTAGCTCACTAGAAGCTGAGGAAGAGCCCATTAATATACCTATTATAAGACAAGCTCCAAGAACAAGATCAGGCACAAGAAACCTTAGTAAGATGTTCAACAATTTTGTCGAGAGTCTCATAACAATCATAGAAAATGGAGGATTCCATGAAGCTGAACTTACTAAAGAATATCAAGAAAGAGACTATGAACAACTAAAGACTACCACATTTTCACTCCTTCCAGTTTTACAAGGCTTCAGAGATACAACCTTGTTCATCATTGCTAAAAAAATTTAAGAAGGCATTATAAGGAGCTACAAGAGACCAAGGTGCGTATTTAAAATTCTTATGTTTGAATTAACAAGTTTATTTGCTTGTTTTTGCAGGAATGTGGGTGTTAAGTTTAAGAGTCTTTTATTTGTCATTAGGTCCTAATGTCTTGTTGTTATTTTTGCTTTAGTCCTTTCATTATAATGTATTTTCAGCCCTAGAAGGCACCTGCTGCTGGACTAGTATATAAAGTCCCTTCTCAGTATGTAATCACTTAAGTTTTATGAAATAAAAACCTAGTTTTTCTTCCTTTGAAAGGAGCTGACGCCTCCAGCCTTCTTGTGTGAGAATCCTTGAAGCTTGAGTGCTCTAGACTTATCACAGACCTTCCATAATCTGTGTGGCATCTCTCGATCCACCTCTCTACTCAATCCTCACTTAGATCCTCCAGAAAGTGCTCTACAGCCAGCTGAAGGGTCACCATCAACCCATCACTCTTGAGTCTCTAGAAAGTGCTGTACAGCCAGCTAGAGTCTCTCCAGCAGTTCCCCTTGCTCGAACAAGTCCTCTTGTTCTTGCATCAGTACCTTTTGATTTAAAGCCCAGAATGATACGAATCCAATGCCCACATTAAGCTAGCTCAATTTTCTATATTGTGACAAAATTTGAGACATAAATAGATACGACAAAGCATTCAAGTAATCCAATCTATCCCAAACTGCGTGATGCCATGATTTATTCTTCAGTTATAAGCCGCTACTTAATGAGCACCAATGATCAGTTTAGAATGTTTAACTCGCCGATCAATGTCTGCACTAAATCGTATGTAACTTTTGATTTATTGCTCGAATGACACAATGCCCACGTTAGGCTAGTACAGTTTTGTGTATTGTGAACAAATTTGAGGCAGAAATAGATAGGACAAAGCGTCCAAGTAATCCAATCTATCCCAATCTGCGTGATGCCATGCATTATGCTTCATTTACAAGCCTTTACTTAATGAGCACCAATGATCAGTTTAGAATTATCACTTTAAATGGCCGATCAATTTGACATGTACGCACTAAATCATTCGTAACTTTTAATTTAGAGCCCAGAATGACACGAATCCAGTGCCCACGTTAAGGTAGCTCAATTTTCTATATTTTGACAAAATTATAGACTGAAATGGAGACGACAAATCGTCCTAGTAATCCAATCTATCCCGAACTGCGTGATGTCATGCATTATGTTTCATTTGTAAGCTTTTAATGAATGAGAACCAATGATCAGTTAAGAAAGATCATTTTAACTGGCCGATCAACTTGACATGTACACATTAAATCATCTTAACTTTTGATTTAGAGTTCCAAATGACACGAATCCAAAGCCCACGTTAAGCTAGGTTAATTTTCTAAATTTTGGCAAAATTTGAGACAAAAATAGATACGAAAAAGCATCCAAGTAATCTAATCTAACCAAAATTTCGTGATGCTATTCATTATGCTTGATTAATAAGCCTTTACTCCATGAGCACCAATGATCAGTTAACAATGATTATTTTAATTGGCCGATCAACTTGACATCTCAGCACTAAATCGTCCATAACTTTTGATTTATAACTCAAAATGACACGAATCCAATGCCAACTTAAAGCTAGTTCAATTTTTATATAGAGACAAGATTAGAGACAAAAATAGATACGACAAAGCGTCTAAATAATTCAATTTATCAAGAACTACGTGATGCTCAGCATTTTGCATCATTTATAATCCTTTACATAATAGCACCAACGATCAGTTTAGAATGATCATTTCAACTGCCCAATCAACTTAACATGTCCGCACTAAATCGTTTGTAACTCTTGATTTAGAGTTCCGAATGACACGAATCCAATGTCCACGTTAAGCTAGCTCAATTTTGTATACTGTGACAAAATTTGAAACAAAAATAGATACAAGAAAGCATCCAATTAATCCAAATCTATCCCGAACTGCGTGATGCCATGCATTATGATTCATTAGTAAGCATTTACTGAATGAGCACCAATGATCCGTTTAGAATGATCATTTTAACTGGCCGATCAACTTGACATTTCCACACTAAATCGTATGTAACTTTTTATTTAGAGCTCCGAATAATACAAATCCAAAGCCCACGTTAAGGTAGGTCAATTTTATATATTTTGGCAAAATTAAAGGGAGAAATAGAGATGATAAAGCGTTCAAGTAATCCAATCTATCCAAACTGCTTGATGCCATGCATTATGAGCACCAATGATCAGTTTAGAATGATCAATTTACTAGCCGATCAACTTGATAGGTCCGCAATAAATCGTCTGTAACTTTTGATTTAGAGCTCAGAATGATACGAATCCAATGTCCATGTTAAGATAGCTCAATTTTCTATATTTTGACAAACTTATAGACACAAATAGAGATAACAAAGCGTCTAAGTAATCCAATCTATCCCTAACTGCAATATGCCATGCATTCTGCTTCATTTATAAGCTTTTTATAAATGAACACCAATGATCAGTTAAGAATGATCATTTAAACAGGCCGATGAACTTGACACGTTTACACTAAATCCTCCGTAACATTTTATTTAAAGCTCCGAATGACACGAAACCAATGCCCACGTTAAACTAGCTCAAGCTTCTATATTGTGACAAAATTTGAGACAAAAATGATACCATAACTTGTCAAGAATCCAATCTATCCCAAACTGCGTGATGGTATGCATTATGCTTCATTTATAAGCCTTTACTCAATAAGCACTAATGATCTATTTAGAATTATTATTTTAACTAGTCTATCAACTTGATATGTCTAACTTTTGATTTATAGCTTATAATGACATGAATCCAATACCCGCATCAAGCTAGCTCAATTTGCTATATTGTGACAAAATTTGGGACAAAAACAGATTTGTCAAAGCGTCCAAGTAATCTAATCTATCCCAAACTGCGTGATGCCATGCATTATGCTTCATTTATAAGCCTATACTCAATGAGCACCAATGATCAGAAGAATGATAATTATAACTGACCAATCAACTTGACATGTCCAGAATATATCGTACGTAACTTTTGATTTAGAGCTTAGAATGACACAAATCCGATGCAACTTAAAGTTAGTTCAATTTTTTATATAGAGCACAAATTAGATATAAAAATAGATACAAAAAAGCGTTTAAGTAATCCAATCTATCGAGAACTGCATGATGCTCTGCATTTTGTATCATTTATAAGCCTTTACTCAATGAGCACCAATTATCAATTTAGAATGATCATTTTAACTCGCTGATGAACTTAGCATGTCTGCACTAAATCGTCTATAAATCTTTATTTAGAGCTCAAAATGACACGAATCCAGTGCTCACGTTAAGCTAGCACAATTTTGAATGTTGTGACAAAATTTGATACAGAAATAGATATCACAAAGCGTTTAAGTAATCCAATCTATCCTGAACTGCGTTATGCTTCATTTATAAGCATTTACTTAATGAGCACCAATGATTACTTTAGAATGATCACTTTAACTGGCCGGTCAACTTGACATTTCCACACTAAATCATCCGTAACTTTTGATTTAGAGCTCTGAATGATATGAATCCAATGCCCTCGTTAAGTTAGCTCAATTTTGAATATTGTAACTAAATTTGAGACCCAAAGAGATACGGAAAGTCGTCCAAGTAATCCAATATATTCTTAACTACGTGATGCCATGCATTATGCTTCATTTATAAGCTTTTACTTAAGGAGCACCAATGATCCGTTTAGAATGATTACTTAAACTGGCTGATCAACTTGACATGTCCCCAATAAATCGTCCGTAGCTTTTGATTTAGAGCTCAGAATGACAAGAATCCAATGCCCACATTAAGGTAGCTCGATTTTCTATATTTTGACAAAATTATAGATACAAATAGAGAAAACAAAACGTCCAAGTAATCCAATCTATCCCAAACTGCGTTATACTATGCATTATGCTTCATTAATAAACCTTTACTCAATAAGCACCAATGATCAGTTTAGAATGATCACTTTAACTGGCCGATCAACTTTACATGTCCACACTAAATCGTCCGTAACTTTTGATTAAAATCTCAGAAAGACATGAATCCAATGCCCATGTTAAGCCAGGTCAATTTTCTATATTGTGACAAAAAATGAGACATAAATAAATACAAAAAGGCGTCCAAAAAATCCAATCTATCCTGAACTACGTGATACCATGCATTATGCTTCATTTATATGCCTTTACCTAATGTGCGCCAATAATCACTTTAGAATGATCATTCTAACTGGCCGATCAACTTGACACGGTCACACTAAATCGTCCTTAACTTTTGATTAGAGCTCAGAGTGATACGAATCCAATGCCCACATTAAGCTAGCTCAATTTGTTATATTATGACAAAATTTTAGACAGAAATAGGTATGACAAAGAGTCCAAGTAATCCAATATATCCTGAATAGTGTGATTCTATGAAATATGTTTCATTTATAAGTCTTTACTCAATGAGCACTACTGATTAGTTTAGAATGATCGTTTTAACTCCCGGATTAACTTGACATGTCTGCAATAAATCGTCCATAACTTTGAAGCTTATAATGAAACGAATCCAGTGCCCATGTTAAGCTTGCTCAATTTTTTATATGGTGAGAAAATTTGAGACAGAAAAAGATATGACAAAGCATTCAAGTAATCCAATGTATCCTGAGCTACGTGATGCCATGCATTACGCTTCATTGATAAGCCTTTAATCAATGACCACGAATGATCAGTTAAGAATGATCATTTTAAGTGGCCGATCAACCTGACATGTCTGTCCTAAATCGTCCGTAACGTTTGATTTAGAGGTCATAATGACACGAATCCAATGCCCACATTAAGCTACCTCAATTTTCTATATTTTGTCAAAATTTGAGATAAAAATAGATACGGCAATTCATCCAAGTAATCCAATCTATTCTGAACTGTGTGATGCCATGCATTATGATTCATTTATAAGCCTTAACTAAATGAGCACCAATGATGAGTTTATAATGATCCTTTTAACTAGACAATCAACTTGACATGTGTGCACTAAAGCATCCACAACTTTTGAATTATAGCTCATAATGATACAAATCCAATGTCCACGTTAGGCTAGCTCAATTTTCTATATTGTGAAAAATTTTGAGACAGAAATAGATACGATAAAGCATCTAAGTAATCCAATCTATCCTAAACTCTATGATTCCATACATTATGCTTCATTTGTAAGCCTTTACTCAATGAGCAACAATATTCAATTTAGAATGATCATTTTAACTGGCTGATCAACTTAGCATATCCGCACTAAATCATCTATAAATCTTTATTTAGAGCTCAAAATGACACGAATCCAATGCCCACAATAAGCAAGCTCAATCTTGAATATTATGACAAAATTTGATACGGAAATAGATATCACAAAGCATCCAAGTAATCCAATCTATCCGGAACTGCGTTATGCTATGCATTATGCTTCATTTATAAGCATTTATTTAATGAGCACCAATGATTACTTTAGAATGATCATTTTAACTGGCCGATCAACTTGACATTTCCACACTAAATTATCCGTAACTTTTGATTTAGAGCTCTGAATGACGTGAATCCAATGCCCTCGTTAAGCTAGCTCAATTTTGAATATTTTGACTAAATTTGAGACAGAAATAGGTAAGGAAAAGCATCCAAGTAATCCAATATATTCTGAACTACGTGATGCCATGAATTATGCTTCATTTATAAGCCTTTACTTAATGAGCACCAATGATCAGTTTAAAATAATTACTTTAACTGGCCGATCAACTTGACATGTCCACAATAAATCGTCCGTAACTTTTGATTTAGAGTTCAGAATGACAGGAATGCAATGCCACGTTAAGGTATCTCGATTTTCTATATTTTGACAAAATTATAGATGCAAATAGAGAAAACAAAGCGTACAAGTAATCCAATTTAGCCAACCTACGTGATACTATGCATTATGCTTCATTTATAAGCCTTTACTCAATAAGTACCAATGATCAGTTTAGAAATATCATTTTAACTGGTTGATCAACTTGATATGTTTGCACTAGATCTTCCATAACTTTTGACTTACAGCTCATAATGACACGAATCCATTGCCCACGATAAGCTATCTAATTTTTCTATATTGTGACAATATTTGGGACAAAAATTGATATGACAAAACATCCAAGTAATCCAATCTATCCCAAAATGCGTGATGCCATGCATTATGCTTCATATATAAGCCTTTCCTCAATGAGCACCAATGATCGGAAGAATGATTATTTTAACTTGCCGATCAACTTGACATGCCCGCATAAAATCGTCTGTAACTTTTGATTTAGAACTCAGAATGACAAGAATTCAATGTCAACTTAAAGCTAGTTCAATTTTTATATAGAGACAAAATTAGAGAAAGAAATGGATACGATAAAGTGTCTAAGTAATCCAATCTATCAAGAACTGCATGATGCTCTGCATTTTGCATCATTTATAAGCATTTACATAATAGGACCAATGATCAGTTTAGAATAATCATTTTAACTGGCCGATCAACTTGACATCCCTGCAATAAATCGTCTGTAACTTTTGATTTAGACTTCGGAATGACACGAATCCAAAGCACACGTTAAACTTGGTCAATTTTCGATATTTGACGAAGTTATAGACAGAAATAGAGACGACAAAGCCTCCAACTAATCCAATCTATCCCAAACTGTGTGGTGTCTCGCATTATGCTTCATTTGTAAGCTTTTAATCAATGAGCACCAATGATCAGTTAAAAATGATCATTTTAACTCGCTGATAAACTTGACATGTGCACACTAAATCATCTGTAACTTTTGATTTAGAGCTACGATTGACACGAATCAAATGCCCACGTTAATCTAGCTCCATTTTGTATATTGTGACTAAATTTGAGACAGAAATACATATGACAAAGCGCCAAAGTAATCCAATCTATTCCAAATTCCGTGATGCCATGCATTATGCTTCATTTATAAGCCTTTACTTAATGAGCACCAATGATCTGTTTAGAATGATTACTTTAACTGGCCGATCAATTTGACATGTTCGCACTAAATCCTCCATAACTTTTGATTTAGAGCTCAGAATGACAGGAATCCAATGCCCACGTTAACGTAGCTCAATTTTATACATTTTGAAAAAATTATAGATACAAATAGGGAAAACAAAGCGTCCAAGTAATCCAATCTATCCCAACAGCGTGATGATATGTATTATGCTTCATTTATAAGTCTTTACTCAATAAGCACCATTGATCAGTTTAAACTGATCATTTTAACAGGTCGATCAACTTGATATGTTTGCACTAGATCGCCCATAACTTTTGATTTATAGCTCATAATGACACGAATCCAATGCCCACGATAAGCTATATAATTTTGCTATATTGTGACAATATTTCTGACAAAAATCGATATGAAAAAACATCCAAGTAATCTACTATATCCCAAAATTTGTGATGCCATGCATTATTCTTCATTTATAAGCCTTTTCTCAATGAGCACCAATGATCGGAAGAATGATCATTTTAACTGTCCGATGAACTTGACATGTCCGCACAAAATCGTCCGTAACTTTTGATTTAGAGCTCAGAATGACAAGAATTCAATGCCAACTTAAAGCTAATTCAATTTTTATATAGAGACAAAATTAGAGAAAGCAATAGATACGATAAAGCGTCTAAGTAAGCCAATCTATCAAGAACTGCATGATGCTCTGCATTTTGCATCATTTATCAGCATTTACTAAATGGGACCAATGATCAGTTTAGAATGATCATTTTAACTGGGCGATCAACTTAACATGTGTGCACTAAATCATCTGTAACTCTTGATTTAGAGTTTAGAATGACCCAAACCGAATGTCCAGTTTAAGCTAGCTCAATTTTAAATATTGTCACAAAATTTGAGACAGAAATAGATACAACAAAGCGTCCAACTAATCCAATCTATCCCGAACAATGATCAGTTTAGAATGATCACTTTAACTGTCTGATTAACTTGACATCACTGTACTAAATCATCCGTAAATCTTTATTTAGAGCTCCAAAGCTCACAATAAGCTAGGTCAAATTTCTATATTTTGACAAAGTTATAGACAGAAATAGAGACGACAAAGCCTCCAAGTAATCCAATCTATCCCAAACTGCATGATGTCATGCATTATGATTCATTTATAAGGTTTTAATCCATGAGCACCAATGATCAATTTAACTCGCCAATAAACCTGGCATGTGCGCACTAAATCATATGTAACTTTTGATTTAGAGCTCCGAATGACACGAATCCAATGCCCACGTTAAGCTAACTCAATTTTGAATACTATGATTAACTTGGAGACATAAATAGATACTACTAAGCATCCAAGTAATCTAGTTTATTGGAACTCCGTGATGCCATGCATTATGCTTCATTTATAAGCTTTTATTAAATGAGCACCAATGATCAGTTTAGAATGATCACTTTAACTGACCAATAAACTTGACATGTCCGCATTAAATTATGCGTAACTTTGGATTTAGAGCTCAAATTGACAAAAATCCAATGCCCACGTAAAGCTTGTACAATTTTTTGTATTGAGACAAAATTTGAGATAGAAATAGATACGACAAAGCGTTTAAGTAATCCGATCTATGAAAAATCGTGTGATGCTCTGCATTTTGCATCATTAATAAGCCTTTACTCAAAGAGCACCAATGATCATTTTACAATGATCATTTTAACTGGCCGATAAACTTGACATGTCTGCACTAAATTGTCCATAACTTTTGATTTATAGCTCATAATGACGCAAATCCAATATGCACGTTAAGGTAGCTCAATATTTTATATTGTTACATAATTTGAAACAGAAATAGTTACGACAAAGCGTCCAGGTCATCAAATCTATCCAAAACTTTGTGATGTCATGCATTATGCTTTATTTATAAGCCTTTACTCAATGAGCACCAATGATCAGTTAAGAATGATCATTTTAACTGGCACATCAACTTGACATGTCTGCACTAAATCATCCATAATTTTTTATTTATAGCTCATAATGACACGAATCCAATACCCACGTTAAGCTATCTCAATTTTAAATATTGTGACAAAATTAAAGACAAAAATAGATACGACCAATCATCCAAGTAATCCAATGTATCCCAAAATACGTGATGCCATGCATTATGCTTAATTTATAAGCTTTTACTCAGTGAG
The DNA here is from genome assembly GCA_018901935.1 of Pugionium cornutum. Lineage (NCBI taxonomy): Eukaryota > Viridiplantae > Streptophyta > Magnoliopsida > Brassicales > Brassicaceae > Pugionium > Pugionium cornutum. The sequence continues at coordinate 26,985,150 of CM032163.1, forward strand.
CATCAATGATAAGTTCAGAATGATCATTTTAACAGCCAAGTTAAGGTAGCTCAATTTTCTATATGTGAAAAACTTTGAGATAGAAATAGATATGATAAAGAGTCCAAGTAATCAAATATATCCGAAACTACGTGGTACCATGCATTATGCTTCATTTATAAGCTTTTACTCAATGAGCACCAATGATCAGTTAAAAATGTTCATTTTATCAAGCCGATCAACTTGACATGTCTGCACTAAATCGTCAGTAACTTTTGAAATGGAGCTCAGAATGACACGAATCCAATGGCCACGTTAAGCTAGCTCAATTTTCTATATAGAAACAAAATTTGAGACAGAAATAGATGCGACAAAGCATCTAAGTAATCCAATCTATCCAAAACTTTATAAACCTATTCTCAATGAGCACCAATGATAGGTTTAGAATGACCATTTTAACTAGCCGATCAATTTGAAATTTCCGCACTAAATCGTCTGTAACTCTTGATTTAAAGCTCAAAATGACATTAATCCAATGCCCATGCTAAGGTACCTCAAATTTGTATATTGTGCTAAAATTTGAGACAGAAACTGATACGACAAAGCATCCAAGTAATCCAATCTATCCTGGAATGTGTGATGTCATGCATTATACTTTATTTATAAGCCTTTATTTAATGAACACCAATGATCAGTTTAGAATGATCACTTTAAATGGCCAATCAACTTGACATCTTCGCAATAAATTGTCCGTAACTTTTGATTTAGAGCTAAGAATGACACGAATCCAATGTCCATGTTAAGCTAGCTTTATTTTCTATATTTTGACAAAATTATGGACAGAAATAGAGACGACAAAGCGTACAAGTAATCCAATCTATCCCAAACTGCGTGATGCAATGCATGATGCTTCATTTATAAGGTTTTAATCCATGAGGACCAATGATTAGTTAAGAATGATCATTTTAACTGCCCGATCAATTTGACATGTCCGCACTAAATCGACCGTAACTTTTGATTTAGAGCTCCAAACGACACGAATCAATACCCATGTAAAGCTACCTCAATTTTCTATATTGTGACAAAATTAAAGACAAAAATAAATAAGAAAAAGCGTCCAAGTAATCCAATCTATTCTGAGCTGCGTGATAGTCTGCATTATGCTTTATTTTAAGCATTTAGTCAATAAGCTCCAATTATAAGTTAAGAAAGATCATTTTAACGGGCCGATCAACTTGACATGTCCACACTAAATCATTCGTAACTTTTGATTTAGAGCTCAGAATGACTCGAAACCAATGTCCACGTAAAGCTATTTCAATTTTTTATATGGAGAGAAAATTTGAGATTGAAATAGATATGACAAATGGTCCAAGTAACCCATTCTATCACGAGCTGTGTGGTGTTATGCTTTATGCTTCATTTATAAGCTTTTACTCAATGAGCACCAATGATCAGTTAAGAATGATCATTTTAACTGGCCGATCAACTTGACATGTCCACACTAAATCGTCCGTAACTTTTGATTTAGAAGTGCGAGTGACACTAATCCAATGCCCACGTTAAGCTAGCTCGATTTTCTATATTGTTACAAAATTTGAGACAAAAATAGATATGACAAAGCGTCAAAATTATCCGATCTATCCTGAACTGGGTTATGCTCGGCATTATGCTTCATTTATATGTATTTACTCATTGAGCACCAATGATCAGCTTAGAATGATCATTTTAACTGGCCGATCAACTTGACATGTCTGCACTAAATCGTCTATAACTTTTTATTTATAGCTCATATTGACACGAATCCAATTCCCACGTTAAGGTAGCTCAATTTTCTATATTGTGACAAAATTTGAAACAAAAATAGATACGACAAAGCGTCCACGTAATCCAATCTATACTTAAATGTGTGATGCTCTGCATTATGCTTCATTTGTAAGCCTTTACTCAATAGGCACCAATGATTAGTTTAGAATGATAATTTAACTCGCCGATCAACTTGACATGTTTGCACTAAATCGTCCATAATTTTTGATTTATAGGTCATAATGACACGAATCCAATGCCCACGTTAAGCTAGCTCAATTTTCTATATTGTGATAAAATTTGAGACAGATAAAATCCAAAAATCTAATCTATCTTGTGGCTTTAATGCATCATTTTATGAGCACCAATGATCAGTTAAGAATGATCATTTTAACTGGCCGATCAACTTGACATGTCCACACTAAATCGTCCGTAACTTTTGATTTAGAACTGCGAGTGACACTAATCCAATGCCCACGTTAAGCTAGCTCGATTTTCTATATTGTTATAAAATTTGAGACAAAAATAGATATGACAAAGCGTCAAAATTATCCGATCTATCCTGAACTGGGTTATGCTCGGCATTATGCTTCATTTATATGTATTTACTCATTGAGCACCAATGATCAGCTTAGAATGATCATTTTAACTGGCCGATCAACTTGACATGTCTGCACTAAATCGTCTATAACTTTTTTTTTATAGCTCATATTGACACGAATCCAATTCCCACGTTAAGGTAGCTCAATTTTCTATATTGTGACAAAATTTGAAACAAAAATAGATACGACAAAGCGTCCACGTAATCCAATCTATACTTAAATGTGTGATGCTCTGCATTATGCTTCATTTGTAAGCCTTTACTCAATAGGCACCAATGATTAGTTTAGAATGATAATTTAACTCGCCGATCAACTTGACATGTTTGCACTAAATCGTCCATAATTTTTGATTTATAGGTCATAATGACACGAATCCAATGCCCACGTTAAGCTAGCTCAATTTTCTATATTGTGATAAAATTTGAGACAAAAATAGATACGACAAAGCATCCAAGTAATCTAATCTATCTCAAACTGCGTGTTGCTTTACATTATGCATCATTTATATGCCTTTACTCCATGAGCCCCAATGATAAGTTTAGAATGATCATTTTAACAGAACGATCAACTTGACATGGTCGCAATAAATCGTCTGTAACTTTTGATTTAGAGCTCAGAATGACACGAACCCAATGCCCAAGTAAAGGTAGTTCAATTTTTTATATAGAGACAAATTTTAAAACTTAAATAGATACGACAAAGTGTCTAAGTAATCCAACCTATCCAAAACTGCGTGATGGTCTACATTATGCATCATTTATTAGCCTTTACTCCATGAGCACCAATGATATGTTTAGAATGATCATTTTAACAGGACGATCAACTTGACATGGAGGCACTAGATTGTCTGTAACTCTTGTTTAGGGGATCAGAATGACACGAATCCAATGGCCATGTTAAGCTAGCACATTTTTGTGTATTGTGACAAAATTTGAGACAGAAATAGATACGAAAAAGTGTCCAAGTAATCCAATCTATCCCAAACTGCGTGAAGCTCAACATTATGCTTCATTTATTAGCCTTTACTGAATAAGCACTAATGATCACTTTAGAATGATCGTTTTAACTGGCCGATCAACTTCACATGTCTGCACTAAATCATCCATAACTTTTGATTTATAGCTCATAACGACAGGAATCCAATGCCCATGTTAAGCTATGATAATTTACTATATTTTGACAAATTCAAGACAAAAATAGATACGACAATGCGTCCAAATAGTCCAATCTATCCCAAACTACATGATGCCATGCATTATGCTTCATTTATATGCGTTTACTCAATGAGCACCAATGATCCGAAGAATGATCATTTTAATTGGCCAATTAACTTGACATGTCCACATTAAATCGTCGGTAACTTTTGATTTAGACGTCACAATGAATGACACGAATCCAATACCCATGTTAACCAAGCACAATTTTCTATATATTAACAATATTATAGATAGAAATAGATACAACAAAGCGTCCAAGTAATCTAACATATCCCAAACTGCTTGATGCTCTACATTATACTTCATTTATTATCCTTTACTTAAGAAGCACCAATGATCAGTTTAGAATGATCATTTTAACTATCCAATCAATTTGACATGTCTACACTAAATCGTCCATAACTTTTGATTTATAGCTCATAATGACACGAATCCAATAGCCACGTTAAGCTAGTTTGTTTTGCTTGTGACAAAATTAGAGACAGAAATTGATACGACAAAGCGTCTAAGTAATCCAATATATCCAGAACTGCGTGATGCCCTACATTTTGCATCATTTATAAGCCTTTACTCAATGAGCACCAATGATAAATTTAGAATAATCATTTTAACTGGCCGATCAACTTGAAATGTACGCATTAAATCGTCTATAACTCTTGATTTAGAGCTCAGAATGACATGAATGCAATGCCCACGTTAAGCTACCTCAATTTTGTATATTGTGACAAAAATTTTCAGACAGAAATAGATATGACAAAGCATCCAAGAAATCCAATATATCCCTAACTGCGTGAGTCCATGCGTTATGCTTCATTTATAAGAATTTACTTAATGAGCACCAATGATCAGTTTACAATGATCACTTTAACTGGCCGATCAACTTGACATCTCTACACTAAATCGTCTGTAACATTTGATTTAGAGCTCAGAATGACATTAATACAAAGCCCACATTAAGCTAGGATAATTTTCTATATTTTGACAAAATTATAGATAGAAATCCAAGTAATCCAATCAATGCCAAACTGCGTGATGTCATGCAATATGCTTCATTTGTAAGCTTTTAATCAATGAGCACCAATGATCAGTTAAGAACCGATAAACTTGACATGTCCACACTAAATCATATGTAACTTTTGATTTAGTGCTCTGAATAACACAAATCCAATGCCCACGTTAAGCTAGCTCAATTTTGTATATTGTGACTAAATTTAAGACAGAAATAGATATGACAAAGCGTTCAAGTAATCCAATTTTTTCCAAACTATGTGACGTCGTGCATTATGCTTCATTTATAAGCCGTTACTTAATGAGCACCAATAATCAGTTTAGAATGATCACTTTAACTGACCGATAAACTTGACATGTCCGCATTAAATCATGCGTAACTGTTGATTTAGAACTCAGAATGACACGAATCCAATGCCCACGTAAAGCTAGTTCAATTTTTTATATTGAGACAAAATTTGAGATATAAATAGATAAGACAAAGCGTCTAAGTAATCCGATCTATGAAAAACTGTGTGATGCTCTGCATTTTGCATCATTAATAAGCCTTTACTCAAAGAGCACCAATGATCAGTTTACAATGATCATTTTAACTGGCCGATAAACTTGATATGTCTGCACTAAATTGTCCATAACTTTTTATTTATAGCTCATAATGACGCAAATCCAATATGCACGTTAAGGTAGCTCAATTTTGTATATTGTGCGAAATTTGGGATAGAAATAGTTACGACAAAGCGTCTAGGTCATCAAATCTATCCCAAACTTTGTGATGTTATGCATTATGCTTCATTTATAAGCGTTTACTCAATGAGCACCAATGATCAGTTAAGAATGATCATTTTCACTCGCAGATCAACTTGACATGTCTGCACTAAATCATCCCTAATTTTTGACATAGCTCATAATGACACAAATCCAATGCCCACGTTAAGCTAGCTCAATTATCTATATTCTGACAAAATTAAAGACAAAAATAGATACGACCAAGCATCCAAGTAATCTAATGTATCCCAAAATACGTGATGCCATGCATTATGCTTAATTTAAAAACTTTTACTCATTGAGAATCAATGATAAGTTAAGAATGATCATTTTAAGAGCCAAGTTAAGGTAGCTAAATTTTCTATATTGTCAAAAAACTTTGAGATAGAAATAGATATGAGAAAGAGTCCAAGTAATCAAATCTATCCCAAACTACGTGATACCATGCATAATGCTTCATTTATAAGCCTTTACACAATGGGCACCAATGATCAGTTAAAAATGATCATTTTATCTCAGTTAAAAATGATCATTTTATCAAGCCGATCAACTTGACATGTCCACACTAAATCGTCAGCAACTTTTGATTTGGGGCTCATAATGACACGAATCCAATGCCCACGTTAAGCTAGCTCAATTTTCTATATAGAAACAAAATTTGAGACAGAAATAGATATGACAAAGGGTCTGCGTAATCCAATCTATCCAAAACTTTATAAACTTTTTCTCAATGAGCACCAATGATCAGTTTAGAATGATCATTTTAACTAGCCGATCAACTTGAAATTTCTGCACTAAATCGTCTGTAACACATGATTTAAAGCTCAGAATGACATGAAACCAATGCCCACATTAAGCTATCTCAAATTTGTATATAGTGCTAAAATTTGAGACATAAATAGATATGACAAAGCGTCCAAGTAATCCAATCTATCCTGAACTGTGTGATGCCATGCATTATGCTTCATTTATAAGCCTTTATTTAATGAACACCAATTATCAGTTTAGAATTATCAGTTTAACTGGCCGATCAACTTGACATCTTCGCAATAAATTGTCCGTAACTTTTGATTTAGAGCTCAGAATGACACGAATCTAATGCCACGTTAAGCTAGCTCTATTTTCTATATTTTGACAAAATTATGGACAGAAATAGAGACGACAATCCAATCTATCCCAAACTGCGTGATGTCATGCATTATGCTTTATTTGTAAGCTTTTAATCAATGAGCACCAATGATTAGTTAGGAATGATCATTTTAACTGGCCGATCAACTTGACATGTCCACACTAAATCAACAGTAACTTTTGATTTAGAGCTCCAAACGACACGAATCCAATGCCCACGTTAAGCTAGCTCAATTTTCTATATTTTGACAATATTTAAGACAAAAATAAATACGAAAAAGCATCCAAGTAACCCAATCTATCCCAAGCTGCGTGATGCTCTGCATTGTGCTTTATTTATAAGCCTTTACTAAATGAGCTCCAATTATCAGTTAAGGATGATCATTTTAACGGGCCGATCAACTTGACATTTCCACACTAAATCATTGGTAACTTTTAATTTATAGCTCAGAATGACTCGAATCCAATGTCCAAGTAAAGCTAGTTCAATTTTCTATATTGAGAGAAAAATTGAGATTGAAATAGATATGACAAAGCGGCCAAGTAACCCTCTCTATCACGAGCTGCGTGGTGTTATGCATTATGCTTTATTTATAGGATTTTACTCAATGAGCACCAATGATCAGTTAAGAATGATCATTTTAACTGGCCGATAAACTTGACATGTCCACAAAAAATTGTCCGTAACTTTTGATTTAGAGCTCTAAGTGCCACGAATCCAATGCCCACGTTAAGCAAGCTCGATTCTCTATATTGTGACAAAATTTGAGACTGAAATAGATGTGACAAAGCATCCAAGTAATCCAATCTATCCCAAACTGCCTGTTGCTTTACATTATGCTTCATTTATAAGCCTTTACTCAATGAGCACGAATGATAAGTTTAGAATGATCATTTTAACTGGCCGATCAACTTCACATGTATGCACTAAATCGTCTATAACTTTTTATTTATAGCTCATAATGACACGAATCCAGTGCCCATGTTAAGCTAGCTCAATATTCTATATTATGAAAAACTTTCAGACAAAAATAGATACGACCAAGAATCCAAGTAATCCAATCTATCTCAAACTGTGTGATGCCATGCATTATGCTTCATTTATAAGCTTTCAATCAATGAGCACCAATGATCAAAAAATGATCATTTTAACTGAACTATCAACTTGATATGTTTGCACTAAATCGTCCGTAACTTTTGATTCAGAGCTCCGAATGACACGAATCCAATGCCCACGTTAATCTAGCTTAAGTTTCTACATTTTGACAAAATTTTAGAAGAAAATAGATACGACAAAGCGTCCAAATAATTCAGTCTATCCAAAACTGCGTGATGCTCTACATTATGTTTCATTTATAAGCCTTTACTCAATGAGCACGAATAATCAGTTTAGAATGATCATTTTAACTAGCCAATCAACTTGACATGTCTACACTAAATCGTCCATAACTTTTGATTTATAGCTCATAATGACACAAATCCAATGCCCACGTTATGATAGCTCAATTTTCTATATTGTGACAAAAATAGATATGATGAAGTGTCCAAGTAATCTAATCTATCTCAAACTCCGTGATGCTATGCATTATGCTTCATTTATAAGGTTTTAATCAATGAGCACCAATGATCAGTTAAGAATGCTCATTTTAACTGGACGATCAACTTGACATGTCCGCACTAAATCGTCCGTAACTTTTTATTTAGAGCTTCGAATGACATGAATCCAATGCCCACATTAAGCTAGCTCATTATTCTATATTGTAACAAAATTTGAAATAAAAATAGATACGGCCAAGCGTCGAAGTAAACCAATATATCCCGAACTGCGTGATGCAATGCATTATGCTTCATTTATAAGCTTTTACTGAATGAGCACCAATGATCAGTTAAGAATGATCATTTTAACTGGCCGATCAATTTGACATGTCTACACTACAAGTAAACATTAAATTTGAGACTATTTTTCGGATGGATTACCGAGCAAAAACATATCGTCGATATTCCATCAGTAAATCCCGACGTTTGCACCACTATCGGGAAATCAATGGTAAAACCCGATGGACATCCGTCCTATTAGCGACGACAACATTGGCGTTGGGATATCCTCTCGAAACCATCAGAAATTGATGACGAAATCAAAACCATCGGTTTTCTACCGACTACTTCCCGACGGATTCTGGTTTTTACTATCCGTCAGGAATACGTCGGAAATATATCGGTTGACTGATTCCACTTAATTATTTTGTTAGATAAATAAATCTAAATGTCGTCGGAAATCCGTTGGTAGTTCCGATGACTTTCCGATGAAATCCTATTTTTTTGGCAATTGTTAGTTTGGCCGATCTGTAAATGTAGAGCGTCATCTGTTGGTCTTCGGAAATTTCTGGCAGTGGTCAGAAACCATCGGAAATTCATCGGAAATGGGAATATTCTTAAGAATAATCTGTTAAAAAATTGTTATTATTTGTTAAAAATTCATAATAATCTGTTAAAAGTTTGTAATAATTTGTTAAAAATTCATAATAATTTGTTAAAATTTCGTAATAATCTGTTTAAAATTCATAATAATATGTTAAAAATTCATAATAATCTGTTAAAAATTCATGATAATTTTCTAATTTTCAATATAAATACGCTCTGCTCCTTCACAATTTCACCAGAACAAAAAATCTTAACAAAATGTCTTCTTCAGGTTCTTATGATTATTTTTGATCGTGGATGGACAAACCTCGGTATGATTTAACAACGGGGAAATTGACGGAGGAATTTGTGCAAGGTGTTGAAGAGTTCATGATATTTGCATCAAACAATAGCATGACATTGGAATACGGTAAAATGTATTGTCCGTGTATTAAATGTCGAAATCATATATTAATCTCTGTTAGAGAACCTAATTTGGAAGCTTAGAAATTTTTTAATATGTTAGATGCATCCAAGCAGCCTTTTTATAAAGGATGTAGAGATGGATTATCGTCTTTATCTGTTGCAAGCAAGTTGATGACAATAAAGACGGATTTCAACTTGGCTGAAGATTGTATGAATGCGATAGCTGGTTTTGTTATAGATATATTACATGAACATAATATTGCACCTGCTTCATATTACGAGGTTCAAAAACTTGTAGGTGGCCTTGGATTGCCGTATTAGATGATGGATGTATGTATTGACAACTGCATGAATCTATTGGAGAAATGATAAAAACTGAATGAAGTGCCGATTTTGTCACAAACCTCAATTTCAAGAGACAAGCGGCCGAGTCCCTATTCCACATAAACGGATGTGGTATTTGCCATTCATAAAGAGGTTAAAGAGGTTATATCAATGTGAATACATGGCAAAGCGTATGAGATGGCATGCAGACCATAATTCGAATGGAGAAATTGTGCATCCCTCGGATGTAGAAGCATGGAAACATTTTAAAGAGGGTTATCCTAGTTGTGCATATGATCCTAGGAACGTATACCTCGGGTTATCTACAGATGGATTTAACCCTTTTGGAAAGCATGGAAGGCAATACTCGTTGTGGCTAGTTATCATGACACCTTATAATTTGCCTCCTTCGTTGTGCATGAAACGAGAGTTTTTGTTTCTAAGAATTCTCGTCTCCGGTCCAGAGCATCCTAAGAAATCGCTTGATATTTTCTTGCAGTCACTAATTCATGAGTTAAAAATGTTGTGGTAAAATGTTGTCGAAGCATTTCATGTTTCCAACCAATAGAACTTCTAGATGTTATGAACATTGAAAAGAATTTTTCGACAACATAATGAATACTATTCTAATTGTGCAAGGAAAAACGAAAGATAATTTGAAAGCTAGATTGGATTTTCAGATATTTGTTCTCGGAAGGAACTACATGTAATATCGAATGGAAAATCATTGTCTCCCACATTCCGGTTGGATGCGCATGCAAAAGACAAGTTTTTGAGTGAATTAAGCATAGTGTCAAATTTCCATATGGATACGAATCTAATCTTCGTAGTTGTGTCGATACTATTGAAGGCAAATTTACAGGGATGAAGAGTCATGATTGTCATGTTGTCATGCAAATACTATTTTGATTTGCCTTTAGCGATCTTTTGCCTAAAAACGTCCACGGGGCAATTGCAGGTACATTTACATTATTTTATATATAATCATAATTTTCTGTCTGGATTAACTTTTTTATTATGCAGGGATTGGTGCTTTTTTCCGACATTTATGTACAAGATCACTTGCTGGAGACGATATACGAAATTTAGAGGAAAAAATACCGGTTCTCATTTGTAACATTGAGAAAATATTTTCACCAGCATTTTTTGATGTTATGGAACATCTTCCTATTCACCTACCTAGAGAAGAAGCACTTGAATGACCTGTTCAGTACCGATGGATATATCCTTTTGATAGATATATGTTCCACCTAAAGAAAGAAGTTAAAAATCTTACCAGGGTTGAAGGTTCAATCATCGCACAAAGTATTAATGAGGAAACATCTAACTTTGCCAGCTACTATTTTCCATCGCAAGTCCAAACAAAAAATAGACAACCTGCACGACATGATGATGGAAGAGAAAAACCAAGTTATCCAGTGTATGTGCAAGAAGTATTTGCACAAATTGGACATTTAAGTAGAAAAGGGAAGATGTGATGCCTATCAGAGGAGGAACACAAACACTTGCATCTGTATATTTTGATAAGTGGAAAAGGGAAGATGTGATACATTCATTTCATTTTTTTGTAAATGTTATTATACTTTATTTTTAATTATTTTGTTTATAATTAATAGGATATACATGGATCAAATACATGTTTATTATTCAAATTACACAGAGAATGAGCTGGTCGAACTTAAAAAGAGCGAATTTGCAAGTTGGTTGCACTTTTACGTCATTGTTAATTAATTATATAATTTTCAATAATAATTTCCTATATATAAAAATATATGGTTGAATGTATTCAACTATTTTGCAGGTTACTACGGGTCCTTCTAGAGGGATAACGTTTCCCACGTGGTTAGTTGAGTTGGTGAATGGTCCTACATTTACGGCAAAATCTTATCCAATGTACTGCACTCGTGGATATGCTTTTAAGACTCATCGCGAAGGAAGCTCACAAACAACTTCTAATTATGGTATATCATCTCAATCTGGTGAAATTCTATACAACGGTGTTGTTCATGAAATATTAGAAGTTCACTATACTGGAATGATTGATTTGAGGTATATTGTGTTCCACTATGACTGGTATGACCATGTCATTGGTCACGTCAAGACGAATTCGGTGTTACATCTGTCCACTCTCGTAAGTGACATCAAAAATATGATCCTTTTATACTTGCATCACAAGCGGACCAGGTTTGTTACATTCGATATCCTCGTGTGAAGAAAAAACAAGATCCTTGGACTATAGTGACATCAATACACCCTAGAGGAATTGTATGTGGTGTTTCCGAGCAAGACCCTATGCAGAAAATCACATTGGGTAAGTTAGGTTCCATAGAGACTTCTCTTGAAGTTAACCTTACAATGTATTTCAAGATTCAGAAGAGGAGATTGGCGAGTTTGATGACAAAAATTCAGCTACTTCGGAATGTTGATCAGATTCAGATTAAATATGTGATTGCAGTGTTTTAGTTTTTATGATACTTTAGTATTCAGTGTCAAATAATGTTTTTTAAATATTTTATATTCCTGTGTGCGACGGATTTCCGACAGAACTACAAAACCCAACGCAATTCCATCGAAAACTCCAGTTGGAGTCCGACGACATAGGGTATTGATACTATACCCTATCTTGTTGGAGCAGATTATCCGACGGATTGCAAAAAAAATTTGAATACCCATCGAAACCCGTCGCAATGCCGTCGGAAACTACAGTCGGATTCTTGATGACATAGGTTATTGATACTATACCCTATCGTGTCGGAGAAGATTATCCGACGGATTGCCGATGGAATTTAAATACTGGTCAGAATTCCATCTGCAATTTCCGATGGATATGCGAGGAACATAAATTACAAATGTAAAGTTTAATAGATTTAAAAGTATAAAATATATTGGCTACGACTAAATGGTACACATTCCTAATGTTATATACTAGATAGTTTTTTCAAAATAAACAGTTTTATAAACATTTCTAATATAAACTGAAATCCAGCTTAGGGGACTTAGTCATCTCCCTAGTTAAATGGCGAACTCTCAAAGTTAGAATTAAATTCATAGAATATAGCAAACTTTTGGTTACTATGGCCAAAAAGGCGGTGACTTTTAACTAGCTTCGGGTACGGCTCGAAAAACAACAATACTATGAATAATATGAACATTATTGGCTACAAAAAAACTTCAAAATCTGAATAAATGATAAATTATGATAAAGGGCTATTTCACATTTTATAAATAAAAATATTTATTATTTTTGTTAACAAATAATTGGATCGTCGGAAATCCATCGGAATATTCTGATGGCTTAATGATCATGCCACTAGATCGGATGGAAAACTGACGGAAATATCCTTTATCATGTGGACTGACAATTTGGCGAGCATGCAGAACTTGCAGTTTCTGTCGGAAATCTGTCGGTAACTTGTGACGGAATACCGACAAATATGAAATTATATGCGGGAAAGTTAATTTAGCAATGGGGTTTTTGTGAAAATATTTATTATTTGGCCGATGGGTTTCCGATGGATTTTGCCATCAGAGATATTGAATATAACCTAGGACCCCATGATTTCTCTTCCAGTCTTCTCTTCCGTTCAGAAATCAGCCTCTTCCTCTCCCGTTCAGAAATCTGCCTCTCCCTCCTGCCGCTGACGTCGCCGGAAGTCTCCTCTCGGTCTGTATAAGTGTAATCGCTGGAAATGTAAGTTTATAAAACCTTCACAATGTTCTTTCTCTCTCTCTCTCTCGATATTATTCTTAGAGGTTTTGGCGTTTTAAATTTGGAGTCGTTCTTAATTTGGGTTAGAGAGAGAGAGAGAGAGAGTTATATAGATCTCTCTTTCTTCTTCTCCCCTCAATTTTTTATAGAGGTCAAAAAAATACCCAGAAGAATTTCAATCAGGTTTTCTTTCTTACCTAAACCCTTTGAACCTGACGCTTGTTGAATTGAATGTTCCAATAGATTTTTGACTCTCAGTTTCTAGTCACACAAGATGTGGGATTTATGGGTGTTTGTGATTGTTAATTCTTATAAGCTTAAGAACATTGTTTCTTGTAATGTTGGGTGAAAGCAATATGTTCGATGAATTGTCTAAATGAGTTTCATGTCTGATTCTTTTTATTTTCATCGATTGATTGTTAGCCAAAAAATTAATTAGATAAAAATTACAATTTTTTGAAATTTTTTTTGCAAAAGTAAAACGTATATGTTACTTGTTTGATCAAACAAGTCTTTGATCATGGAAAACTATTTTGACGTTTTACGTATGCTATTTGATCATGGAAAGTTACGGTTAGCTAAAAAAGCCATAGTCTTACTTGTCAAATAATTACTCGAATTGGTAATTATTTATGTAACATATAAGTTATTTTATAAGTTAGTTATGAATGTTATTTTATGTGTATATTCATGAAATATGCTTAACATTATGCTGGAGATCCTAGGCTAATGTGAAACTATTTTCTTATAAAACAACATTTTTATTAAAAAAAATTCTATATTTTTATTAATTATGAATAAAGAAAATCATTTATTTATTATTATTTGAAAGCATTTAAACGATTCAGATAGATATTCTATATTTATATTTTGTATTAATTTATGTGTGTTAAATATTATTATTATCATCAAGTGTAGTCGTCATATTAATGTAATAATAATATTTTTAAGGTCGTATCAAGAGTACCGACGTGGTGAGTCGACTACTCCGAGTTTTATACCAACTGAAGTTCCAGAATCTGGAAATGATTCTTTTCGATCAATGACAATTGAATAATTGGTTCACCAACCTGGTCGTGAATATCTTACTTTTCTTGATCCGAGCCGTCAAGAAAATTTGATATGTTATATTAAATTTTCGATAATTAGATGTAAAATAATTATTTTAACATTATTTTAATAAAAGTTCGTAGGTTTTTGGTATTTCAAACAATAGGATAAGCAAATCTATATTAAAGATGCTTCATTCTCTTTTGATCAAATCGTATACAAAAATTAGAGATATTCCGTACAAAGAACGCCTGATTTGGTTTAGGAAGTTTGCGGTACGTTAATTTATTTTTAAATATGTAATTGTTTAAAATATATTTTAGTAATATATAAGTAAATTTCGCAACAAATATTTACACGGGATCCCATGAACACAAAATTGGCGGAAGAAGTTTTTCAAAAAGATGCTGCCGTACAATTTTCCCGCCACATGAACGAGTGAAAACAAAAGTAGAAAAAGGGAAAAGGCAAACCAAAAGGATTGAATGAGTCGGTTTGGAACGATTTTATTCGTTATTGGGAATCTTCCAGCGTTAAGGCCATCTCGAGTACTAATTTAGGAAACCAAAAAAGCGACCGAGGAGGCAAAGGCATTTACATTCACAATGCTGGATCGACTAGTTTTCTGAGACGAGCCGATACATTGGTAAATTTATTATTATATTAATTTTATTTATTATTATTTGAAATTTTTAAAAATATTAATTTAGTATTTTTTTACTTTTATGCACAAGAATTTGGAGCGTCTCTAGATCATTTGCAACTTCTCAATGCCGTCCACACGAACAAAAATATTGGTCGCATCTAAGATGGTCTCGTTAGTGAGATCATCGAAAAAGTGAAAAAGAAAAAGTGATATTTTTTCTCAGCAGTCTCAAGTTGGTTCTTCATATTCGGTCGCCGAATTGCCTCGTTCTGGAATTAACTGTCTGGTTCTTGATGTAAGATTGATTTCAATTTTTTTATATTTAATATTATAATATTTTTAATAATATTTTTTATTTTTATAGGAAATACTATTTTCTAATCGTCGTCATACAGGAGTCGGTAGAGTTGCATATATACCAGTGGTGCAACATCTGCGGCTGGAAATGAGGAGAATGCACAACTAAAAAAAAAGCGGCTATGGAGACAGAGATAATCAAGCTAAAATATTTTATAGATTTTATGAAAACCAATTTGCCGGATTATCCGAATGAATTTTTTCCTCATTCTTCTCATCCTATGATGTAATTTGTTGATTTTAAAATAATTAAATTTTAAATATTATTATAATTGTAATTTTAAATATTAATTTTATTTAATTGTTTTAATATTTTTATTAAATATTTAAAAACTATTTATTAAATTTAATAATTAAAAAAAATATTTTAAAAATAAATATATTTTTGAAAAGTATTTAATGAATATTATTTAAAAACAATTATTTAAAAAAAATCAATTGTTTGGTTATTTCCGACAGAAGGAGTCATCGGAAATCGATACTTGTCCGACGGATAGCGTCATCTCTAACCCGTCGGGAAGCTTATTTCATCGTGATGTCGTCAGTTCCATCCCGATGGCTGAAAACCGTCAGGATATACCATCGGTTGTCATTTCCGACGGCACCTGTCACCGGAAGTCATCCGCGGCCCGACTGACTAAATCAATCACAAAAACGTCGGTAATTACCGACGGACTATACCCATCGAATATCTGTCGGCATTTGCCGATGGCTACTTTTATCGCAAACCCGTCATTAATGCCCGACAATTTCTAAACGGAAATGGGTTTCCGACGAAATAGTCATAACGGACAACTTTTGTCAGAAATTCAACGGGAAATGCCATTTCCGACAGATTTCCGACGAATTTCGTCGTCAGAAAAATGATGTTTTCTTGTATTGTAAATCGAGAAAATGGTCATTAAAATATTGAACTTTTGTGTTTGAGCCATTTAAATTACGAACTTTTTAATGAGCTATTTAAATAACGATGTATAGTTAAATGAGCCAATTTAGATATACAATTAGTCAACATTAATACCAAAGATAAAATCTTTAACACTATTACTTATTTTAATCAACTAAAAGTACATACCCATAAATAAAAAATAAATAACAAAGTTAATAATGTTATTTTTAGTTTTAATGTTGATCAGTTGTATACTTAAATTGGTGCATTTAACTATAGATCGTTATTTTTATAGCTCATTAAAAAGTTCGGTATTTAAATGGCACAAACACAAAAGTTCATTATTTTAATGACCATTTTCGTCCGTAACTTTTGATTTAAAACTCGGAATGACACGAATCCAATGCCCACATTAATGTAGCTCAATTTTCTATATTTTGACATAATAATAGAGAGAAATCGAGACGACCAAGCGTCCAAATAATCCAGTCTTCCCAAACTGCGTGATGTCATGCATTATGCTTCGTTTAAAAGCTTTTACTCAATGAGCACCAATGATCAGTTAAAAATGATCATTTTAACTGGTCGATTAACTTGACATGTCTGCACTAAATTGTGCGTAACTTTTGATTTATAGCTCAGAATTACACGAATCCAATTCCCATGTTAAGCTACCTCAATTTTCTATATTGTGACAAATTTTGAGACAGAAATAGATACGAAAAAGTGTCCAAGTAATCCAATCTAGCCAAAAATATGTGATGTCATGCATTATGCTTCATTTATAAGCTTTTACTCAATAAGCACCAATCATCAGTTTCGTATAATCACTTTAACTGGCTGATAAACTTGACAGGTTCGCACTTAATCATCAGTAACTTTTGATTTGGAGGTCATAATGACACAAATATATTTCCCATGTTAATCCAGCTAAATTTTTTATATTGTGACAAAATTTATGACCGAACTAGATACGACAAAACGTCCAACTAATCCAATCTTTGCCAAAATGCGTGATGCCATGTAATATGCTTCATTTATAAGCTTTTAATAAATGAGCACCAATGAGCACTTTAGAATGATAATTTTAACTGGCCGATCAAATTGACATGTCCGCATTAAATCGTCTGTAACTTTTGATTTAGAGCTCAAAATGATGTGAATCCAATGGCCACGTTAAACTAGCTCAATTTTTTATATTGGGATAAAATTTGAGACAGAAATAGATATGACAAAGCGTTCAAGTAATCCAATCTATCCCGAACTATGTGATACCATGCATTATTTTTCATTTATAAGCTTTTTTTCAATGAGCACCAATGATCACTTTAGAATGATCATTTTAACTGGCCGATTAACTTGACATGTCAGCACTAAATCGTCTGTAACATTTGAATTAGAGCTCAGAATGACACGAATCCAATGCCCATGTTAAGCTAGCCCAATTTTATATATTGTGATAAATTATAAGACTAAAATTGCTTCGAGAAGTCCTCCAATTAACCAAATCTATCCAGAATTACGTGATGTCATGCATTATGTTTCATTTATAAGCCTTTACTCAATGAGCACCAATGATCATTTTAGAATGCTCCTTTTAACTGGCCGATCAACTTTACATGTCCGCACTAAAACATCCGTAACTTTTGATTTATAGTTCATATTGACATGAATCCAATGCCCACGTTAAGCTAGCACAATTTTCTATATTTTGACAGAATTTAAGACAGAAATAAATACGAAAAAGCATCCAAGTAATCCAATGTAGCCAAAACTGTGTGATGCCATGCATTATGCTTCATTTACAAGCCTTTACTCAATGAGCACCAATGATCAGTTTATAATAATCACTTTAACTGGCCGATCAACTTTACATGTCCGCACTAAAACATCCGTAACTTTTGATTTAGATCTCAGAATGACACTAATCCATTGCTGACGTTAACCTACCTCAATTTTTTATATTTTGAAAAAATTTGAGATAGAAGAAGATACGACAAAATGTCCAAATAATCCAATCTATCCCAAACTACGTGATGCCATGCTTCATGCTTTATTTATAAGCGTTTACTTAATGAGCACCAATGATTAATTTAGAATATGACTTTAACTTGTCGATCAACTTGACATGTCCGCACTAAATCGTCCATAACTTATGATTTAGAGCGGAGAATGACACGAATTCAATGCCCACATTAAGTAGCTCGAGTTTCTATATTATGACAAAAATTCAGATAGAAATAGATACGAAAAAGCGTCCGAGAAATCTAATCTATCCCGAACTGCATGATGTCATGCATTATGCTTCATTCATTAGGCTTTACTCAATAAGCACCAATGATCAGCTTAAAATAATCATATTAACTGGCTGATAACCTTGACATGTCCGCACTAAATCGTATGTAACTTTGATTTAAAGCTCAGAATGACACGAATCTAATGTCCACGTTAAGCTAGCTCAATATTCTATGTTTTGACAAAATTTCATATAGAAATAAAGATGACAAAGCGTCCAAGTAATCCAATCTATCCCGAACTGCGTGATACCATGCATTATGCTTCATTTATAAGCTTTTAATCAATGACCACCAATGATTAGTTAAGAATTATCGTTATAACTGGCCGATAAACTTGACATGTTTGCACTAAAACATCTGTAATTTTTGATTTAGAGCTCCGAATGACACGAATCTAATGCCCATGTTAAGCTAGCTCAATTTTCTATAATGTGACAAAAGTTGAGACAAAAAGAGATACGACAAAGCGTCCAACTAATCCAATCTATCCTAAACTGCATGATGCTTCATTTATAAGCTTTTACTGAATGAGCACCACTGATTAGTTTAGAATGATCATTTTAACTGGCCGATCAACTTGACATTTCTGCACCAAATCGCTGTAACATTTGATTTAGAGCTCAAAATGACACAAATCCAGTGTCCATGATAAGCAAACTCAATATTCTATATTGTGATAATAAGACTAAAATTGCTTCGACAAGTCCTCCAAGTAATAAAGTCTATCCAAAACTACGTGATGTCATGCATTATGCTTCATTTATAAGCCTTTACTCAATGAGAACCAATGATTAGTTTAGAATGATCATTTTAACTAGCAGATCAAATTGACATGACAGTACGAAATCGTCTATAAGTTTCTATTTATAGCTCATAATGACACGAATCCAACGCCCACGGTAAGCTAACTCAATTTTTTATATTGACAGAATTTTAGCCAGAAATAAAGACGACAAAGCGTCCAAGAAATCCAACCTATCCCAAACTGCGTGATGTCATGCATTATGCTTCATTTATAAGCTTTTAATCAATGAGCACCAATGATCAGTTAAGATTGATCATTTTAACTGACCGATCAACTTGACATGACTGCAATAAATCGTCCGTAACTTATGATTTAGAGCTCAGAATGAAACAAATCCAATACCCACGTTAAGCTAGCTCAATTTTCTATATTTTGACAAAATTATAGACAAAGATAGAGATGACAAAGCGTCCAAGTAATTCAATCTATCCCAAACTGCGTGATATCATGCATTGTGCTTCATTTATAAGTTTTTAATCAATGAGCACTAATGATCAGTTAAGAATTATCATTCGAACTGGCCGATCAACTTGATATGTCCGCACTAAATCATCCGTAACTTTTGTTTTAAGGCTTCGAATGACACGAATCCAATGCCCACTTTAACTGCTGGATGCCATGCATTATGCTTCATTTATAAGCCTTTACTTAATGAGCATCAATGATCAGTTTTGAATGATGAATTTAACTGGCCGATCAACTGGACATGTTCGCAATAAATCGTCCATAACTTATGATTTAGAGCTCAGAATGACACAAATTCAATACCTACGTTAAACTAGCTCAATTTTCTATATTTTGACAAAATTATAGAAAAAGATAGAGACGACAAAGCGTCCACGTAATTCAATCTATCCCAAACTCCGTGATGGCATGCATTATGCTTCATTTATAAGCTTTTAATCAATGAGCACTAATAATTACTTAAGAATTATCATTCTAACTGGCCGATCAACTTGATATGTCCGCACTAAATCGTCCGTAACTTTTGTTTCAGAGCTTCAAATGACACAAATCCAATGCCCACTTTAACTGTTTATGCCTTGCATTGTGCTTCATTTATAAGTTTTTAATCAATGAGCACTAATGATCGGTTAAGAATGATTATTTTAACTGACCGATCAACTTGACATGTCCGCAATAAATTGTCCGTAACTTATGATTTAGAGCTCCGAAATGACACAAATCCAATACCCACGTTAAGCTAGCTCAATTTTCTATATTTTATCAAAATTATAGACAAAGATAGAGATGACAAAGCGTCCAAGTAGTTTAATCTATCCCAAACTGCATGATGCCATGCATTATGCTTCATTTATAACCTTTTAATAAATGAGCACAAATGATCAGTTAAAAATTATCATTCGAACTGGCCGATCAACTTGATATGTCCGCACTAAATCGTCCGTAACTTTTTGTTTAGAGTTTCAATTGACACGAATCCAATGCCCACTTTAACCTAGCTCAATTTTCTATATTGTGACAAAATTTGAGACATAAATATATATCACAAAGCATCCAAGTAATCTAATATATCTTGAACTGCGTGATACCATGCATTATGCTTCATTTATAAGCTTTTGCTTAATGAGCATCAATGATCAGTTTAGAATGATGAATTTAACTGGCAGATCAACTTGACATGTCGGTACTAAATCATTCGTAACTTTTGATTTAGAGCTTAGAATGACACGAATCCAATGCGCACGTTAAGCTAGTTGAATTTTTTATATTGTGACAAATTTTGAGAACGAAATAGATACAACAAAGCGTCCAAGTAATCCAATATATCCAACACTGCGTGATGCCATGCTTTATACATCATTTATAATCGTTTGTTTAATGAGCACCAATGATTACTTTAACTGTCCGTTCAACTTGTCATGTCCGCACTAAATCGTCTGTAACTTATTATTTAGAGCTCAGAATGACACGAATCCAATTCCCACGTTAAGCGGGCTCAATTTTCAATATTGTGACAAAATTTGAGACACAAATAGATAAGAAAAAGTTTCCAAGTAATCCAATCTAGCCCAAACTGTGTGATCCCATGCATTATCCTTCATTTATAAGCCTTTACTTAATGAGCACCAATGATCAGAGTAGAATGATCACATTAATTGGCCAATCAACTTGACATGTCCACACTAAATCGTCCGTAACTTTTGATTTAGAGCTCAAACTGACAAGAATCCAATACCCACGTTAAGCTAGCTCAATGTTCTATATTGTGAAAAAATTTGAGACACAACTAGATTTGACAAAGCATCCAAATAATCTAATCTATCAAAAACTGCATGATTTTATGCATTATGTTTCATTTATAAGCCTTTACTCAATAAGCATCAATGATAAGTTTAGAATGATCATTTTAACTGGCCGATAACCTTGACATGTCTGCCCTAAAACGTTTGTAGGTTTTTGATTCATTGCTCAGAATGACGCAAATGCAATGCCCACGTTAAGCTAGCCAAATTATCTATATTGTGAGAAAATTTGATATAGAATTAGATACGACAAACCGTTCAAATGATTCAATCTATTCCAAACTGCGTGATGCCATGCATTTTGTTTCATTTATAAGCCTTTACTCAATGGGCCAATTTTTAGTTTAGAAAGATCATTTTAACTGGCTGATCAACTTGACATGTCTGCACTAAATCATCTGCAACTTTTCATTTATATCTCAGAATGACACAATTCTCACGTTAAGCTAGCTCAATTTTCTATATTGTGATAAAATTTAAGGCTAAAATTGCTTCGACTAATCCTCCAAGTAATAAAATCTATCCAATACTACGTAATATCATGCATAATGCTTCATTTATAAGTCTTTACTCAATCAGCACAATTGATCAGTTTAGAATGATCATTTTAACAGGCCGATCAACTTGACATATCTGCACTAAATCATCCATAAGTTTTGATTTATACCTTATAATAACACGAATCCAATGTCCATGTTAAGCTAGCTCAATTGTCTATATTGTTCAAAATTTGAGACAGAAATAGAGACGACAAAGCGCTCAAATAATCCAATCTATCCCAAACTTTGTGATGCCATGCATTATGCTTTATTTATAAGCCTTTACTCAATAAGCACCAATGATCAGTTTAGAATGATCATTTTAACTAGCCGATCACTTGACATGTCTGTACTAAAACATCTGTAACTTTTTTTATAGCTCAAAATGACATGAATTTAATGTCCACTTTAAGCTAGCTCAATTATCTATATTGTGACAAAATTTTAGACAGAATTAAATCCGGCAAAGTGTTCAATTAATAAAATCTATCTCAACTGTGAAATGCCATGCATTATGATTCATTTATAAGCCTTTACTAATTGAGCACCAATGATCAGTGTAGAATGATCACCTTAACTAGCCGAACAACTTGACATGTCCGCACTAAATCGTCCGTAACTTTTGATTTAGAGCTCAAAATGGTAGGAATCCAATGCCCTCGTTAAGCTAGCTCAATTTTCTATTGTCAAAAAAATTTGAGAAACAACTAGATACGACAAAGCGTCCAAGTAATCCAATCTATCCCAAACTGCGTGATGCCATGCTTGATGCTTCAATTATAAGTCTTTACTCAATTAGCACCAATGATCAGTTTAGAATGATCATTTTAACTGGCCTATAACCTTGACATGTCTGCAGTAAAACATCTGTAACTTTTTTATTTATAGCTCAGAATGACACGAATCCAATGCACACGTTAAGCTAACTCAATTATCTATATTGTGACAAAATTTGAGACAAAATAAGATACAACAAAGTGTCCAAGTAATCCAATCTATCCCAAAGTGCGTGATGTCATGCATTATATTTCATTTATAAGCCTTTACTTAATGAGCACCAATGATCAGTTTAGAATAATAATTTTAACAGACCGATCAACTTGATATGTCTGCACTAAATCGTACGAAGCTTTTGATTAATAGCTCAAAACGACACAAATCCAATGCCCACGTTAATCTAGCTCAATTTTCTATATTGTGATAAAATTTGAGACTGAAATAGATACAACAAAGTGTCCAAGTAATCCATTCTATCCCAAACCTATTGATGCCATGCATTATGCTTCATTTATAAGCTTTTACTCAATGAGCACCAATGATCAGTTTAGAATAATCATTTTAACTGGCCTATCAACTTGACATGTCTACACTAAATCGTACATAACTTTTCATTTATAACTATGAATAACATGAATCTAGTGTCCACGTTTAGATAGAAATAAATATGACAAAGCGTTCAAGTAATCCAGTCTATCCTAAAATGCGAGATGCCATCCATTATGCTTCATTTATAAACCTTTACTCAATAAGCACTAGTGATCAATTAAGAATTATCATTCTTACTGGCCGATCAACTTGATATGTCCACACTAAATCGTCCGTAAATATTGATTTAGAGCTTCGAATGACAGGAATCCAATGTCCACGTTAAGCTAGCCCAATTTTCTATATTGTGACAAAATTTGAGATAGAAATAGATACGACAAAGCGTCCAAATAATCCAATCTATCCTAAACTGTGTGATGCCATGCATTGTACTTCATTTGTAAGCCTTTACTCAATGAGCACTAATGCTCAGTTAAGAATTATCATTCTAACTGGCCGATCAAC
>CM032163.1:27009693-27054081 GCA_018901935.1 Pugionium cornutum
GCTCAGAAACACATGAATCCAATGCCCATGTTAAGCTAGCGCAATTTTCTATATTGTCAAAAAATTTGAGACAGAAATAGATATGTTAAGCTAGCGCAATTTTCTATATTGTCAAAAAATTTGAGACAGAAATAGATATGACAAAGCCTCCTAGTAATCCTATCTATCTCAAAGTGCATGATGATATGTATTATTTTTCATTATTAAGCTTTTACTCAATGAACATCATTGATTAGTTTAGAATGATAAGTTTAACAGGCCGATCAACTTGTCATGTATGCACTAAATCGTCCATACCTTTTGATTTATAGCTTAGAATGACATGAAACCAATGCCCACATTAAGTTAGTTCAATTTTCTATATTGTGACAAAATTTGAGACAAAACTAGATATGACAAAACGTACAAGTACTCCAATTTATCCAAAACTGTGTGATGCCATGCATTATGCTTCATTTATAAGCCTTTACTCAGTAGGCACGAAAGATCAGTTTACAATGATCACTTTAACGGGCCGATCAACTTGACATGTATGTACTAAATCGTCTGTAACTTTTGATTTAGATTTCAAAATGACATGAATCAAATACCCATGTTAATCTAGCTCAGTTTTCTATATTTTGACAAGCTTTTAGACAGAACTAGAGACGACAAAGCATCCAAGTAACCCATTCTATCCAAAATGATTGATGCCATGCATTATGCTTCATTTCTAAGCCTTTTTACTTAATGAGCACCAATGATCAGTTTAGAATGATCACTTTAACTAGCCGATCAACTTGACACCGCATTAAATCTTCCGTAACTTTTGATTTAGAGCTCAGAATGACACGAATCAATGCCACGTTAAGCTAGCTAAATTTTCTATATGACAAAATTTGAGACAGAACTAGATAGACAAAAAGCATCCAAGTAATCCAATTTATCCAAAACTGTGTGATGCCATGCTATTATGCTTCATTTATAAGCTTTACTCAATGGGCACCAATGATCAGTTTAGAATGATCACTTTAACTGGCTGATCAACTTGACATGTCCAACTAAATCGTCCGTAACTTTTGATTTAGAGCTCAGAATGACATGAATCCAATGCCCAGTTAAGCTAGCTAAATTTTCTATATTTTGACAAAATTTGAGACATAAATAGAGACAAAAGTCCAGTAATCCAATCTATCCAAAATGCTTGATGCCATGCATTATGCTTCATTTATAAGCCTTTATTTAATGAGCACCAATGATCAGTTTAGAATGATCACTTTAACTGGCCGATCAACTTGACATGTATGCACTAAATCATCCGTAACTTTTGATTTAGAGCTCAAAATGACATAATCAATGCCCACGTTAATCTAGCTCAATTTTCTATATTTTGACCAAATTTGACACAGAAATAGACGAAAAAGCATCCAAATAATCTAATCTATCCCAAACTACGTGATGCCATGCTTTGTGCTACATTTAAAGCCTATATTTAATGAGCACCAATGATCAGTTTAGAATGATCACTTTAACTGGCCGATCAACTTGACATGTCGGCACTAAATCGTCTGTAACTTTTGATTTAGAGCTCAGAATGACATGAATCCAATGCCCACGTTAAACTAGCTCAATTTTCTATATTGTGACAAAATTTGAGACATAACTAGATATGAAAGCGTCCAAGTAATCCAATTTATCCAAACTGTGATGCCATGCTTGCATTATGCTTCATTTATAAGCCTTTACTCAATGGGCACCAATGATCAGTTTAGAATGATCACTTTAACGCCGATCAACTTGACATGTCCGAACAAATCATCCGTAACTTTTGATTTAGAGCTCAAAACACATGAATCCAATGCCCACGTTAAGCTAGCTCAATTTTTCATATTTTGACAATTTGAGACAGAAATAGAGACAAAAGCTTCCAAGTAATCAATCTATCCAAAATGATGATGCCATGCATTATGTTTCATTTATAAGCCTTTACTTAATGAGCACCAATGATCAGTTTAATGATCACTTTAACAGCCGATCAACTTGACATGTCCGCACTAATCGTCCGTAATTTTGATTTAGAGCTCAGAATGACATGAATCCAATGCCCACGTTAAGCTAGCTCAATTTTCTATATGACAAAATTTGAGACAGAAATAGATATGACAAAGAAAGTAATCCAATCTATCCAAAGTGTGATGCCATGTATTATGCTTCATTTATAAGCCTTTACTCAATGGGCACCAATGATCAGTTTAGAATGATCACTTTAACTGGCCGATCAACTTGACATGTCACTAATCATCGTAACTTTTGATTTAGAGCTCAGAATGACATGAATCCAATGCCCACGTTAAGCTAGCTCAATTTTCTATATTTTGACAAAATTTGAGACAGAAATAGAGATGACAAAGCATCAAGTAATCCAATCTATCCAAAATCTGTGATGCCATGCATTATGCTTTATAAGCCTTTACTTAATGAGCACCAATGATCAGTTTAGAATGATCACTTTAACTGGCCGATCAACTTGACATATACTAAATCTCGTAACTTTTGATTTAGAGCTCAATGACACATGAATCCAATGCCACATTAAGCTAGCTCAATTTTCTATATTGTGACAAATTTGAGACAGAAATAGATAAAAGCGTCAAGTAATCCAATCTATCCCAAAATGCATGATGCCATGCATTATGCTTCATTTATAAGCCTTTACTCAATGAGCACCAATGATCAGTTTAGAATGATCACTTTAACTAGGCCGATCAACTTGACATGCACTAAATCTCCGTAACTTTTGATTTAGATTCAGAATGACATGAATCCAATGCCCACAGTTAAGCTAGCTCAATTTTCTATATTTGACAAAATTTGAGACAGAAATAGATGACAAAAAGCGTCCAAGTAATCCAATTTATCAAAACTGTGTGATGCCATGCATTATGCTTCATTTATAAGCCTTTACTAAATGAGCACCAATGATCAGTTTAGAATGATCACTTTAACACGATCAACTTGACATGTTGCACTAAATTAATGTAACTTTTGATTTAGAGCTCAGAATGACATGAATCCAATGCCCACGTTAAGCTAGCTCAATTTTCTATATTGTGACAAAATTTGAGACAGAAATAGATATGACAAAGCGTCCAAGTAATCCAATCTATCCAAAACTGTGTGATGCCATGCATTATGCTTCATTTATAAGCCTTTACTCAATGAGCACCAATGATCAGTTTAGAATGATCACTTTAACTGGCCGATCAACTTGACATGTCCACTAAATCGTGTAACTTTTGATTTAGAGCTCTGAATGACACGAATCCAATGCCCAATTAAGCTAGCTCAATTTTCTATATTGTGACAAAATTTGAGACAGACTAGATAGACAAAAAGTCCAAGTAATCCAATCTATCCAAAACTGTGTGATGCCATGCATTATGCTTCATTTATAAGCCTTTACTCAATGAGCACCAATGATCAGTTTAGAATGATCACTTTAACTGGCCGATCAACTTGACATGTGCACTAAATCTGTAACTTTTGATTTAGAGCTCAAATGACATGAATCCAATGCCCACATTAAGCTAGCTCAATTTTCTATATTGTGACAAAAATTTGAGACAGAACTAGATATGACAAAGCGTCCAAGTAATCCAATCATCCAAACTGCGTGATGCCATGCATTATGCTTCATTTATAAGCCTTTACTCAATGGGCACCAATGATCAGTTTAGAATGATTCACTTTTAACCGATCAACTTGACATGTACTAAATCATCCGTAACTTTTGATTTAGAGCTCAGAATGACATGAATCCAATGCCCATTAAGCTAGCTCAATTTTCTATATTTTGACAAAATTTGAGACAGAAATAGATACGACAAAGCCCAAGTAATCCAATCTATCCAAAATGTGTTGATGCCATGCATTATGCTTCATTTATAAGCCTTTACTCATGAGCACCAATGATCAGTTTATAATGATCACTTTAACTGGCCGATCAACTTGACATATGTCCGCACTAAATCATCCGTAACTTTTGATTTAGAGCTCAGAATGACATGGAATCAATGCCCACGTTGCTAGCTCAATTTTCTATATTTGACAAAATTTGAGACAGAACTAGATAAAAAGCATCCAAGTAATCCAATCTATCCAAATGATTGATGCCATGCATTATGCTTCATTTATAAGCCTTTTACTCAATGAGCACCAATGATCAGTTTAGAATGATCACTTTAATTAGCCGATCAACTTGACATGTCCGCACTAAATCTCCGTAACTTTTGATTTAGAGCTCAGAATGACACGAATCCAATGCCTTATCTTAGCTCAATTTTCTATATTTGACAAAATTTGAGACATAACTAGATAGACAACATCAAGTAATCCAATTTATCCAAAACTGTGTGATGCCATGCATTATGCTTCATTTATAAGCCTTTACTCAATGAGCACCAATGATCAGTTTAGAATGATCACTTTAACTGCGATCAACTTGACATGTCAACTAATCGTAACTTTTTTGATTTAGAGCTCAGACATGAATCCCAATGCCCACGTTAAGCTAGCTCAATTTTCTATATTTTGACAAAATTTGAGACAGAATAGATAGACAAAGCCAAGTAATCCAATCTATCCAAAATGTGATGCCATGCTTTATGTTCATTTATAAGCTTTACTTTAATGAGCACCAATGATCAGTTTAGAATGATCATTTAACTGGCCGATCAACTTGACATGTCCGCACTAAATCGTCAGTAACTTTTGATTTAGAGCTCAGAATGACATGAATCCAATGCCCACGTTAAGCTAGCTCAATTTTCTATATTGTGACAAAATTTGAGACAGAAATAGATATGATAAAAGCGTCCAAGTAATCCAAATCTATCCAAAACTGTGATGCCATGCATTATGCTTCATTTATAAGCTTTTACTCAATGAGCACCAATGATCAGTTTAGAATGATCCAAGTAATCCAATCTATCCAGAAAACTGCATGATGCCATGCATTATGCTTCATTTATAAGCCTTTACTTAATGAGCACCAATGATCAGTTTTAGAATGATCACTTTAACTGGCCGATCAACTTGACATGTATGCACTAAATCATCATGTAATTTTTGATTTAGAGCTTAGAAATGACATAATCCAATGCCCACAATTAAGTTTAGCTCAATTTTCTATATTGTGACAAAAATTTGAGACAAAAATAGATATAAAAAATCCAAGTAATCCAATCTATCCAAACTGTGATGCCATGCTTATGCTTCATTTATAAGCCTTTACTAATGAGCACCAATGATCAGTTTAGAATGATCACTTTAACTAGCCGATCAACTTGACATGTCCGCACTAAATCATATAACTTTTGATTTAGAGCTCAGAAATACAAATCCAATGCCCACGTTAAGCTAGCTCAATTTTCTATATTGTGACAAAATTTGAGACAGAAATAGATACAAAAAGCATCCAAGTAATCCAATCTATCCAAAACTAATGCCATGCATTATGCTTCATTTATAAGTTTACTTAATGAGCACCAATGATCAGTTTAGAATGATCAATTTAACTTGCCGATCATCTTGACATGTCCACACTAAATCATCCATAACTTTTGATTTAGAGCTCAGAATGACACGAATCCAATGCCCATGTTAAGCTAGCTCAATTTCTATATTTGACAAAATTTGAGACACCAAATAGAGAAAAAAGCATCCAAGTAATCCAATCTATCCAAACTGTTGATGCCATGCATTATGCTTCATTTATAAGCCTTTACTTAATGAGCACCAATGATCAGTTTAGAATGATCACTTTAACTAGAGCTCAGAATGACATGATCAACTTGACATGTCCACAAAATCATTGTAACTTTTTGATTTAGAGCTCACACACACAATGAATCCAATGCCCACGTTAAGCTAGCTCAATTTTCTATATGACAAAATTTGAGACAGAAATAGATACGACAAAGCATCCAAGTAATCCAATCTATCCAAACTGCTGATGCCATGCATTATGCTTCATTTATAAGCCTTTACTCAATGAGCACCAATGATCAGTTTAGAATGATCACTTTAACTGGCCGATCAACTTGACATGTCCGCACTAAATCGTCCATAACTTTTGATTTAGAGCTCAGAATGACATGAATCCAATGCCCACGTTAAGCTAGCTCAATTTTCTATATTGTGACAAAATTTGAGACAGAAATAGATATGACAAAGCATCCAAGTAATCCAATCTATCCAAACTGTGATGCCATGCATTATGCTTCATTTATAAGCTTTACTCAATGAGCACCAATGATCAGTTTAGAATGATCACTTTAACTGGCTGATCAACTTGACATGTCTCGCACTAAATCGTCATAACTTTTGATTTAGAGCTCAGAATGACGAATCCAATGCCACGTTAAGCTAGCTCAATTTTCTATATTGTGACAAAATTTGAGACAGAACTAGATACGACAAAGCATCCAAGTAATCCAATTTATCCAAAACTGTGTGATGCCATGCATTATGCTTCATTTATAAGCCTTTACTCAATGAGCACCAATGATCAGTTTAGAATGATCACTTTAATGCCGATCAACTTGACATGTCCGCACTAAATCGTCGTAACTTTTGATTTGGAGTTCAGAATGTCACGAATCCAATGCCCATATTAAACTAGCTCAATTTTATATATTGTGACAAAATTTTAAACAAAAATAGATATGACAAAGCATCCAAGTAATCCAATCTATCCAAACTGTGTGATGCCATGCATTATGCTTCATTTATAAGCCTTTACTCAATGAGCACCAATGATCAGTTTAGAATGATCACTTTAACTGGCCGATCAACTTGACATGTCCGCAAAATCGTCGTAACTTTTGATTTAGAGCTCAGAATGACATGAATCCAATGCCCAAAGCTAGCTCAATTTTCTATATTGTGACAAAATTTGAGACAGACGACAAAGCATCCAAGTAATCCAATCTATCCAAACTGTGATGCCATGCATTATGCTTCATTTATAAGCTTTACTTAATGAGCACCAATGATCAGTTTAGAATGATCACTTTTACTGGCCGATCAACTTGACATGTGCGCACTAAATCATCCGTAACTTTTGATTTAGAGCTTAGAATTACACGAATCCCATGCTTACGTTAAGCTAGCTCAATTTTCTATATTGTGACAAAATTTGAGACAGAAATAGATATGACAAAGCATCCAAGTAATCCAATCAATCCAAACTGTGAGATGCCATGCATTATGCTTCATTTATAAGCCTTTACTTAATGAGCACCAATGATCAGTTTAGAATGATCACTTTAACTGGCCGATCAACTTGACATGTCCGCACTAAATCTCTATAACTTTTGATTTAGAGCTTAGAATGACATGAATCCAATGCCCATGTTATGCTAGCTCAATTTTCTATATTGTGACAAAATTTGAGACAGAAATAGATATGACAAAGCTCCAAGTAATCCAATCTATCCAAACTGTGTGATGCCATGCATTATGCTTCATTTATAAGCCTTTTTCAATGAGCAAATGATCAGTTTAGAATGATCACTTTAACTGGCCGATCAACTTGACATGTCCGCACTAAATCGTCCATAACTTTTGATTTAGAGCTCAGAATGACACGAATCCAATGCCCACGTTAAGCTAGCTCAATTTTCTATATTGTGACAAAATTTGAGACAAAAATAGATGACAAAGCATCCAAGTAATCCAATCTATCCAAACTGTGTGATGCCATGCATTATGCTTCATTTATAAGCCTTTACTTAATGAGCACCAATGATCAGTTTAGAATGATCACTTTAACTGGCCGATCAACTTGACATGTCGCACTAAATCGTCCATAACTTTTGATTTAGAGCTCAGAATGACACAAATCCAAATGCCCACGTTAATCTAGCTCAATTTTCTATAGTGTGACAAAATTTGAGACAGAAATAGATACGACAAAGCATCCAAGTAATCCAATCTATCCAAACTGTGTGATGCCATGCATTATGCTTCATTTATAAGCCTTTACTCAATGAGCACCAATGATCAGTTTAGAATGATCACTTTAACTGGCCGATCAACTTGACATGTCCGCTAAATCATCCATAACTTTTGATTTAGAGCTAAATGACATGAATCCAATGCCCACGTTAAGCTAGCTCAATTTTCTATATTGTGACAAAATTTGAGACAAATAGAGACTAAAAAAGCGTCCAAGTAATCCAATCTATCCAAAACTATGTGATGCCATGCATTATGCTTCATTTATAAGCCTTTACTCAATGAGCACCAATGATCAGTTTAGAATGATCACTTTAACTCCGATCAACTTGATATGTCTACACTAAATCGTCGTAACTTTTGATTTAGAGCTCACAAATGACACGAATCCAATGCCCACGTTAAGCTAGCTCAATTTTCTATATTGTGACAAAATTTGAGACAGAAATAGATATGACAAAGCGTCCAAGTAATCCAATCTATCCCAAACTGCATGATGCCATGCATTATGTTTCATTTATAAGCCTTTACTCAATGAGCACCAATGATCAGTTTAGAATGATCACTTTAACAGGCCGATCAACTTGACATGTTTGCACTAAATCGTCCATAACTTTTGATTTAGAGCTCAGAATGACACGAATCCAATGCCCACATTAAGCTTGCTCAATTTTCTATATTTTGACAAAATTTGAGACAGAAATAGAGACGAAAAAGCGTCCAAGTAATCCAATTATCCAAAATGTGATGCCATGCATTATGCTTCATTTATAACCCTTTATTAAATGAGCACCAATGATCAGTTTAGAATGATGACTTTAACTGGCCGATCAACTTGACATGTCCGCACTAAATCGTCCGTACTTTTGATTTAGAGCTCAGAATGACACGAATCCAATGCCCACGTTAAGCTAGCTCAATTTTCTATATTTTGACAAAATTTGAGACAGAAATAGATACGACAAAGCATCCAAGTAATCCAATCTATCCCAAACTGTGATGCCATGCATTATGCTTCATTTATAAGCCTTTACTCAATGAGCACCAATGATCAGTTTAGAATGATCACTTTAACTGGCCGATCAACTTGACATGTCGCACTAAATCGTCTAACTTTTGATTTAGAGCTCAGAATGACACGAATCCAATGCCCACGTTAAGCTAGCTCAATTTTCTATATTGTAACAAAATTTGAGACAGAATAGATAGACAAAGCGTCCAAGTAATCCAATCTATCCAAAACTGTGTGATGCCATGCATTATGCTTCATTTATAAGCCTTTACTCAATGAGCACCAATGATCAGTTTAGAATGATCACTTTAACTGGCGATCAACTTGACATGTCCGCACTAAATCGTCGTAACTTTTGATTTAGAGCTCAAATGACACGAATCCAATGCCCACGTTAAGCTAGCTCAATTTTCTATATTTTGACAAAATTTGAGACAGAAATAGATACGACAAAGTCCAAGTAATCCAATCTATCCAAACTGTGATGCCATGCATTATGCTTCATTTATAAGCCTTTACTCAATGAGCACCAATGATCAGTTTAGAATGATCACTTTAACTGCCGATCAACTTGACATGTCCGCACTAAATCGTCCTGTAACTTTTGATTTAGAGCTCAGAATGACATGAATCCAATGCCCACGTTAAGCTAGCTCAATTTTCTATATTTTGACAAAATTTGAGACAGAATAGATATGACAAAGCGTCCAAGTAATCCAATCTATCCAAAACTTGTGATGCCATGCATTATGCTTCATTTATAAGCCTTTACTCAATGAGCACCAATGATCAGTTTAGAATGATCACTTTAACTGGCCGATCAACTTGACATGTCCGCTAAATCATCGTAACTTTTGATTTAGAGCTCAGAATGACACGAATCCAATGCCCACGTTAAGAGCTCAATTTTCTATATTTTGACAAAATTTGAGACAGATAGAGATCAAAGCGTCCAAGTAATCCAATCTATCCAAAATTGATGCCATGCATTATGCTTCATTTATAAGCCTTTACTTAATGAGCACCAATGATTAGTTTAGAATGATCTTTAACTGGCCGATCAACTTGACATGTCCACTAAATCGTCTAATTTTTGATTTAGAGCTCAGAATGATAATCCAATAACGTTAATAGCTCAATTTTCTATATTTTGACAAAATTTGAGAAAAATAGATGACAAAAGCTCCAAGTAATCCAATCTATCCAAACTGCTTGATGCCATGCATTATGCTTCATTTATAAGCCTTTACTCAATGAGCACCAATGATCAGTTTAGAATGATCACTTTAACTGGCGATCAACTTGACATGTCACTAAATCGATCGATACTTTTGATTTAGAGCTCAGAATGACACGAATCCAATGCCCACGTTAATCTAGTTCAATTTTCTATATTTTGACAAAATTTGAGACAAAAATAGATGACAAAGCATCCAAGTAATCCAATCTATCCAAAATGCTTGATGCCATGCATTATGCTTCATTTATAAGTTTTACTCAATGAGCACCAATGATCAGTTTAGAATGATCACTTTAACTCGATCAACTTGACATGTCCACACTAAATCATCCGTAACTTTTGATTTAGAGCTTGACGAAATCCAATGCCCACGTTAAGCTAGCTCAATTTTCTATATTGTGACAAAATTTGAGACAGAATAGATGACAAAGCATCCAAGTAATCCAATCTATCCAAACTGATGCCATGCATTATGCTTCATTTATAAGCCTTTACTCAATGAGCACCAATGATCAGTTTAGAATGATCACTTTAACTGGCCGATCAACTTGACATGTCGCACTAAATCATACGTAACTTTTGATTTAGAGCTCAGAATGACACGAATCCAATCACGTAAGCTAGCTCAATTTTCCAAAATTTATGAGAGAGATAAATCCAAGTAATCCAATCTATCCAAACTGCCATGCAT
This sequence comes from Pugionium cornutum, assembly GCA_018901935.1. NCBI lineage: Eukaryota > Viridiplantae > Streptophyta > Magnoliopsida > Brassicales > Brassicaceae > Pugionium > Pugionium cornutum. The sequence goes on from CM032163.1 coordinate 27,020,635, forward strand.
TATGCTTCATTTATAAGCCTTTACTCAATGAGCACCAATGATCAGTTTAGAATGATCACTTTAACTCGATCAACTTGACATGTCACTAAATCAATACTTTTGATTTAGAGCTCAGAATGACAATCCAATGCCCACGTTAAGCTAGCTCAATTTTCTATATTGTGACAAAATTTGAGACAAGCGCAAGTAATCCAATCTATCCAAAACTGTGTGATGCCATGCATTATGCTTCATTTATAAGCCTTTACTAATGATCAGTTTAGAATGATCACTTTAACTGGCCATCAACTTGACATGTCCGCACTAAATCGTCCGTAACTTTTTATTTAGAGCTCAGAAATGACACGAATCCAATGCCCACGTTAAGCTAGCTCAATTTTCTATATTTTACAAAATTTGAGACAGAAATAGATCGACAAAGATCCAAGTCCAATGCCATGCAATGATAAGCCTTTACTTAATCAATGATCATCACTTTAACGATCAACTTGACATGTCCGACATCGTCCATTTTGATTTAGAGCTCAGAATGACACGAATCCAATGCCCACGTTAAGCTAGCAATTTTCTATATTTTGACTCAGATGAGTAATCCAATCTATCCAAATGATGCCATGCATTATGCTTCATTTATAAGTACTCAATAGAATGATCAGTATCACTTTAACTGATCAACTTGACATGCGTCCGAAATTTTTGATTTAGAGCTGAGAATGACACGAATCCAATGCCCACGTTAAGCTAGCTCAGTTTGCTATATTTTTTCAAAATTAGAGATAGAAATAGAGACGACAAAGCATCCAAGTAATCCAATCTATCCAAACTGCTTAATGCCATGCATTATGCTTCATTTCTAAGCCTTTACTCAATGAGCACCAATGATCAGTTTAGAATCATCACTTTAACTGGCCAATCAACTTGACATGTCCGCACTAAATCATCCGAAACTTTTGATTTAGAACTCAGAAACACACGAATCCAATGCCCACGATAAGCTAGCTCAATATTCTATATTTTGAGAAACGTTTAGACAGAAATAGAGATGACAAAGCGTCTAAGTAATCCAATCTATCAAAAACTATGTGATGCCATGCATTACGCTTCATTTATAAGCCTTTATTAAGCCTTTATTAAATGGGCACCAAAGATCAGTTTATAATTATCACTTTAACTGACCGATCATTTTGACATGTCCGCACTAAATCGTCTGTAACTTTTAATTTAGAGCTCAGAATGATACGAATCCAATGCCCACTTTATGCTAGCTCAATTTTCTATATTGTGAAAAAAATTGAGACAGGACTAGATACGACAAAGCGTCCAAGTAATCCAATTTATCCAAAAATGTGTGATGCCATGCAATATGCTTCATTTATAAGCATTTACTCAATGGGCACCAAAGATCAATTTAGAATGATCATTTTAACTGGCCAATCAACTTGACATGTCCGCACTAAATCGTCCGTAATTTTTTAATTAGAGCTGAGAATGACACGAATCCAATGCACACGTTAAGCTAGCTCAATTTGATTTATTTTTACAAAATTCGAGATTGCAATAGAGATGACAATGTATCCAAGCAATCCAATCTATCCATACTGCTTGATGCATGCATTATGCTTCATTTCTAAGCCTTTACTTAATGAGCACCAATGATCAGTTTAGAATGGTCACTTTAACTAGCTGATCAACATGACATGTTCGGACTAAATCGTCCGATATTTTTGATTTAGAGCTCAGAAACACACGTATCCAATGCGCACGATTATCTAGCTCAATATTCTATATTTTGACAAAATTTTAGACAAAAATAAAGACGACAAATCATCCAAGTAATCCAATCTATCCAAAAATGTGTGATGCGATTCATTATGCTTCATTTACAAGCCTTTACTCAATGGGCACCAATGATCAGATTAGAATGATCACTTTAACTTGACATATCCGCATCAAATCGTCCGTAACTTTTGATTTAGAGCTGAGAATGACACGAATCCAATGCCTACGTTAAGCTAGCCCAATTTGCTATATCTTTTCAAAATTAGAGATAGAAATAGAGACGACAAAGCATCCAAGTAATCCAATCTATCCAAACTGATTGATGCCATGCATTATGCTTCATTTCTAAGCCTTTACTCAATCAGCACCAATGATCAATTTAGATTGATCACTTTAACTGGCCAATGAACTTGACATGTCCGCACTAAATCATCTGAAACTTTTGATTTAGAGCTCTGAAACACACGAATCCAATGCCCACGATAAGCTAGCTCAATACTCTATTTTTTAAGAAAATTTAGACAGAAATAGAGACGACAAAGCGTCCAAGTAACCGAATCTATACAAAACTGTGTGATGCCATACATTATGCTTCATTTATAGGCCTTTAGTTAATGGGCACCAAAGATCAGTTTATAATGATTACTTTAACTGGCCGATCATTTTGACATGTCCACATTAAATCATCTTTAACTATTATTTTAGAGCTCAGAATGATATGAATCCAATGCCCACGTTAAGCTTGCTCAATTTTCTATGTTGTGACAAAATTTGAGACAGAACTAGATACAACAATGCGTCCAAGTAATCCAATTTATCCAAAAATGTGTGATGCCATGCAATATGCTTCATTTAAAAGCCTTTACTCAAGGGGCACCAATGATCAGTTTAAAGTGATCATTTTAACTGGCTTATCAACTTGACATGTCCACACTAATCGCCCGTAAATTTTGATTTACAGCTCAGAATGACACGAATCGAATGCCCACGTTATGCTAGCTCAATTTTCTATATTTGGACAAATATTGAGACAGAAATAGAGACGACAACACGTCCAAGTAATCCAATCTATCTCAAAATGCATGATGCCTTGCTTTATGCTTCATCTATAAGCCTTTACTTAATGAGCACCAATGATTAGTTTAGAACTATCACTTTAACTGGCCGATCAACTTGACATTTCCTCAATAAATCATCTGCATTTAGAGCTCAGAAACACACTAATCCAAAGCCCACGTTAAGATAGCTCAATTTTATATATTGTGACAAAATTTGAGATATAAATAGATAAGAAAAAGCGTACAAGTAATCCAATACATCCCAAACTGCGAGATGCCATGCATTATTTTTCATTATTAAGCATTTACTCAATAAACACCAATGATCAGTTTATAATGATTATTTTAACTGCTCGATCAATTTGTCATTTTTGCACTAAATCATCCATACCTTTTGATTTATAGCTCATAATGACACAAATCCAATGCCCACACTAATCTAGTTCAATTTTTTATATTGTTACAAAGTTTGATACATAACTAGATACGAGAAAGCGTCCAAGTAATCCAATCTATCCAAAACTATGTGATGCTATGCATTATACTTCAGTTATAAGTACTTACTCAATGGGCACCAAAGATCAGTTTAGAATGATCATTTTAACTGGCCGATCAACTTGACATGTCCGCACTAAATCATCCGTAATTTTTGAATTAGAACTCAGAATGACACGATCCAATGCCCAGGTTAAGCTAGCTCAATTTGATTTATTTTAATAATATTCGAGACTGAAACAAAGATGACAAAGTATCCAACTAATCCCATCTGCCCAAACTGCTTGATGCCATGCATTATGCTTCATTTCTAACCCTTTACTTAATGAGCACCAATGATCGGTTTAGAATGAGCATTTTAAATGGCCGATCAACTTGGCATGTCTGGACGAAATCATACGATACGTTTGATTTAGAGCTCAGAAACACACGAATCTAGTGCCCACGATATTTTCTATATTTTGAGAAAATTTTGGATAGAAATAGAGACGACAAAGCGTTCAAGTAATCCAATCTATCCAAAACTGTGTGATGCCATGCATTATGCTTGATTTATAAGCCTTTACTCAATGGACACCAAAGATCAGTTTAGAATGATCATTTTAACTGGCCGATCATTTTGACATGTCCGCACCAAATCGTCCGAACTTTTAGTTTAGAGCTCATAATGATACGAATCCAATGCACACGTTAAGCTAGCTCAATTTGCTAAAAAAAATTTCAAAATTTGAGACGAAAATAGAGACGACAAAGCATTCAAGTAATCTAATCTATGCAAACTGCTTGGTGCCATGCATTATACTTCGTTTCAAAGCCTTTACTTAATGAGCATCAATGATCAGGTTAGAATGATCACTTTAACTGACCGATCAACTTGACATGTCCGACTATATCGTCTGTAATTATTGATTTAGAGCTCCGAATGACACGAATCAAATACTCACGTTAAGCTAGCTCAATTTTCTATATTGTGACAAGCTTTGAGACAGAACGAGATATGATAAAGCGTCCATGTAACCCAGTCTATCCAAAACTGTGTGATGCCATGCATTATGCTTCATTTATAAGCCTTTACTCTATGGGCACCAATGATCAGTTAAGAATGATCACTTTAACTGGTCTATCAACTTGATATGGACTAAATCGTCCGAAACTTATGATTTAGAGCTCAGAAACATACGAATCCATTTCCCCTGATAAGCTAGTTCAATTTTCTATATTTTGAAAAATTTTGAGACAGAAATAAAGACGACAAAGAGTCCAAGTAATTCAATCTATCCAAACTGTGTGATGCCCTGCATTATGCTTCATTTATAAGCCTTCACTGAATGGGGACCAAAGATCAGTTTAGAATGATCACTTTAACTGGCCTATCAACTTGACATGTACGCACTAAATCGTCTGTAACTTTTGATTTAGAGCTCAGAATGACACGAATCCAAAGCGCACGTTAAGATAACATAATTTCTGTATTTTGACTAAATTTGAGGGAGAAATAGAGACGACAAATATATCCAAAACTGTGTGATGCCATGCATTATCCTTCATTTATAAGCCTTTACTCAATGAGCACTAATATTCAGTTTAGAATGATCACTTTAATTGCCCGATCAACTTAACATGTACACACTAAATCTTCCATAACTTTTGATTTAGAGCTTAGAATGATACGAATCCAATGCCCACGTTAAACTTGCTCAATTTCTATATTTTGACATAATTTGATACAGAAATATAGAGGACAAAGCCTCGAAGCAATCCAATCTATCCAAACTGCTTGATGACATGCATTATGGTTCATTTATAAGAATTTATTTAATGAGCACCAATGATTAGTTTAGAAGGATGACTTACACAGGCCGATAACTTGACATGTCCGCATTAAATTGTCTGTAACTTTTGATTTAAAGCTCGGAATGACACGAAAAAAGAAAATTCAATTTGAATAACAAGGGAAAAGGAGAAAAGGAGGGAAGTTATTATTTAAAATGGTTAATATGGTTATATAGCTGCCTTGGGAGAAGAATCACAGTGACAAGGACATTTACATGCTGCACACAGCCTTGGTAACCACACCAAACAGTCATGATTGCTGCACACAGCCTTGGTAACCACACCAAACAGTCATGATTGCTGCATTGGTTGTCAACAAGCTCCTCCTCTATTCAAGCTCATCCACAAGTTTAATTTTGAGTTGTTTTGTGTTCACATTGTAAATCCTCTATAAAAGGGCTGTAAAGACTCAGTGTATAAGCTAACTCTTAGGAGATTTTTCTTCAGAAGTCTTGGACATTTCTCATTTTCTCATGCTTCTCTTTGAGTTTCCAGATTCAATTCGTCACATTTCTCCTCTCTAATATCAGTATTCTTACATGGTATCAGAGCATAAGATCATTCTCTTATCTTTTCTACTCAAATCTTTCAGTTTCTAATTTAAAATTCTGTCAAAATCTCTCAGCCTTTAAACTAAAAACTCTCGCTTTTATTCAACCATAAAAGCTGCCTCCTTTGAGCTCTTCAAAGCCTAACAATGGAGGATACAGTTCAAATTGGTTCCAGCCTGAAACCTACGGTGATACCAGTAGTTCTCAAAGGCTTGAACTACACATTATGGTCAAGAACCATCAAGACAACTATTTGTGGCAAAGGACTTTGGAATCACATCTTGGAGGATAATACTCCAACTATAGATGATCCAAAGGAGAAGAAGGATGAGGCAACAAGAAAAGAAGAAGCTAGGTGGTTCCAAGAAGACCAATCAGTCCTTGGATTCCTCCAAAATTCATTGGACCCATCCATACTTGAAGCTTATTCATATTGTGAAACCGCCAAGTCTCTTTGGGAGACTCTCAAGAGGGTGTATGGGGATGTTCCAAACCTCAGCCGTGTGTCTGAGGTTAAGAAGGCTCTCAATGATCTACACCAAGAGGATATGGAGTTCACAAAGTTCCTAGGCAAGTTCCAATCAACATGGTCCGAGCTTGACATGTTGAGACCAAGTTCTATGGATCCAAAGGTGCTTAATGAAAGGAAGGAACAAGACAAGATATTTGGGCTCCTTCTTAACCTAAATCCAGTCTTTAAGGACGTGATTAAGTCCATCCTAAGAGAGCCAAAGCTCCCTGATTTCGAAGAGGACATATGTGTCTAGAGATGTCAAGTTCATAGAAGAACGAAGCTATTATGATCAGAAAGATTGGGAAGGATCGAAGGATCCCTCAAGGTCACCATCTGATTGGGCTACGAGTTTGAGGTTTCTCTTGAATCATTTGGGAAATGATGTGCCATGGGATTCAAGACAAGAAGAAGCAAGAACTCCAAATAGTTCACAAGATATCCAAGAGAATGAACAAGGGGCGGTAACTCAAGAACCAACTCCAATCCAAGAAGAATCTACGGCCCAAAACGAAGAACAAGACGACTTGGAAGTGGCTATAGAGGAACCTATTCACCAAATGGAAGAGGAAATGGTTGAAGAGGAGGCTGCACCACCTGTTCAGCAACTAAGGAGGAGTACTAGACTTAGTAAAGACCCATCCAATTGGGTAAACACTAGGGTCTTCTACAACAACCAGGCGGTGGCTCATCCCATACAAGCTTTTTGTTCCCTTAACCTCTTGCCATCTAGTCATCAAGCATTCCTTGGAAAGATTGAACAGAGTCAGATTCCAAGGACTTATGAAGAAGTTAAGAGCAAGAAAGAATGGTTAGATGCAGTAAGAGATGAGAAGGGAGTTATGGAAAGGAATCATACATGGGATATACAAGAACTTCCCAAAGGCAAGAAGGCTGTAAGTTCGAAGTGGGTGTTCACCATCAAGTATAAGAGCAATGGGGACATAGAAAGGTACAAGGCACGTCTAGTTGCAAGAGGTTTTACTCAGACATATGGAAAGGACTATACTGATACATTTGCACCGGTGGCTAAGCTACCAACTGTAAGGGTTGTTCTTTCACTTGCTACGAATCTGACTTAGGACTTATGGCAAATGGATGTCAAGAACGCATTCCTACAAGGAGAACTTGAAGAGGAAGTGTATATGACTCCACCACCAGGCCTTGAAGATCTTTTCAAAGAGGGACAGGTTCTAAGACATAGGAAGGCAATATATGGGTTGAAGGAGTCACCAAACGCCTGGTATCACAAATTAAGGTTCACACTTACTGACAATGGGTTCAGAAAATCCCATTCAGATCATACTTTATTCACTCGTCAAAACCCCAAAGGAATTGTGGCGGTCTTGATTTATGTGGATGACCTTATCATCGCAGGAGATGATAAGGAAGGAATTCGGTCCACAAAGGCGTTCTTAAATAGATCATTTGACATCAAAGATCTTGGAGAGTTGAGGTACTTCTTTGGTATTGAAGTGTGTCGGTCTCAGGAAGGGCTCTTTCTATCCCAAAGAAAGTATGCTCTTGATTTGTTGACAAAAACGGGAAAGCTTGGGGCTAAACCAGCCAAAACTCCTCTTGAAGATGGCTACAAGGTCAACGGAAAGGGGGAGAAAGCTGATGAGTTATTTAAGGATGTTTCTCAGTATAGAAGACTAGTTGGGAAGCTAATCTACCTCACCATCACACGACCAGACTTGTGCTTTTATGTGAATCAAGTGAGTCAACATATGCAAAAACCTACTGTATATCATTGGAGCATGGTAGAAAGGATCATTAGATACATCAAAGGATCTCCTGGTCAAGGCATATGGATGGGCAAGAATGGGAACACTAACATTGTCGGGTATTGTGATGCGGATTGGGCTGGTGATAGGGTGGATAGGAAATCAACCACTGGGTATTGCACCTTCATTGGTGGGAATTTAGTCACTTGGAAGACTAAGAAGCAGAAGGAGGTATCATGTTCTAGTGCTGAAGCAGAATATAGGGCTATGAGGAAGCTGACAAGTGAAGTAACTTGGATCAAAGCGCTTGAACGACTTTGGTATTGAACAACCAGGGTCAATTACCTTCCATTGTGATAATCAGGCAGCCATTCACATAGCTTCAAACTCAGTGTTTCACGAGAGGACCAAGCACATAGAGATCGATTGCCATAAGGTTAGGGAGCAAGTTCAAGATGGAACTATTCTGCCATGTTATAGAAGGAGTGAAGACCAACTAGCTGACATCTTCACAAAGGCAGCAAGTCTCAAAGTTTGCAAGAACATCTTTTGCAAACTTTGGCTTGTTGATTTATCACATCCATGATCAAAGGTCCCCTAATCCAAGAGCAACACACTTTTTTCCCTTATTAAGGTTTTGTCCTAAGTGGTTTTCCTTACTAAGGTTTTTAATTAGGTGTTGCCTTGGGTTCCCAAGCTTAAGACTTTAGGGTGATTCAAAGTCTTTAGCTTGAGGGGGAGTATTGACATGGGAAAATCAAATAAGACCTATCTTGACCTACAAGGCATGTGTGAGCAATTTAATTCATGGAGGGAAAAGAAAATTCAGCTTGAATAACAAGGGAAAAGGAAAAAAAGGAGGGAAGTTATTATTTAAAATGGTTAATATGGTAACCACACCAAACAGTCATGGCTGCTGCACACAGCTTTGGTAACCACACCGAACTGTCATAAGTCTGTTTGCAGCTCCTCCCCTCTCTTCCCATTGGTTGTCAATGAAACACCCTTCCCGGATTATCAGTCCGAAGAGGTTGTTCACTTTCGGATTCACCAAGGAATTCCGAGTCTAAGGTCCATATTTTAGGGTCTTTTATCTAGTTTAAGTCCAATTTCGAGTTATTCTGAGATTCGTGAGTTTTTAGAGTCATTTATAGAGTCATAATATAAAAGATCCGGAATTTTATTGAAATATATGAGTAGGATTCGTTACAACATGATAGTTTGCCCGAAGGCTTACATATTCAACAATCCTAACTACCCGGATCAATACACCACCCATATACTCGGGCCACCAGCCTTGCGCTCAAGCCAAATCCTTACCACGATCACCATCTTTTCCAGAAAAAGGCCAAAGCCGCTTAATTATCCTGGACTTAGCCAATATTACTCGATAAGGCTTAAGAAAAATGCATGAATGAATGCAACTCATGCAAAACCCGTTAATTCTCTAAGTTTAACTTAGAATTCGACCAAAACAGACTCGGTTCGGACTTGGGCAGATCTGATCGACCAACCGGCCATGGTAGGAATCACTCAAACCCTTTGGCCAGTCGATACTTGCCCTGAAAGACTCGATCCAGTCTATGGGCAGTCCAAGCTGATTATCTGTCCGGAAAGGTTTCACCCAATCCCGATCACTCGGCCAAGTTTATCCACCAATCCCGCCTTGGATTCCCTTACTCGTCGAACCACCAGCGAAGAGGAATCCATTCATAAAAGGGAAGTGGATTACTCATCTTACCACGTCTAGCCCTTAATTGTGTACCGTCAGTGTTGGTTTCCTGATCCAAGGTTCAAGATCTCTACCTTACTCGATCTAACCCTTATCGAATATTGCCTTAGAAAATATTCTAGGATTTCTCTTCTCCCAGTGTGCCCTTGTATCGACCCCAAGCCTTCTATTTATAGGGCCCGTGGTCGGTGTTTCACGAACAGTCATGGCTCTTGCTCGACCAATCAACGTTTCTAGTCGAACCGTTGTGCCTGGTCGTGGCACTGGTTCGGCACCAACTGCCCGAGCCAATGCTAGCTGGCCAGTTGGCCCCAACTACCAACCAGCTAGTCGAACTGCCGGCCCGCTCATCCAACTGCCAGTCAGCTCTCCCAGCTGCCGACCAGCTCGCCCAGCTACCGGCCAGCTCGCCCAGCTACCGGCCAGCTTGCCCAGCTGCCGTCCAGCTCGCCAAGCTACCGGCCAGCTCGCCCAGCTGTCGGCTAGCTCGCCCTACCAATCTTTACCGAGGATCGGGGGTGTTACAAGTCTCCCCCACTTGAAGTGGATTTGTCCCCGAATCCAGGCCAAGTACCTGATTGGTTTCCCACTCCTCGAACCACTTAGGAAATTCAGCCTTCATTTTGTCTTCGGTTTCCCAAGTGATTTCTTCGGTCCCATTGCACTTCCATACTACCTTGACCATCCGAACTACCTTTCTTCTGGTAACTCTTTCCATTCGGTCCATGATCCGAACTAGAATAGCTTCTAAGGTTAGATTTTCCCTTAGTTCAGTAGGTGGTGCAGAAATGACTATGTCTTGGTCCGATAGGCACTTCCTCAGTTGCGACACATGGAAGACATTATGGAACATGTCCATCTCGGGTGGCAAGTCCAGTTTGTATGCCACTAATCCAACTCTTTCTGTGATTTTAAACGGGCCTAAGTACCTTGGATTCAACTTCCCACTCTTCGAAGTTCGATTCCTTCCATTAAATGTGATTGTTTTCAAATATACCCAATCACCCACCTCGAACTCCAAATTCCTTCTTCGTTTGTCCGCATAACTTTTCTGTCTGTCTTGTGCTTCCTTCATTTTGATCCTTAAGAATTTGATCTTTTTGGTGGTTTCATCCACAATATCTGGTCCAAGGGTCCTACGCTCCCCCACTTCGGTCCAACACAATGGGTCCGACAAGGCCGCCCATACAATGCTTTGTAAGGAGACATTCCGATGCTCGTCTGGAAGCTATTGTTGTATGAAAACTCGGCCAAGGGCAAATATTTTTCCCATGATCCACCCCAATCCAAAACACATGCACGCAACATGTCCTCGAGTGTCTGGATGGTTCGTTCGGATTGTCCATCTGTTTGGGGGTGGTAAGCCGTGCTCATGTTCACCCTCGTTCCTAAGGCCTTTTGGAATGCCTTCCAAAAATGGGCCGCAAATCGTGGATCCCGATCGGAGACAATGCTTACCGGAACCCCATGCAATCGGACTATCTCTTCCACATAATGTGCTGCAATTCTTTCAGCCCCATCTGTTTTCTGAATAGCCAGGAAGTGTGCCGACTTGGTCAGCCTATCCACGACCACCCAGATAGCGTCATGCCGTGCCTTTGTCCTTGGTAACCTACTCACAAAATCCATTGTGATATGGTCCCACTTCCATTCCGGAATGGGTAAGTTTTGCAACAGTCCACTCGGGACTTGGTGTTCTGCTTTGACCAGTTGGCAAGTCGGACACTTAGCCACCCATTCAGCCACATTTCTCTTCAGTCCTGCCCAATGGTAGTACCGCTTCAAGTCTCGGTACATCTTCCTCGCACTGGGGTGAATTGCGAATCTGGACTGATGTGCTTCCCTTAAGATTTCTTCCCTTAATTCCGGTACATTAGGGACGCACACTCGTCCTCTTATCACAATTGTCCCGTTGTTCGATTTCCCATACTCAAACTGATTGTTCTGGACCGCTTGGTTCAGCAGTTCATCTTTTTCTTGGGCTATTCGGATCTTACACAATAGATCTGCCCGATTTGCTGCATCTATACCTAACGGTTCTGGTTCACTTGATATTGCATTCAAATGCATCATCTTAACCAGTCCGACAAGGGTTTCCGCATCCTTTCCCGCATGAACATCCGAACGCCTCCTACTCAAGGCATCCGCCACAAGATTTGCCTTTCCCGGGTGGTAGGCAATATCTAGGTCATAGTCAGCCACGAATTCCATCCACCTTCTTTGCCTAAGGTTCAATTCGGGTTGAGTGGAAATGTACTTCAGACTCTTATGGTCGGTAAAAACTTGCACTTTGGCTCCATACAAGTATGACCGCCAAATATTCAATGCGAAGATTACTGCCGCCATTTCTAAGTCATGAGTGGGATAGTTTCCTTCATGTTTCCGCAATTGTCTTGATGCATAGGCAATCACCCTACCCTTTTGCATCAGAACATCACCCAGCCCAGTTCTGGATGCGTCTGTGTATACCGCATAAGGCTCATCCGGTTCAGGTAGTGCCAAGACTGGTGCAGTCGTCAGCATCTCCTTCAACCGTTGGAAACATTCCTCGCACTCATCTGTCCACTCGTACTTAATATTGTTCCCGGTTAGACAAGTCATGGGGTAAGCCATTTTCGCAAACCCATTGACAAACCGTTTATAGTATCCGGCCAAACCCAGGAAGCTCCTAATCTCAGTTGCATTCCAAGGCCTCGGCCAATCCTTGATAGCCTTAACTTTCTCCGGGTCTACTGACACCCCTTGGTCCGACACAATGTGTCCCAAGAACCCAATACTTCTCTGCCAAAAGCTACACTTGCTTAGCTTGGCGTAAAGCTTGTGCTCCCTTAACCGTTCCATCAGCACCCTTAGATGATTTTGGTGCATTTCATGGCCCCTTGAATAGACGAGGATATCATCAATGAAAATGATAACAAACTCATCTAAACAATCCCGAAATACCCTATTCATCATCTTCATAAAGGCTGCCAGTGCATTGGTTAAACCGAATGGCATCACTACAAACTCGTAGTGTCCATATCTTGTCCGGAAAGCTGTCTTCCGAATATCCGATGACTCAATCGGAATTTGGTGATATCCCTGGGCCAAATTGATCTTTGAGAACCAGGTCGCACCTCTGAGTTGATCCAACAACTCATCAATTCGGGGTAATGGGTACTTGTTCTTTACCGTAACCCGATTCAATCCCCGATAATCGATGCAAAGCCTAAAGCTTCCATCCTTCTTTTTCACAAACAGCACCGGTGCACCCCAAGGTGATTCACTCGGGCTAATGAATCCTTTATCCAACAGTTCTTCCAACTGTTTCTTTAACTCAGCCATCTCGGCTGGAGCCATACGATATGGCGGTTTCGAGATTGGGGCAATCCCTGGTTCCAATTCAATCGTGAATGGATCCAACCTATCAGGCGGTAACCCGGACAAGGTCTGGAACACATCCGCGAATTCATTGACCACTGGGATATCCTTTAACTCCCAACTCTTCTTATTTCCCTCGGTGCTTATCGTGGCTACATAGGCCTCACACCCCTTGTTTAGCATCCGTTCTGCCTGGATTGCTGAGATTACCAAACTTCCCGAGGTGGGTTGGATCCCTTGGAACTCCAATCTACCTCCCTCTTTCTCAAACCAAACTCGGCCCCTATGACACTCTAGGGTCGCCTTGTTCATTCCCAGCCAGTCCATACCCAAGATTACCTCGTAATCCTTGAGTTGGACGACTACCAATTCGGCCGGCAAACTGACATTCCCAATCATAACCGGGATGTTCCGCACAATTCCCAGGGAATTCATTATTTGCCCTCCAGCCGCTTGTACTTTACTCATTCCAGAGATGGGTTCTCCTTGAATCCCACTCTTTTTAAACCATTCCGGGCTTACAAAGCAATGTGAAGCCCCGGAATCAAACAGGACATGTGTTTCAACACCGCCCACAACCAATGTCCCTACACATTCATCCTGAATGCTAAGTACCCTACTGTTTATGCATGCCATGCAATGCTCAATTTTTATTTAACAGTTAGGGTTATGTACGTACCAGTGATCGAGCTGTACCTGCCCGTATCGCCCATGTCCCGCGATAGCTCATAAACCCGCGGTGTTACGGCCTGCCTCTTAGCCGCTGGCTCGATTACCCCACGGTAGTCTTTTTGTTCGAGTTGCCTTTCGGCTGTCCCTTTGGGGCAATCCTTCCTGATGTGGCCTGACTTACCACAGTTGAAGCAAGTCCTCGAGTCATCACTCGGCAGTCCTTGCTGTCCGTAATCCATCTTTGGGCAGTTGCGGGTAGCATGTTCCTTGTTACCGCAACGTGCACATGCTCCCATCGCCTTCCAGCATTCCCCACCGTGCCTCCTACCACACGTCTTGCATTCCCTAGCTTTTCCTAGGGGTTTGCTGGAGTCATCAACCTCATCCCACTTTCTTTTCCGATCACCACCACTTGACTGGCCGTACCGATTCGGGAATTTGGATTCTTTCAACCGGTTCTCCTCCTCGATCCCTTCCTCGATCAAGGCAGCCCTTTCCACCAATTCAGTGACTGATCCGAACTTCTGCGCCAAGCAGTGGTTACGGATTTCGACCCTTAGTCCATGCATGAACCGGCGCACTTGCCCGAGTTCATCTTCAAGATCTCTTCCCGCATAACGCCTTAAGCGGTTAAATTCTTCTTCATATCCCCGGACAGTTCGGTTCCCTTGAACCAATTCCAGGTATGAGCACTCCAATCGGTCCCACGCCTCTGGTGGAAAGAATTTCTTATTGAATTCTCCTTCAAACTTCTCGAAAGTTCGAATCCTTTCACCCAACCATTTATCCACGGCAACCCACCAGTTATGCGCATTCCCTTCCAGGAAGTGGACTGTGATATCTTTGCAGTTGTCACCGGGACACCTTGTTGACTGAAAGTTCCTCACCAAACGATTCTTCCACTCGTCAGCCTTAATTGGGTCAGAGGCCCCAGCGAAACTACCTGTTTTCAGGTGTATCATGTGTTCTAGGATGCTCAAATACCCCACCTTCTTTCTAGCAGACTTAGGTGCGTCATCTAGGATGACCACATCCTGGTTCTCTATAGGAACCGGTTCTTCGCCCATGTGTGGCACCTCAGGAACCGGTTCCTTGGGCTTAACCGCCTCAGTTAGTATAGCCAACTGAATTATCACGGTTCATATTGTGTTCCACATTTCTTGTGGGCTCGTAACCGCATTATGATTTACATCCGCGGCTTCCTGGTCACGTTGTCCTTCTTCACCGCATGTGTGCGATGAGCAGTAGACTCCTCATCCTCACCCTCCGGATGCTCCTGCTCAGTTCCCGCAACATGCGCCGTAGAAAGCTCAAATACATTCGGATTCGGCAAGGCTCCAATGTTTTGGCTTGGTTCACCACCTCTTGCCTTATCCTTCTTGCTTTTCCCAGTCTTGCCACTCTTGCCCATCTGCAAAACCGTTTAGTTAGTCTCAATGTTTAATATGCGCAAGACCTGGTGCCCGGTGAGTGGTGTCTACTTAACCCAAATCTAACCCGTCCTAGGACCAAGCATGCTCTGATACCAACTTGAAACACCCTTCCTGGATTATCAGTCCAAAGAGGTTGTTCACTTTCAGATTCACCAAGGAATTCCGAGTCTAAGGTCCATATTTTGGGGTCTTTTATCTAGTTTAAGTCCAATTTCACGTTATTCTGAGATTCATGAGTTTTAGAGTCATTTATAGAGTCATAATATAAAAGATCCGGAATTTTATTGAAGTATATGAGTAGGATTCGTTACAACATGATAGTTTGCCTGAAGGCTTACATATTCAACAATCCTAACTACCCGGATCAGTACACCAGCCTTGCACTCAAGCCAAATCCTTACCACGATCACCATCTTTTCCTGAAAAAGGCCAAAGCCGCTTAATTATCCTGGACTTAGCCAATATTACTCGATAAGAATTAAGAAAAATGCATGAATGAATGCAACTCATGCAAAACCATTAATTCTCTAAGTTTTACTTAGAATTCGACCAAGACAGACTCGGTTCGGACTTGGGCAGATATGATCGACCAACCGGCCATGGTAGGAATCACCCGAACCCTTTGGCCAGTCGATACTTGCCCTGAAAGATTCGATCCAGTCTATGGGCAGTCCAAGCCGATTATCTGTCCGGAAAGGTTTCACCCAATCCCGATCACTCGGCCAAGTTTATCCACCAATCCTGCCTTGGATTCCCTTACTCGTCAAACCACCAGCGAAGAGGAATCCATGCATAAAAGGAAGTGGATTACTCACCTTACCACGTCTAGCCCTTAATCACGTACCGTCAGTGTTGGTTTCCTGATCCAAGGTTCACGATCTCTACCTTACTCGATAAGAATTAAGAAAAATGCATGAATGAATGCAACTCATGCAAAACCATTAATTCTCTAAGTTTTACTTAGAATTCGACCAAGACAGACTCGGTTTGGACTTGGGCAGATATGATCGACCAACCGGCCATGGTAGGAATCACCCGAACCCTTTGGCCAGTCGATACTTGCCCTGAAAGATTCGATCCAGTCTATGGGCAGTCCAAGCCGATTATCTGTCCGGAAAGGTTTCACCCAATCCCGATCACTCGGCCAAGTTTATCCACCAATCCCGCCTTGGATTCCCTTACTCGTCAAACCACAAGCGAAGAGGAATCCATGCATAAAAGGAAGTGGATTACTCACCTTACCACGTCTAGCCCTTAATCGCGTACCGTCAGTGTTGGTTTCCTGATCCAAGGTTCACGATCTCTACCTTACTCGATCTAACCCTTATCGAATATTGCCATAGAAAATATTCTAGTATTTCTCTTCTCCCAGCGTGCCCTTGTATCGACCCCAAGTGATACAAGCCTTGATTCAAGGATGTATGCGCGTGGGCTGTTTGTAGAAGATTAGGTGAGAAACTCAACCTTAGGCTTCTGGATAGGGGTTTTCTGGTTGGTAAACGATGGAAGGGTGAAGTGAACCACACTGATGAACCGTGATAAATCACAAACTTAGAGCTAGGAGGGCTGGTCTCAACTAGGTTCTAAGCGCACAAGATTCTTAGAGAGAAAACTTGTAGGGAAAAAGTTCTACTTTATTAATAATCAAAAAGGGTTGTTGAACTACAATGCTGGAAGGAGCCTTATTAATATGCTCGACAGCTTGACCTACTAGGGTCGACTCAAATAAGAAAAGGAAAGTTTACAAAAGTGCACAAAAGGAAAAAATACAAAAGTGTATAACCGAAAAAGGACCTATTCCTAAAATGTTCTTGACTCAAAAATGTAAAGCAACTAGATCCTACCCTGCAAAACAGAAAGAGGCATATATTCGAATGTAAACTTACCTTAACTCACCTCACGGCCAAGAAATGGAAGGTGGCCGTCCTTGTGGCATGCACGCGCCTTGCTCCTAGTCTTCGACTTGGAGTACGGTTAAATATCTTTGGGCTCTGAGACCTCTTGCCACTAAAGCCCAAGTATCTGATGTTCCTTGTGTTGTTGAGAAGCCTTTGGACTCTAATTTGCTCTTCTGGCCCATTGTCCTTAGCTGCTCTTCCTCTAGGAGCTTGTCGACCCATAAGCTGAATTTGTGGAAGAGTGCTCTTGATCTACTTCTTGTCATTGCTCCTGGAGGTACCAATGGTGTAGATTCTTCTTTTAGGTGCATGTCCTGGAGCTGGTAGCTCATTTGGTCCGAGTCCTCTTTGTAGAAGTGGAATGTTACTACTCGGCTGGATGGCCTGTCTCTGGATTAGCGTACTGGCAAATGACTTCAGGACCACCAAGTTGATCCCGGTCGGCGGTGTCATCAGGGGACGTGGTGTCATTCCGTCCCCACCAAGTGTGTGAAGCTTGGGCCTCTCTCTGGTCCTATAGGTCGTCTGGAAGCTTCCTTCCTCATCACCAAGCCTTCATTTATAAACTTTTATTTAATGAGCACCAATGATCAGTTTTGAATGATCACTTTGACTGACCGATCAACTTGACATTTGCGCACTAAATCGTCCATAACTTTTGATTTAGAACTTAGAATGACACGAAACCAGTGCCCATATTAAACTAGCTCAATTTTCTATATTGTGATAAAGTTTGAGACAGAAATAGATACAACAAAGCGTCCAAGTAATCCAATCCATCAGAAACTGCATGATGCCATGCATTATTTTTCATTTATAAGCTTTTACTCAATGACACCAATGATCAGTTTAGAACGATCATTTTAACTGGCTGATCAACTTGTCCTATCTGCACTAAATCGTCCATAACTTTTGATTTGTTGCTCAGAATGACACGAATCCAATTCCTACATTTAGCTAGTTCAATTTTCTATATTGTAGCAAAATTTGAGACAGAACTATATACGACAAAGTGAACAAGTAATCCAATCTATCCCAAACTACGTGATACCATGAATTATGCTTCTTTTATAAGCCTTTACTCAATGAATACCAATGATCAGTTTAAAATGATCACTTTAACTTGCTGATCAACATGACATGTACACACTAAATCGCCCGTAACTTTTGATTTAGAGCTCAAAATGACACGAATCCAATGTCCTTGTTAAGCTAGCTCAATTTTCTATATGTTGACAAAGTTCGAGACAAAAATGAATAAGAAATCCCAAGCTACGTGATGCCATGCATTATATTTTCTACATTTTGACACAATTTGAGACAGAATAGAGACGACAAAGCATCCAAGTAGTCCAATCTATCCAAACTGTTTGATGCCAGGGATTATGCTTCATTTATAAGCCTTTACTTAATGAGCACCAAAGATCAGTTTAGAATGATCACTTTAACTGGCCGATCAACATGACATGTACGCATTAAATCGTCGGTAACTTTTGATTTAGAGGTCAAAATGACAGGAATCCAATGCCCACTTTAAGCTAGCTCAATTTTATATAGTGTTAGAAAATTTGAGACATAACTAGAAATGACAAATCGTCCAAGTAATCCAATCTATCCAAAACTCTGTGATGCCATGCATTATGCTTCATTTACAAGCCATTACTCAAATGGCACTAATGATCAGTTTAGAATGATCACTTTAACTTGCCGATCAACTTGACATGTCCATACTAAATCGTCCGTAAGTTTCTATTTAGAGTTCAAAATAACAAGAATCCAAAGCCCACGTTAAGCTAGCTCAATTTTCTATATTGTAACAAAATTTGAGACAAAAATAGATATAAAAAAGCGTCCCAGTAATCCAATCTATCCAAAATTGAGTGATGTTGTGCATTATGTTTTATTTCTAAGCCGTTACTCAATAATCACCAATGATAACTAGCCGAACAACTTGATATGACCGCACTAAATCGTCCATAAATTTTGATTTAGAGATCAGAATGACACGAATCCAATGCCCACGTTAAACTAGCTCATTTTTCTATTTTTTGATAAAGTTTGAGACATAAATAGAGACGACAAAGCATCACTACTAATCAAATCAATCCAAACTGCTTGATGCAATGCATTACACTTCATTTATAAGCCTTTAGGTAATGAGCACGAGTGATCAGTTTAGAATGGTCACTTTAACAGGCCGATCAACTTGACATGTCCGCACGAAATCATCTGTAACTTTTGATTTAGGGCTCAGAATGACTGGAATCCAATGCCCACGTTAACCTAGCTCAAGTTCTTATAATGTGACAAGAAATAGATAAGACAAAGCGTCCAAGTAATCCAATCTATCCCAAACTACTTGATGACATGCATTATGCTTCATTTATAAGCCTTTACTCAATGAACACCAATAATAAGTTTAGAATAAGCATGTTAACTAGCCGAGACACTTGACACGGCCACTAAATCGTCCATAACTTTTGATTTAGATCTCAGAATGATAGGAATCCAATGCCCAAATTAAGCTAGCTTAATTTTCTGTATTTAGACAAAATTTGAGACATAAATAGAGAAGACAAAGTGTCCTAGTAATCCAATCTATCCAAACTTCTTGATGTTATGTTTTATGCTTCATTTATAAGCTTTTCCTTAATGAGAACCAATGATCAATTTAAAAAGATCATTTTAAATGGCCGATCAACTTGACATGTCCGCACTAAATCATCCGTAACTTTTTATTTAGAGCTTAGAATGACACTAATCCAATGCCCACGTTATTCGAGCTCAATATTCCATATCTTAACAAATTTGATACAGAAATAGATACGACAAAGCGTTCAAGTAATCCAATCCTTCCCAAAGTGCGTGATGCCATGCATTATTTATTATTCATAAGTTTTACTAAATGAGCACCAATGATCAGTTTTGAATTATCATTTTACTTGGCCGATCAACTTGTCATGTCTTCACTAAAGCGTCCATAACTTTTTATTTATAGCTTAGAATGACACGAATCCAATGCCCACATTAATCTACTTTAATTTTCTATATTGTGACAAAATTTGAGACAGAACTAAAAACGACAAAGCATCCAAGTAATCCAATCTATCCCAAACTACGTGATGTCATGCCTTATGCTTCATATATAAGCCTTTACTCAATGAGCACCAATGATCAGTTTAGAATGATCACTTTAACTGGCCGATCAACTTGACATGTCCGCAATAAATCGTCCGTAACTTTTGATTTAGAGCTTAGAATGACACGAATCCAATGCCCACGTTAAGCTAGCTCAATTTTCTATATTTTGACAAAAATTGAACAGAAATAGAGAGGACAAAGCGTTAAAGTAATCCAATCTATCCCAAACTGCGTGATGCCATGCCTTATGCTTTATATATATGCCTTTACTCAATGAGCACCAATGATCAATTAGAATGATCACTTTAACTCACCGATCAACTTGACATGATTGCAGTAAATCGTCCGTAACTTTTAATTTCGAGCTCAGAATGACACAAATCCAATGCCCACGTTAAGCTAGATCAATTTTCTATATTTTGACAAAGGTTGAGATATAAATAGAGATGACAAAGCATCCAGGTAATCAAATGTATCGAAACTACTTCATACCATGCATTATGCATCATTGATAAGCCTTTTCTTAATGTGCACCAATGATAAGTTTAGAAAGATCACTTTAAATGGCCACTCAACTTGACATGTCCCTAAAGATCACTTTAAAGATCACTTTAAAGATCACTTTCTTGATATTTTGCAAAATTTGAGACAGAAATAGAAATAACAAAGTTTACAAGTAATCTAATCTATCCCTAACTGCATGATGCCATCCTTTATGCTTCATTTATAAGCCTTTACTAAATCAGCACCATTAGTTAGTTTAGAATAATCATCTTAACTGGTCAATTAACTTGACATGTCTGCACCAAATCGTCCGTAATTTTTTATTTAGAGCTCAGAATGACTCGAATCCAATGTCCACGTTAAGCTAGCTCAATTTTCTATATTGTGGCAAAATTTGAGAAAGAAATAGAGACGAAAAAGTGTTTAGGTAATCCAATATATCCCAAACTACGTGATGCCATGCTTTATGCTTCATTTATAAGCCTTTACTTAATGAGCTCCAATGATTAGTTTAGAATGATTACTTTAACTGGCGGATAAACTTACATGTCCGCAGTAAATCGGTTGTAACTTTTGATTTAGAGCTCAGAATGACACAAATGCAATGCCGACGTTAGGCTAGCTAAATTTTCTCTATTGTCACAAAATTTGAGACAGAAATGGAGATGACAAAGCGTCCAAGTAATCCAATTTATCCCAAGTTTCGTGATTCTATGCTTTATGCTTCATTTATAAGCTTTTTCTTAAAGAGCACCTATGATTAGTTTCAAATGATCACTTTAACTGGCCGATCAACTTCACATGTCCGGACTAAAGAGCATGTAACTTTTGATTTAGAGTTCAGAATTACACGAATACAGTACCCACGTTGCGCTGGCTCAATTTTCTATATTGTAAAAAAATTTGAGAGAGAAATAGATACGACAAAGTGTCCAAGAGAGCCAATCTATCCAAAACTGTAAGATGTCGTGCATTAATCTTCATTTATAAGCCTCTACTCATTGAACACCAATGATCAGTTTAGAATAATCATATTAACTGGCCGATTAAGTTGACATGTATGCACCAAATCGTCCGTAATTTTTGATTTAGAGCTCCGAATGACACGAATCCAATGCTCACGTGTTAATCTATCTCAATTTTCTATATTGTGACAAAATTTAAGACAGAAATAGAGATGAAAAACTGTCTAAGTAATCCAATCTATCCCAAATTGCGTTATGCTATGCTTCATGCTTCATTATAAGCCTTTACTTAATCAGCTCCAATGATCAGTTTAGAATGATTACTTTAATTGGCCGATCAATTTGACATGTCCGCCCTAAATCGTCCATAACTTTGATTTTGAGCTTAGAATGACACAAATCCAATGCCCACGTTAAGCTAGATCAATTTTCTATATTGTAACAAAATTTGATACAAAAATATATACGACAAAGCGACCAAGTATTCCAATCTATCCAAAATTGTGTGGTACCATGCATTATGATTAATTTATAAGCCTTTACTCAATGACAACCAATGACCAATTTAGAATAATCATATTAATTGGCCGATCAACTTGACATGTCCGCACTAAATCGTTAGTAGCTTTTGATTTTGAGCTCAGAATGACACGTATCCATCGCGCACGTTAAGCTAGATAGATTTTCTATATTTTAACAAAATTTGATACTAAAATAGAGACGACAAAACGTCCAAGTTATCCAATATATCCAAAACTGTGTGATGCCATGCATTATGCTTCATTTATAAGCTTTTACTCAATGAGCACCAATGATCAATTTAGAATAATCATATTAACTGGCCGATCATCCTGACATGCCGCACTAAATCGTCCATAACTTTTGATTTTGAGTTCAGAATGACACGAATCCAATGCCCATGTTAAGCTAGCTCAATTTTCTATATTGTGACAAAATTTGAGATAGAATTAGGTACAAAAAAGCATCCAAGTAATTCAATTTATCCCAAACTGCGTGATATCATGCATTATGCTTCATTTATAAGCCTTTACTCAATGAGAACCAATGATCAGTTTAGAATAATCGTATTAAATGGCTGATCAACTTGACATGTCCACACTAAATCGTTCGTAACTCTTTATTTATAGCTCAGAATGATTCCAATCCAATGCCCACGTTAAGCTAGCTCAATTTTTTAAATTGTCACAAAATTTGAGACTAAAATTGAGACGTCAAAGTGACCACGTAATCAGATCTATCCCAAACTTCTTGATGTCATCCTTTATGCTTCATTTATGCTTTAATTAAAGAGCACCAATGATCAATTTAGAATGATCATTTTAACTAGCCGATCAACTTGACATGTCTGCATCAAATTGTCCGTTAATTTTGATTTAGAACTCAGAATGACACGAATCCAATGCCCAATTAAACTAGCTAAATATTCAATATTGTAACAAAATTTGAGACAAAAATAGATATGACAAAGCGTCCAATGAGCCTTTACTCAATGAGCACTGATGATCAGTTTAGAATGATCACTGTATCTGGCCGATCAACTTGACGTGACCACCCTAAATTTTCCGCAACTCTTGATTTATAGCCCATAATGACACCAATCGAATGCCCACGTTAACTTTGGATTTTGAGCTTAGAATGACACGAATCCAATGCGCATGTTAAGCTTGCTTAATTTTCTATATTTTGACAAATTTTAAGACAGAAATCGCGATGACAAAGCATCCAAGTAATCGAATAAGTCCAAAACTTCGTGATGATATGCTTTATGCTTCATTTGTAAGGCTTTACTAAAAGAGTGCCAATGATTAGTTTAGAATGATAACTTTAACTGGCTGATCAACTTGACATCTCCGCACTAAATCGTTGGTAACTTTTTATTTAGAGCTCAGAAGGACACAAATCCGATACCCATGTTAAGCTAGCTCTATTTTCTATTTTGTAACTAAATTTGAGATAGAAATAGATACGACAAAGGGTCCAAGTAAGCCAATCTATCCAAAACTGTGCAATATCATGCCTTATGCTTCATTTATTAGCCTTTACACAATGAGCACCAATTATCAGTTTAAAATAATCATATTAACTGGCCGATCAACTTGACGTGTCCGCACTAAATCGTTTGTAACATTAGATTTAGAGATCAAAATGACACGAATCCAATGCCAGTTAAGCTAGCTAATTTTTCAATATTGTAACCAAATTTGAGGCAGAAATAGATAAAAAAAAGCATCCAATGAGCCTTTACTCAATGAGCAGCGATAATCAGTTTAGAAGGATCACTTTAATTGGCTGATCAATTTGACATGTCCACACTAAATCGTCCATAACTCTTGATTTAGAGCTCAAAATTACACGAATCCAATGCCCACGTTACGCTAGCTCAATTTTCTATATTGTAATAAAATTTAAGATGGAAATAGATAAAAAAAGCATCCAAGTAATCCAATATATCCCAGGCAGTGTGATGCTATCAATTGTGGTTCACTTAGACGCCTTTACTCAATGAGCACCAATGATAAGTTTAGAATAATCATATTAACTGGCCGATCAACTTGATGTGTCTGCCTTAAATCGCCCGTAACTTTTGATTTTGAGCTCAGAATGACATGAATCCAATGTCCACATCAAGCTAGCTAAATTTTCTATATTTTGACAAAATTTGAGACACAAATAGAGACGAAAATGCGTCCAAGTAATCCAATCTATCCCAAATTGCATGATGCCATTCTTTATGCCTTATTTATAAGTCTTAACTTAAAGAGCACCAATGATCAGTTTAGAATGATCACTTTAACTAGTCGATCAACATGAAATGTCCGCACTAAATCGTCCGTAACTTTTGATTTAGAGCTTAGAATTACACGAATCCAATGCCCACATTAAGCTAGCTCAATTTCCTATATGGTAATAAAATTTGAGACAAAAATAGATACGAAAAAGCAAAAAGAAAATGCTTGGTAATCCAATCTATCAAAAACTGTGTGATGTCATGCATTATGCTTCACTTATAAGACTTTCAATGAGCATCAATGATCAGTTTAGAATGTTGACTTTAACTGGCCGATCAACTTGACATGTACGCACTACATCGTCTGTAACTTTTTTTTTTATAGCTGAGAATGACATGAATCCAATGCCCACATTAAGCTAGTTTAATTTTCAATATTGTGAAAACTTTTGAGACAGAACTAGATACGACAAAACGTCCAAGTTATACAATCTATCACAAACTGCGTGATGCCATGCTTTATACTTCATTTATAAACCTTTACTCAATGAGCATTAATAATCAGTTTAGAATGATCATTTTAACTGGCCGATCAACTTGACATGTCAGCACTAAATTGTCCGTAAATTTTGATTTAGAACTTCGAATGACACGAATCCAATGCCCATGTTAAGCTATTTCAATTTTCTATATTTTGACGAAATTTGAGACAGAAATAGAGAAGACAAAGTGTTCAAGTAATCCCATCTTTCCTAAACTGTGTGATGCCATTCTTTAGGCTTCATTTATAAGCCATTAGTTAATGAGCTGCAACGATCAGTTTAGAATGATCACTTTAACTGGTTGATCAACTTGACATGTCCGCACTAAATCATCTGTAACATTTGATTTAGAGCTCCGAATGACACGAATCCAATTCCCACGTTAAAATATCTCAATTTTCTATATTTTGACAAAATTTGAGACAAAAATTGAGACGACAAAGCGTCCAAGTAATCCAATCCATCCAAACTGTTTGATGTCATGCATTATGCTTCATTTATAAGCGTTTTTTTAATGAGCACCAATGATGAATTTAGAATGATCACTTTAACTGGCCAATCAACTTGACATGTCCACCATAAATAGGTCGTAATTTTTTATTTAGAGCTCAGAATTTGAGATAGAAATAGATACGACAAGGCATCCAATTAATCCAATATATCCAAAACTGTGTGATGCTTTTCATTATGTTCATTTATAAGCCTTTACTTAATGAGCACCAACGATGAATTTAGAATGATCACTTTCATTGGCGGAACAACTTAACATGTCCGCACTAAATTGTGCGTAACTTTTGATTTAGAGCTCAGACTGACACGAATCTAATGCCCATATTAAGCTGGCTCAATTTTAAATATTGTGCCAAAATTTGAGACAAAACTAGATACGACAAAGCGTCCAAGTAATCCAATCTATCTTAAACTGCATGATGCCATGCATTATGCTTCATTTATAAGCATCTACCACATGAACACCAACGATTAGTTTAGAATATTAACTTTAACTCGCAGATCAACTTGACATGTCCGCACTAAATCGTCTATATCTTTTGACTTAGAGATTAAAATGATACGAATCCAATGCCCACGTTAAGCTAGCTCAATTTTTTATATTCTGACAAAATTTGAGACAGAAATCGTGACAAAAAAGCGTCCAAGTAATCCAGTTTATCCAAACTGCTTGATGCCATGCTTTATGCTTCATTTATAAGCCTTTACTTAATGAGCACCAATGATCTGTATAGAATGATCACTTTAACTGGCCACTGCACTTGACATGTAAACACTAAATCGTCTCTAACTTTTGACTTAGAGCTCAGAATGATACGAATCCAATGCTCACGTTAAGCAAGATCAAATTTCTATATTATAAAAATATTTTAGATAGAAATAGATACGACAAAGCATCCAAGTAATGCAATGAATCGAAAAATGTTTGATACCATGCATTGTGCTTCATTTATAAGCCTTTACTCAATCAGCACCATTGAGCAATTTAAAATAATCATATAAACTGGCCGATCAACTTGACATGTCCTCAGTAAATTTTCCCTACCTCTTGATTTTAGCTAATAATGACACGAATCGAATTTCCACGTTAAGCTAGATAAATGTTCTATATTTTGACAAAATTTGAGACAGAAATAGAGACAACAACGCGTCCAAGTAATCCAATCCATCCAAACTGTATGATGTCATGCATTATGATTCATTTATAAGCGTTTTTTTAATGACCACCAATGATGAATTTAGAATGATCACTTTAACTAAACGATCAACTTGACATGTCAACCGTAAATCGTACCTAACTTTTGATTTAGAGCTCAGAATGACACGAATCCAATGCCCACGTTAAGCTAGCTCAATTTTATATATTATGACAAAATTTGAGACAGAACTAGATACGACAAAGTGTACAAGTAATACAATCTATCTCAAACTGCGTGATGTCATGCATTACTCAATGAAAACCAATGATCAGTTTAAAATAATCACTTTAACTGGCTGATGAACTTGACATGTCCGCACTAAATCGTCAATAACTTTTGGTTTAGAGCTCAAAATGACACGAATCCAATGCCCACGTTAAGCTAGCTAAATTTTCAATATTTAAACAAAATTTGAGACAGAAATAGAGATGAAAAAGCGTCCAAGTAATGCAATCTATCCAAACTGCTTGATGCCATGCTTTATGCTTCATTTATAAGCCTTTACTTAATGAGCACCAATGATCTGTATAGGATGATCACTTTAACTAGACACTCAACTTGACATGTCTGCACTAAATCGTCCGTAATTTTTTATTTAGAGCTTAGAATGACACGAATCCAATCCTCACGTTAATCTGTATCAATTTTCTATACTATAAAATATAATAGACAAAAATAGATATCACAAAACGTCCAAGTAATCCAATCTATCGAAAACTTTTGATGCCATGCATTATGCTTCATTTAAAAGCCTTTACTCAATGAGCACCAATGATCAGTTTAGAATAATCATATTAACTGGTTGATCAACTTGACATGTCCTCAGTAAATTGTCCCTACCTCTTTATTTGAGCTTATAATGACATGAATCAAATTCCCACGTTAAGCAATATAAATGTTCTATATTTTCACAAAATTTGAGACAGAAGTAGAAATGCAAATCGTCCAAGTAATCCAATCTATCCCAAACTGCGTGATGCCATTCTTTAGGCTTCATTTATAAGCCTTTAGTTAATGAGCACCAATGATCAGTTTAAAATTATCACTTTAACTGGCCGATCAACTTGACATGTCCTCAGTAAATCGTCCGTACCTCTTGATTTGAGCTCATAATGACAAGAATCGAATGCCCACATTAATCTTGATAAATGTTCTATATTTTGACAAAATTTGAGACAGAAGTAGAGACGTCAAATTTTCCAAGTAATCCAATCTATACCAAAATGCGTGATGCCATTCTTTAGGCTTCATTTATAAGTCTTTAGTTAATGAGGCCCAATGATCAGTTTAGAATGGTCACTTTGACTGGCCGATCAACTTGTCGTGTCCGTACTAAATCGTCCGTAAGTTTTGATTTAGAGCTTAGAATCACACGAATCCAACACCCACATTAAGCTATCTCAATTCTCTATATTTTGACATAATTTGAGACACAAATAGAGAAGACAAAGCGTTCAAGTAATCCAATTTATACCAAACTGCGTAATGCCATGCTTTATGCTTCATTTTCAAGGCTTTATTTAATGAGCACTAATGATCAGTTTAGAATGATCAGTTTAACTCGCCGATCAACTTGACATGTATGCACTAAATCGTCAGTAACTTTTGATTTAGAGCTTAGAAACACACGAACTAAAGACTACATTCAATTAGCACAATTTTCTATATTGTAACAAAATTTGAGACTGAAATAGATAAGACAAAGTGTCCAAGTAATCCAATATATCGAAAAGTGTGTGTTGCCATGCATTATGCTTCATTAATAAACCTTTACTCAATGAGCACCAGTTATTAGTTTAGAATGATGACTTTAATTGGCCGGCCAACTTGACATGAACGCACTAATTCGTTTGTAACTTTTGATTTAGAGCTTTGAATGACACGAATCAATTGCCCACGGTAAGCTAGCTCAATTTCTATATTGTGACAAATTTTGAGATAAAAATAGATACGACAAAGCGTCCAAGTAATCCAATCCATCCCAAACTGCGTGATGCCATGCACTAATTTTTATAAGCTTTTACTTAATGAGCACCAATGATCAGTTTAGAATCATTATGTTAACTGGTCGATGAACTTGTCATGTATGCACTAAATCGCCATAACTTTTGATTTATAGCTCAAAATGACACGAATCCAATGTGCACATTAAGCTTGTTCAATTTTCAATATTGTGACAAAATTTGAGACAAAACTAGTTATGACAAAGCATCCAAGTAATCCAATCTATCCCAAGCTGCATGATGTCATGCCTTATGCTTCATTTATAAGCCTTTACTCAATGAGCACCACTCATCAGTTTAGAATGATCACTTTAACTGGCTTGACATGTCTGCACTAAATCGTCCGTACCTATTGATTTACAGCTCGGAATGACACGAATCCAATGCCCACGTTAAGCTAGCTCAATTTTCTATATTTTGATAAAATTTGAGACAGAAATAGAGACGACAAAGCATCCAAGTAATCCAATCTATCCCAAATTTTGTGATGACATGGTTTATGCTTCATTAATAAGCCTTTACTTAATGAGCACCAATGATCAGTTCTGAATGATCACTTTATCTGGCCGATCAATTTGACATGTCTGGATTAAATCGTCCGTAACTTTTGATTTAGAGCTCGGAAACACATGAATCCAATGCACACGTTAATCTAGCTCATTTTTCTATATTGTAACAAAATTTGAGACAGAAATAGATATGACAAAGTGTCCAAGTAATCCATTCTATCGAAAACTGAATGATGCCATGCATTATGCTTCATTTATAAGCTTTAACTCAATAAGCACCAATGATCAGTTTAGAATGTTCACTTTTAGTAGCCGATCAACTTGACATGTCCGCACTAAATCGCCCTAACTTTTGATTTGGAGCTCAGAATGACACGAATACAATGGCCACTTAAGCTAGCTCAATTTTCTATATTTTGTCAAAATTTAGAACAGAATAGAGTCGACAAAGAACCGAAGTACTTGAATCTATCCCAAACTGTGTGATGTCATGCCTTAAGTTTCATTTATAAGCCTTCACTTAATGAACAGAAATGATCAGTTTATAATGATCACTTTAACTGGCCGATCAACTTGACTTGTCTGCACTAAATCGTTTGTATGTTTTGATTTAGAGCTCATAATGACACGAATCCAATGCCCACGTTAAGCTAACTCAATTTTCTATATCATGACAAAATTTGAGACAAAATAGAGACGACAAAGCATCCCAGTAATCCAATCTATCCCAAAATATGTGATGTTATGCTTTATGCTTCATTTATAAGCCTTTACTTAATGAGCACCAATGACCAGTTCATAATGATCACTTTAACTGGCCGATCAACTTGACATGTCTGCACTAAATCATTCGTAACTTTTGATAATTTAGAGCTCACAAACACACGAATCCATTGCCCACATTAAGCTAGCTCAATTTTCTATATCATAACAAAATTTGAGACAGAATTATATATGACAAAGCGTCTAAGTAATCCAATCTATTCAAAACTGTATGATGCCATGCATTATGCTTCATTTATAAGCCTTTACTCAATGAGCACCAATAATTAGTTTAGAATGATCACTTTAACAGGCTGTTCAACTTCACATGTCCGCACTAAATCGTCCGTAACTTTTGATTTAGAGCTCATTCGTGATGCCATGCATTACACTTCATTTAAAAGTCTTTACTCAATTAGCACCAATGATCATTTTAGAATAATCATATTAATTGGCAGATCAACTTGACATGTCTGCAATAAATTGTCCGTAACATTTGATTTTGAGCTCAAAATAAACAAGTCCACTGCCTCGCTAAGCTAGATAAATTTTCTAAACTAGGACAAAATTTGAGACAGAAGCAGAGACGACAAAGCGTCCAATAAATCCAATCTATCCCAAACTGCCTGATGTCATACATGATTCTTCATTTATAACCATTACCCAATAAGCACCCGTGACTAGTTTAGAATAATCATATTAACTGGCTGATCAACTTGACATGTCCACATAAAATTGTCTGTAACTTTTGATTTAGCGCTAAAAATGACATGAATCCAATGCCCATGTTAAGCTAGATCAATTTTCTATATTTTGACAAATTTGAAACAGAAATAGAGATGACAAGCTTCCAAGTAATCGAATCTATCCAAACTCATTGATGCCATGCATTATGCTTCATTTATAAGGCTTTACTTAATGAGCACTAATGATCAGTTTATACTAAGTCCTCTGTAACTTTTGATTTAGAGCTCATAATTACAGAAATCCAATTCCCACGTTGTGCTAGCTCAATTTTCTATATTGTGACAATATTTGAGATAGAAATAGATGCGACAAAGCGTTCAAGTAATCCAATCCATTCCAAACTATGTGATGCCATGCATTATTTTTCATTATTAAGCTTTTACTTAATGACCACCAATGATCAGCTTAGAAGATCATTTTAACTGCCGAATCAACTTGTCATGTATGCACTAAATCATCCATAACTTTTGATTTATAATGCAGAATGACATGAATCAAATGCCTACTTAATAAGCTACCTCAATTTTCTAAATTTTGAATAAATTTGAGACATAAATAGTGATGACAAAGCATCCAAGTAACCAAATCTATCCAAACTGCTTGATGCCTTGCATTATGCTTCATTTATAAGCCTTTACTTAATGAGCACCAATGATCAGTTCAAAATGATCATTTTAACTGGGCGATCAACTTGACATGTCAGCACTAAATCGTACGTAACTTTTGATTTAGAGCTCAGAAACACACGAATCCAATGCCCACGTTAAGCTAGATTAATTTTCTATATTGTAACAGAATTTGAGACATAAATAGAGACGACGAATCGTCCAAGTAATCCTACCTATCCCAAAATGCGTGATGCCATGTATTATGCTTCATTTAAAAGTCTTTATGTAATGAGCACTAATGATCAGTTTAGAATAATCATATTAACTGGCCGATCAACTTGACATGTCCGTACTATATCGTCCGTAACTTTTGATTTTGATCTCGGAATTACACTGAGTCTAGTGCCCAAGTTAAATCTAGATAAATTTTCTATATTTTGCTAAAATTTGAGACAGAAGTAGAGACGACAAAGTGTCCAAGTAATACAATCTATCCCAAATTTTTGTGATGACATACATTATGCTTCATTTATAAGCCTTTACTAAATGCGCACCAATGATTAGTTTAGAATGATCACTTTAACTGGCCTATCAACTTGACATATCCACACTAAATCGTCAATAACTTTTGATTTAGATCTCAAATGACACGAATCCAATGCCCACATTAAGCTAGCTCAATTTTCTATATTATGACAAAGTTTGAGACAGAAATAGATTTGACAAAGCCTCCAAGTAATCTAATCCATCATTTATACGCTTTTACGAAATGAGCCCCAATGATCAGTTTAGAATGGTCCTTTTAACTGGCCGATCAACTTGACATGCCTGCACTAAATTGTCCGTAACTTTTAATTTATATCTCAGAATGAAACGAATCATATGCCCACACTAAGGTAGTTCAATTTTCTATATTGTGAAACAATTTGAGACAAAACTAGATACGGAAATGCGTCCAAGTAATCCAATCTATCCCAAACTGCTTGATGCCATGCCTTATGCTTGATTTAAAATTCTTTACTTAATGAGCACCAATGATCATTTTAGAAATGATCATTTTAACTGGCCGATCAACTTGACATATCCACATTAAATCGTCTATAACTTTTGTTTTATAGCTCAGAATGACAGGAATCCAGTGCCCTTGTTAACCTAGCTCAATTTTCTATATTTTTACAAAATTGGAGAAAGAAATAGAGACGATAAAGCGTCCAAGTAATCCAATCTATCCAAAACTGCGTGATGCCATGCATTATGCTTCATTTATAAGCCTTCAATCAATGAGCACCAATGATCACTTTAGAATAATCATATTAACTGGCCGATCAACTTGTCATGTCTGCACTAAATCCTCTGTAACTTTTGATTTTGAGTTCAAAATGACACAAATCCATTGTCCACGTTAGGCTAGCTCAATTTTCTATATTGTGACAAATTTTGAGACAAAAATAGATACGAAAAAATATCCAATTAATCCAATCCATCCCAAACTAAGTGACGCCAGACATTATTCTTCATTTATAACCTTTTACGCAATGAGCACCAATGATCAGTTTGGAATGATCATTTTAAATGGCCGATCAACTTGACATGTCTACACTAAATCGCCATAACTTTTGATTTATAGCTCAGAATGAAATGAATCCAATACCCACATTAACCTAGTTCAATTTGCTATCTTATGACAAAATTTAAGACATAACTAGATACGACAAGGCATCCAAGTAATCCAATCAATCACAAACTGCGTGATGCCATGCATTATGCTTCATTTATTATCCTTTCCTTAATGAGCACCAATGATCAGTTTAGAATGATCACTTTAACTGGCCGATCAACTTGACATGTCCACACTAAATCGTATGTACCTTTTGATTTAGTACTCAAAAACACACGAATCCAATGCCCACGTTAAGCTACCAAAATTTTTTATATTGTAACAAAATTTGAGACCGAAATATATACGACAAAGCGTTCAAGTAATCCAGTCCATCCCAAACTGCGTGACGCCTTGCATTATTGTTCATTTATAAGCTTTTATTCAATGAGCACCAATGATCAGTTTAGAATGATTATTTTAACTGGCCCATCCATTTGACATGTCTACACTAAATCGTCCATAACTTATGATTTATAGCACATGATGAAATGAATCCAAC
>CM032163.1:27054581-27310311 GCA_018901935.1 Pugionium cornutum
TAAGGTAGCTCAATTTTCTATATTGTAACAAAATTTGAGATATAAATAGATACGACAAAGCGTCCAAGTAATCCAATCCATCCCGAACTGCGTGATGCAATGCATTATTTTTGATTTGTATGCTTTTACTCAATGAGCACCAATCATCAGCTTAGAATGATCATTTTAACTGGCCGATCAACTTGTCATGTCGGCACTAAATATTTCATTACTTTTGATTTATAGCTCCGAATGACACGAATGCAATGCCCACATTAAGCTAGTTAAATTTTCTGTATTGTGACAAAATTTGAAACAGAACTAGATGCGACAAGTCGTCCAAGTAATCCAATCGATCTAAACTGCGTGATGCCATGCATTATGCTTCATTTATAAGCCTTTACGCAATGAGAACCAATGATAAGTTTAGAGTGATCACTTTAACTGGCCGATCAACTTTACATTTCCGCACTAAATCGTCTGTAACGTTTGATTTAGAGCTCAGAAACACACGAATCAAATGCCCACTGTAAACTTGCTCAAATTTCTATATTGTCACAAAATTTTGGACAAAAATAGATACGGAAAGCATCCAAGTAATCCAAACTATCCAAAACTATGTGATATCATGCATTACGCTTTATTTATAAGCCTTTAATCAATGAGCACCAATGATTAGTTTATAATGGTCGCTTTACTGGCCGATCTATTTGACATGTTTGCAGTAAACTATCCATAACGTTTTATTTAGAGCTCAGAAACACACGAATCCAATGCCCATGTTAAGCTAGCTCTATCTTCTATATTTTAATAGAATTTGAGACAGAAATAGATATGACAAAGAGTCCAAGTAATCCAATCTATCGAAAACTGTGTGATGGCATGCATTATGCTTCATTTATAAGCCTTTATTGTGCACCAATGATCAATTTAGAATAATCACTTTAATTGACAAACTTGACATGTCCGCATTAAATCCAATAACTTATATATAGCTCATGACACGAATCCAATGCGCACATTAAGCTAGTTCAATTTTCTACATTATGACAAAATATTAGATACGCAAAGCATTCAAGTATTCCAATCCATCCTAAGCTGCGTGATGTCATGCATTATGCTTCAATTATATGCCTTTACTCAATGAGCGCCAATGATCAGTTTAGAATGAAATGATCTCTTTAACTGGCCGATCAACTTGACATGTCCGCACTAAATCGTTCGTTAGTTTTGATTTAGAGCTCTGAAAGACACGAATCCAATGCTCACGTTAAGGTAGCTCAATTTTATATATTGTAAGAAAATTTTAGATAGAAATAGATATCACAAAATCTCCATGTAATCATATATATCCAAAACTGCGTGATGCCACGCAATATTTTTCATTTATAAGCTTTTACTCAATGAACACCAATGAGCAGTTCAGAATGATCATTTTAACTGGCTGATAACCTTGTTATGTCGGCACTAAATGGTCCATAACTTCTTATTTATAGCTAAGAATGACATGAATCCAATACCCGCATTAATCTAGTTCAATTTTCTGTATTGTGACAAAATTTGAAACAACACTAGATACGACAAAGCGTCTGAGTCATCCAATCTATCCCAAACTGTATTCCGCCATGCATTTTGGTTCATTTATAGGCCTTTACTCAATGCGCACCAATGATCAGTTTAGAATGATCACTTTAACTGGCCGATCAACTAGACACTTGCGCACTGAATCGTCTGTAATTTTTTATTTAGAGCTCAGAAACACACAAATCCAATGCCTACGTTAAACTAGCTCAATATTCTATATCTTAACAAAATTTGAGACAGAAATAGATACAACAAAGTGTCCAAGTAATCCAATCTATCCAAAACTATGTGATGCGATGCATTATGCTTCATTTATAAGCCTTTTCTTAATGAGCACCAATGATCAGTTTAACTGGCCCATCAACTTGACATTTCCGCACTAAATCATCTATAACTATTGATTTATAGCTCAAAATGACACGATTCCAATGCCCACATTAAGCTAGTTCAGTTTTCTATACTGTGACAAAATTTGAGACAAAGGTAGATACGAAAAGGCATTCAAATAATCCAATCTATCCCAAACTGCGTGATGCCATGCATTATGCTTCATTTATAAGCCTTTACTCAATGAGCACCAATGATCAGTTTAGAATGATCACTGTAGAATGATCACTTTAACTGGCTGATCAACTTGACATGTCCTCACTAAATCGTTCGTTACTTTTGATTTAGAACTCCGAAAGACATGAATCCAATGCTCACGTTAAGGTAGATTAATTTTCTATATTGTAACAAAATTTGAGATAGAAATAGATACGACAACACGTCAATGTAATCCAATCTATCCCAAACTGCGTGATGCCATGCATTATTTTTCATTTGTAAGCTTTTACTCAATGAGCACCAATGATAAGTTTAGAATGATCATTTCAACTGGCCAATCAACTTGTTATGTCGGCACCATAACTTCTGATTTATAGCTCAGAATGACACGAATCCAATACTCACATTAAGCTAGTTAAATTTTCTATATTGTGACAAAATTTGAAACAAAACTAAATACGACAAAGCGTCCGAGTAATCCAAACTATCCCAAACTGCATCATGCCATGCATTTTGTTTCATTTATAAGCCTTTACTCAATGAGCACCAATGATTAGTTTAGAATGATCACTTGAACTGTCCGATCAACTTGACATGTGCACATTAAATCTTCCGTAACTTTTTACTTAGATCTCAGAAAACAACGAATCCAATGCCCACGTTAAGCTCCCTTAATTTTCTATATTTTAAAATAATTTTAGACAGAAACAGATACGACAAAGTGTCCAAGTAATCCAATCTATCCAAAACTGTGTGATGCCATGCATTATACTTCATTTATAAGCCTTTACTCAATGAGCATCAATGACCTGTTAAAAATGATCAGTTTAACTGGCCGATCAACTTCACATGTCCGCATCAAATCTTTCGTAATTATTGATTTATAGCTCAAAATGACACGAATCCAATGCCCACATTAAGCTAGTTCAATTTTCTATATTATAAGAAAATTTGAGATACAATTAGATACGATAAGGCGTCCAAGTAATCCAATCTATCCCAAACTACGTGATGCCATGCATTTTGCTTCTTTTATAAGCCTTTACTCAATGCACAACAATGATCAGTTTAGAATGATCACTTTAACTAGCCGATCAACTTGACATGTCTACACTAAATCGTCAATAACTTTTGATTTATAGCTCATAATGACACGAATCCAATGCCCACATTAAGCTAATTAAATTTTCAATATTGTAACAAAATTTGAGATAGAACTAGACACGACAAAGACTCCAAGTAATCCAATCTATCAAAAATTGTGTGATGCCATGCATTATGCTTCATTTATAAGCCTATACTCAATGAGCACCAATGATCAGTTTAGAATGATCATTTTAACTGGCCGATCAACTTGACATATCTGCACGAAATCGTCCGTAACCTTTTATTTATAACTTAAAATTACACGAATCCAATGCCCACATTAAACTAGTTCAATTTTCTATATTGTGACAAAATTTGAAACAAAACTAGATACGACAAAGCGTACAAGTAATTCAATCTATCCCAAACTGTGTGATGTCAACCATTATGGTTCATTTATAAGCCTTTACTTAATGTGCCCTAATGATCAGTTTAGAATTATCAGTTTAGAATGATCACTTTACCTGGCCGATCAACTTTACATGTCTGCACTAAATCGTCCGATAGTTTTGATTTAGAGCTCAGAAAGACATGAATCCAATGCCCACGTTAAGGTAGCTCAATTTTCTAC
The DNA here is from genome assembly GCA_018901935.1 of Pugionium cornutum. NCBI lineage: Eukaryota > Viridiplantae > Streptophyta > Magnoliopsida > Brassicales > Brassicaceae > Pugionium > Pugionium cornutum. Next base: position 27,058,408 of record CM032163.1, read on the forward strand.
ATTGTAACAAAATTTGAGATATAAATAGATACGACAAAGCGTCCAAGTAATCCAATCCATCCCGAACTGTGTGATGCCATGCATTATTTTTCATTTGTATGCTTTTACTCAATGAGCACCAATCATCAGCTTAGAATGATCATATTAACTGGCCGATCAACTTGTCATGTCGGCATTAAATATTTCATTACTTTTGATTTATAGCTCAGAATGACACGAATCCAATGCCCACATTAAGCTAGTTAAATTTTATGTATTGTGACAAAATTTGAAACAGAACTAGATACGACAAGTCGTCCAAGTAATCCAATCAATCTAAACTGCGTGATGCCATGCATTATGCTTCATTTATAAGCCTTTACGCAAGGAGATCCAATGATAAGATTAGAGTGATCACTTTAACTGGCCGATCAACTTTACAGTTCCGCACTAAATCTTCTGTAACGTTTGATTTAGAGCTCAGAAACACACGAATCAAATGCCCACTGTAAACCTGCTCAAATTTCTTTATTGTAACAAAATTTAGGACAAAAATAGATACGGAAAGCATCCAAGTAATCCAAACTATCCAAAACTATGTGATATCATGCATTACGCTTTATTTATAAGCCTTTAATCAATGAGCACCAATGATTAGTTTATAATGATCGCTTTACTGGCCGATCTATTTGACATGTTTGCAGTAAACAATCCATAACTTTTTATTTAGAGCTCAGAAACACACGAATCCAATGCCCATGTTAAGCTAGCTCAATCTTCTATATTTTAATAGAATTTGAGACAGAAATAGATACGACAAAGAGTCCAAGTAATCCAATCTATCGAAAACTGTGTGATGGCATGCATTATGCTTCATTTATAAGCCTTTATTGAGCACCAATGATCAATTTAGAATAATCACTTTAACTAGACGACCAACTTGACATGTCCGCATTAAATCATCAATAACTTTGGATATATAGCTCAGAATGACACGAATCCAATGCGCACATTAAGCTAGTTCAATTTTCTACATTATGACAAAATGTGAAACCAAATTAGATACGCCAAGCATTCAAGTATTCCAATCCATCCTAAGCTGCGTGATGTCATGCATTATGCTTCAATTATAGGCCTTTACTCAATGAGCGCCAATGATCAGTTTAGAATGATCACTCTATAATGATCTCTTTAACTGGCCGATCAACTTGACATGTGCGCACTAAATCGTTCGTTAGTTTTGATTTAGAGCTCTGAAAGACACAAATCCAATGCTCACGTTAAGGTAGCTCAATTTTATATATTGTAAGAAAATTTTAGATAGAAATAGATATCACAAAATCTCCATGTAATCAGATATATCCAAAACTGCGTGATGCCACACAATATTTTTCATTTATAAGCTTTTACTCAATGAACACCAATGATCAGTTCAGAATGATCATTTTAACTGGCTGATAACCTTGTTATGTCGGCACTAAATAATCCATAACTTCTGATTTATTGCTAAGAATGACACGAATCCAATACCCACATTAATCTAGTTCAATTTTCTGTATTGTGACAAAATTTGAAACAACACTAGATACGACAAAGTGTCGGTGTCATTCAATCTATCCCAAACTGTATACCGCCATGCATTTTGTTTCATTTATTGGCCTTTACTCAATGCGCATCAATGATCAGTTTAGAATGATCACTTTAACTGGCCGATCAACTTGACACGTGCGCACTGAATCGTCCGTAATTTTTGATTTAGAACTCAGAAACACACAAATCGAATGCCTACGTTAAACTAGCTCAATTTTCTATATTTTAACAAAATTTGAGACAGAAATAGATATAACAAAGTGTCCAAGTAATCCAATCTATCCAAAACTATGTGATGCCATGCATTATGCTTCATTTATAAGCCTTTTCTTTATGAGCACCAATGATCAGTTTAACTGGCCAATCAACTTGACATGTCCGCACTAAATCATCTATAAATATTGATTTATAGCTCAAAATGACACGATTCCAGTGCCCACATTAAGCTAGTTCAATTTTCTATACTGTGACAAAATTTGAGACAAAAGTAGATACGAAAAGGCATTCAAATAATCCAATCTATCCCAAAATGCGTGATGCCATGCATTATGCTTCATTTATAAGCCTTTACTCAATGAGCACCAATGATCAGTTTAGAATGATCACTTTAGAATGATCACTTTAACTGGCTGATCAACTTGACATGTCCTCACTAAATCGTTCGTTACTTTTGATTTAGAACTCCGAAAGACATGAATCCAATGCTCACGTTAAGGTAGCTTAATTTTCTATATTGTAACAAAATTTGAGATAGAAATAGATACGACAATACGTCAATGTAATCCAATCTATCCCAAACTGCGTGATGCCATGCATTATTTTTCATTTGTAAGCTTTTACTCAATGAGCACCAATGATAAGTTTAGAATGATCATTTCAACTGGCCAATCAACTTGTTATGTCGGCACCATAACTTCTGATTTATAGCTCAGAATGACACGAATCCAATACTCACATTAAGCTAGTTAAATTTTCTATATTGTGACAAAATTTGAAACAAAACTAAATACGACAAAGCGTCCGACTAATCCAAACTATCCCAAACTGCATCATGCCATGCATTTTGTTTCATTTATAAGCCTTTACTCAATGAGCACCAATGATCAGTTTGAAATGATCACTTGAACTGTCCGATCAACTTGACATGTGCGCATTAAATCTTCCGTAACTTTTTATTTAGATCTCAGAAACACACGAATCCAATGCCCACGTTAAGCTCCCTCAATTTTCTATATTTTAAAATAATTTTAGACAGAAACAGATACGACAAAGTGTCCAAGTAATCCAATCTATCCAAAACTGTGTGATGCCATGCATTATACTTCATTTATAAGCCTTTACTCAATGAGCATCAATGACCTGTTAAAAATGATCAGTTTAACTCGCCGATCAACTTGACATGTCCGCATCAAATCTTTCGTAACTATTGATTTATAGCTCAAAATGACACGAATCCAATGCCCACATTAAGCTAGTTCAATTTTCTATATTGTCAGAAAATTTGAGATAGAATTGGATACGATAAGGCGTCCAAGTAATCCAATCTATCCCAAACTACTTGATGCCATGCATTTTGCTTCATTTATAAGCCTTTACTCAATGCACAACAATGATCAGTTTAGAATGATCACTTTAACTAGCCGATCAACTTGACATGTCTACACTAAATCGTCAATAACTTTGGATTTATAGCTCAGAATGACACGAATCCAATGCCCACATTAAGCTAGTTCAATTTTCTATATTGTAACAAAATTTGAGATAGAACTAGATACGACAAAGACTCCAAGTAATCCAATCTATCAAAAATTGTGTGATGCCATGCATTCTGCTTCATTTATAAGCCTATACTCAATGAGCACCAACGATCAGTTTAGAATGATCATTTTAACTGGCCGATCAACTTGACATATCTGCACGAAATCGTCCGTAACCTTTTATTTATAACTTAAAATTACACGAATCCAATGCCCACATTAAACTAGTTCAATTTTCTATATTGTGACAAAATTTGAAACAAAACTAGATACGACAAAGCGTACAAGTAATTCAATCTATCCCAAACTGTGTGATGTCAACCATTATGGTTCATTTATAAGCCTTTACTTAATGTGCCCTAATGATCAGTTTAGAATTATCAGTTTAGAATGATCACTTTACCTGGCCGATCAACTTTACATGTCTGCACTAAATCGTCCGATAGTTTTGATTTAGAGCTCAGAATGACATGAATCCAATGCCCACGTTAAGGTAGCTCAATTTCTATATTGTAACAAAATTTGAGATATAAATAGATACGACAAAGCGTCCAAGTAATCCAATCCATCCCGAACTGCGTGATGCCATGCATTATTTTTCATTTGTATGCTTTTACTCAATGAGCACCAATCATCAGCTTAGAATGATCATATTAACTGGCCGATCAACTTGTCATGTCGGCACTAAATATTTCATTACTTTTGATTTATAGCTCAGAATGACACGAATCCAATGCCCACATTAAGCTAGTTAAATTTTCTGTATTGTGACAAAATTTGAAACAGAACTAGATACGACAAGTCGTCCAAGTAATCCAATCGATCTAAGCTGCGTGATGCCATGCATTATGCTTCATTTATAAGCCTTTACGCTAGGAGAACCAATGATAAGTTTAGAGTGATCACTTTAACTGGCCGATCAACTTTACATTTCCGCACTAAATCGTCTGTAACGTTTGATTTAGAGCTCAGAAACACACGAATCAAATGCCCACTATAAACTTGCTCAAATTTCTTTATTGTAACCAAATTTAGGACAAAAATAGATACGGAAAGCATCCAAGTAATCCAAACTATCCAAAACTATGTGATATCTTGCATTACCCTTTATTTATAAGCCTTTAAGCAATGAGCACCAATGATTAGTTTATAATGATCGCTTTACTGGCCGATCTATTTGACATGTTTGCAGTAAACTATCCATAACTTTTTATTTAGAGCTCAGAAACACACGAATCCAATGCCCATGTTAAGCTAGCTCAATCTTCTATATTTTAATAGAATTTGAGACAGAAATAGATACGACAAAGAGTCCAAGTAATCCAATCTATCAAAAAACTGTGTGATGGCATGCATTATGCTTCATTTATAAGTCTTTATTGAGCACCAATGATCAATTTAGAATAATCACTTTAACTGCACGATCAACTTGACATGTCCGCATTAAATCATCAATAACTTTGGATATATAGCTCAGAATGACACGAATCCAACGCGCACATTAAGCTAGTTCAATTTTCTACATTTTGACAAAATGTGAAACCAAATTAGATACGCAAAGCATTCAAGTATTCCAATCCATCCTAAGCTGCGTGATGTCATGCATTATGCTTCAATTATAAGCATTTACTCAATGAGCGCCAATGATCAGTTTAGAATGATCACTCTATAATGATCTCTTTAACTGGCCGATAACCTTGACATGTCCGCACTAAATCGTTAGTTAGTTTTGATTTAGAGCTCTGAAAGCCACGAATCCAATGCTCACGTTAAGGTAGCTCAATTTTATATATTGTAAGAAAATTTTAGATAGAAATAGATATCACAAAATCTCCATGTAATCATATATATCCAAAACTGCGTGATGCCACGCAATATTTTTCATTTATAAGCTTTTACTCAATGAACACCGATCAGTTCAGAATTATCATTTTAACTGGCTGATAACCTTGTTATGTCGGCACGAAATGGTCCATAACTTCTGATTTATAGCTAAGAATGACACGAATCCAATACCCACATTAATCTAGTTCAATTTTCTGTATTGTGACAAAATTTGAAACAACACTAGATACGACAAAGCATCTGAGTCATCCAATCTATCCCAAACTGTATACCGCCATGCATTTTGTTTCATTTATAGGCCTTTACTCAATGCGCACCAATGATCAGTTTAGAATGATCACTTTAACTGGCCGATCAACTTGACACGTGCGCACTGAATCGTCCGTAATTTTTGATTTAGAACTCAGAAACACACAAATCCAATGCCTACGTTAAACTAGCTCAATTTTCTATATTTTAACAAAATTTGAGACAGAAATAGATACAACAAAGTGTCCAAGTAATCCAATCTATCCAAAACTATGTGATGCCATGCATTATGCTTCATTTATAAGCCTTTTCTTAATGAGCACCAATGATCAGTTTAACTGGCCCATCAACTTGGCATGTCCACACTAAATCATCTATAACTATTGATTTATAGCTCAAAATGACACGATTCCAATGCCCACATTAAGCTAGTTCAATTTTCTATACTGTGACAAAATTTGAGACAAAAGTAGATACGAAAAGGCATTCAAATAATCCAATCTATCCCAAAATGCGTGATGCCATGCATTATGCTTCATTTATAAGCCTTTACTCAATGAGCACCAATGATCAGTTTAGAATGATCACTTTAGAATGATCACTTTAACTGGCTGATCAACTTGACATGTCCTCACTAAATCGTTCGGTACTTTTGATTTAGAACTCTGAAAGACATGAATCCAATGCTCACGTTAAGGTAGCTTAATTTTCTATATTGTAACAAAATTTGAGATAGAAATAGATACGACAATACGTCAATGTAATCCAATCTATCCCAAACTGCGTGATGTCATGCATTATTTTTCATTTGTAAGCTTTTACTCAATGAGCACCAATGATAAGTTTAGAATGATCATTTCAACTGGCCAATCAACTTGTTATGTCGGCACCATAACTTCTGATTTATAGCTCAGAATGACACGAATCCAATACTCACGTTAAGCTAGTTAAATTTTCTATATTGTGACAAAATTTGAAACAAAACTAAATACGACAAAGCGTCCGAGTAATCCAAACTACCCCAAACTTCATCATGCCATGCATTTTGTTTCATTTATAAGCCTTTACTCAATGAGCACCAATGATCAGTTTAGAATGATCACTTGAACTGTCCGATCAACTTGACATGTGCGCATTAAATCTTCCGTAACTTTTTATTTAGATCTCAGAAACACACGAAACCAATGCCCACGTTAAGCTCCCTCAATTTTCTGTATTTTAAAATCATTTTAGACAGAAACAGATACGACAAAGTGTCCAAGTAATCCAATCTATCCAAAACTGTGTGATGCCATGCATTATACTTAATTTATAAGCCTTTACTCAATGAGCATCAATGACCTGTTAAAAATGATCAGTTTAACTGGCCGATCAACTTGACATGTCCGCATCAAATCTTCCGTAACTATTGATTTATAGCTCAAAATGACACGAATCCAATGCCCACATTAAGCTAGTTCAATTTTCTATATTGTCAGAAAATTTGAGATAGAATTGCATACGATAAGGCGTCCAAGTAATCCAATCTATCCCAAACTACGTGATGCCATGCATTTTGCTTCATTTATAAGCCTTTACTCAATGCACAACAATGATCAGTTTAGAATGATCACTTTGACTAGCCGATCAACTTGACATGTCTACACTAAATCGTCAATAACTTTGGATTTATAGCTCAGAATGACACGAATCCAATGCCCACATTAAGCTAGTTCAATTTTCTATATTGTAACAAAATTTGAGATAGAACTAGATACGACAAAGACTCCAAGTAGTCCAATCTATCAAAAATTGTGTGATGCCATGCATTCTGCTTCATTTATAAGCCTATACTCAATGAGCACCAACGATCAGTTTAGAATGATCATTTTAACTGGCCGATCAACTTGACATATCTGCACTAAATCGTCCGTAACCTTTTATTTATAACTTAAAATTACACGAATCCAATGCCGACATTAAACTAGTTCAATTTTCTATATTGTGACAAAATTTGAAACAAAACTAGATACGACAAAGCGTACAAGTAATTCAATTTATCCCAAACTGTGTGATGTCAACCATTATGGTTCATTTATAAGCCTTTACTTAATGTGCCCTAATGATCAGTATAGAATTATCAGTTTAGAATGATCACTTTACTTGGCCGATCAACTTTACATATCCGCACTAAATCGTCCGATAGTTTTGATTTAGAGCTCAAAAGGACATGAATCCAATGCCCACGTTAAGGTAGCTCAATTTTCTATATTGTAACAAAATCTGAGATATAAATAGATACGACAAAGAGTCCAAGTAATCCAATCTATCGAAAACTGTGTGATGCCCTGCATTATGCTTCATTTATAAGCATTTACTCAATGAGCACCAATGATCAGTACAGAATGATCATTTTAACTGGCCTATCAACTTGTCATGTCGGCACTAAATATTTCATTACTTTTGATTTATAGCTCAGAATGACACGAATCCAATGCCCACATTAGGCTAGTTAAATTTTCTGTATTGTGACAAAATTTGAAACAGAACTAGATACGACAAGTCGTCCAAGTAATCCAATCGATCTAAACTGCGTGATGCCATGCATTATGCTTCATTTATAAGCCTTTACGCAATGAGAACCAATGATAAGTTTAGAGTGATCACTTTAACTGGCCGATCAACTTTACATTTCCGCACTAAATCGTCTATAACGTTTGATTTAGAGCTCAGAAACACACGAATCAAATGCCCACTGTAAACTTGCTCAAATTTCTTTATTGTAACAAAATTTAGGACAAAAATAGATACGGAAAGCATCCAAGTAATCCAAACTATCCAAAACTATGTGATATCATGCATTATGCTTTATTTATAAGCCTTTAATCAATGAGCACCAATGATTAGTTTATAATGATCGCTTTACTGGCCGATCTATTTGACATGTTTGCAGTAAACTATCCATAACTTTTTATTTAGAGCTCAGAAACACACGAATCCAATGCCCATGTTAAGCTAGCTCAATCTTCTATATTTTAATAGAATTTGAGACAGAAATAGATACGACAAAGAGTCCAAGTAATCCAATCTATCGAAAAATTTGTGATGGCATGCATTATGCTTCATTTATAAGTCTTTATTAAGCACCAATGATCAATTTAGAATATTCACTTTAACTGGACGATCAACTTGACATGTCCGCATTAAATCATCAATAACTTTGGATATATAGCTCAGAATGACACGAATCCAATGCGCACATTAAGCTAGTTCAATTTTCTACATTATGACAAAATGTGAAACCAAATTAGATACGCAAAGCATTCAAGTATTCCAATCCATCCTAAGCTGCGTGATGTCATTCATTATGCTTCAATTATAAGCCTTTACTCAATGAGCGCCAATGATCAGTTTAGAATGATCACTCTATAATGATCTCTTTAACTGGCCGATCAACTTGACATGTCCGCACTAAATCGTTCGTTAGTTTTGATTTAGAGCTCTGAAAGCCACGAATCCAATGCTCACTTTAAGGTAGCTCAATTTTATATATTGTAAGAAAATTTTAGATAAAAATAGATATCACAAAATCTCCATGTAATCATATCTATCCAAAACTGCGTGATGCCACGCAATATTTTTCATTTATAAGCTTTTACTCAATGAACACCAATGATCAGTTCAGAATGATCATTTTAACTGGCTGATAAGCTTGTTATGTCAGCACTAAATGGTCCATAACTTCTGATTCATAGCTAAGAATGACACGAATCCAATACCCACATTAATCTAGTTCAATTTTCTGTATTGTGACAAAATTTGAAACAACACTAGATACGACAAAGCATCTGAGTCATCCAATCTATCCCAAACTGTATACCGCGATGCATTTTGTTTCATTTATAGGCCTTTACTCAATGCGCACCAATGCGCACCAATGATCAGTTTAGAATGATCACTTTAACTGGCCGATCAACTTGACACGTGCGCACTGAATCGTCCGTAATTTTTGATTTAGAACTCAGAAACACACAAATCCAATGCCTACGTTAAACTAGCTCAATTTTCTATATTTTAACAAAATTTGAGACAGAAATAGATACAACAAAGTGTCTAAGTAATCCAATCTATCCAAAACTATGTGATGCCATGCATTATGCTTCATTTATAAGCCTTTTCTTAATGAGCACCAATGATCAGTTTAACTGGCCCATCAACTTGATATGTCCGCACTAAATCATCTATAACTATTGATTTATAGCTCAAAATGACACGATTCCAATGCCCACATTAAGCTAGTTCAATTTTCTATACTGTGACAAAATTTGAGACAAAAGTAGATACGAAAAGGCATCCAAATAATCCAATCTATCCCAAAATGCGTGATGCCATGCATTATGCTTCGTTTATAAGCCTTTACTCAATGAGCACCAATGATCAGTTTAGAATGATCACTTTAGAATGATCACTTTAACTGGCTGATCATGTCCTCACTAAATCATTCGTTACTTTTGATTTAGAACTCCGAAAGACATGAATCCAATGCTCACGTTAAGGTAGCTTAATTTTCTATATTGTAACAAAATTTGAGATAGAAATAGATACGACAATACGTCAATGTAATCCAATCTATCCCAAACTGCGTGATGCCATGCATTATTTTTCTTTTGTAAGCTTTAACTCAATGAGCACCAATGATAAGTTTAGAATGATCCTTTCAACTGGCCAATCAACTTCTTATGTCGGCACCATAACTTCTGATTTATAGCTCAGAATGACACGAATCCAATACTCACATTAAGCTAGTTAAATTTTCTATATTGTGACAAAATTTGAAACAAAACTAAATACGACAATACGTCCGAGTAATCCAAACTATCCCAAACTGCATCATGCCATGCATTTTGTTTCATTTATAAGCCTTTACTCAATGAGCACCAATGATCAGTTTAGAATGATCACTTGAACTGTCCGATCAACTTGACATGTGCGCATTAAATCTTCCGTAACTTTTTATTTAGATCTCCGAAACACACGAATCCAATTCCCACGTTAAGCTCCCTCAATTTTCTATATTTTGAAATAATTTTAGACAGAAACAGATACGACAAAGTGTCCAAGTAATCCAATCTATCCAAAACTGTGTGATGCCATGCATTATACTTCATTTATAAGCCTTTACTCAATGAGCATCAATGATCTGTTAAAAATGATCAGTTTAACTGGCCGATCAACTTGACATGTCCGCATCAAATCTTCCGTAACTATTGATTTATAGCTCAAAATGACACGAATCCAATGCCCACATTAAGCTAGTTCAATTTTCTATATTGTCAGAAAATTTGAGATAGAATTAGATACGATAAGGCGTCCAAGTAATCCAATCTATCCCAAACTACGTGATGCCATGCATTTTGCTTCATTTATAAGCCTTTACTCAATGCACAACAATGATCAGTTTAGAATGATCACTTTAACTAGCCAATCAACTTGACATGTCTACACTAAATCGTCAATAACTTTTGATTTATAGCTCAGAATGACACGAATCCAATGCCCACATTAAGCTAGTTCAATTTTCTATATTGTAACAAAATTTGAGATAGAACTAGATACGACAAAGTGTCCAAGTAATCCAATCTTTCCAAAACTGTGTGATGCCATGCATTATGATTCATTTATAAGTCTTTACTCAATGAGCACCAATGATCAGTTTAGAATGAGCACTTTAACTAGCCGATCAACTTGACATGTCCGCACGTAATCGTCCATAACTTTTCATTTATAGCTCTGAATGACACGAATCTAATGCGCACAATAAGCTAGTACAACTTTCAATATTGTGACAAAATTTTGAGACCAAACTAGATACGACACAGCATCGAAGTAATCCAATCTATCCCGAAATGCGTGATGCCTTTCCTTATGCTTCATTTATAAGCGTTTACTCAAAGAGCACCAATGATCAGTTTAGAATGATCACTTTCACTAGCCAATTAACTTGACATGTCCGCACTTAATCGTCCGTTACTTTTGATTAGCGCTCAGTATGACATGAATCCAATTCGCACGTTAAGCTAGCTAAATATTTTATTTTGAAAAAAAATTTGAGATTGAAATAGATAGGACAAAGAGTCCAAGTAATCCAATCTATCGAAAACTGTGTGATGCCCTGCATTATGCTTCATTTATAAGCATTTACTAAATGAGCACCAATGATCAGTTTAGAATGACCATTTTAACTGGCCTATCAACTTGTCATGTCAGCACTAAATATTTCATTACTTTTGATTTATAGCTCAGAATGACACGAATCCAATGCCCACATTAAGCTAGTTAAATTTTCTGTATTGTGACAAAATTTGAAACAGAACTAGATACGACAAGTCGTCCAAGTAATCCAATCGATCTAAACTGCGTGATGCCATGCATTATGCTTCATTTATAAGCCTTTACGCAATGAGAACCAATGATAAGTTTAGAGTGATCACTTTAACTGGCCGATCAACTTTACATTTCCGCACTAAATCGTCTGTAACATTTGATTTAGAGCTCAGAAACACACGAATCAAATGCCCACTGTAAACTTGCTCAAATTTCTTTATTGTAACAAAATTTATGACAAAAATAGATACGGAAAGCATCCAAGTAATCCAAACTATCCAAAACTATGTGATATCATGCATTACGCTTTATTTATAAGCCTTTAATCAATGAGCACAAATGATTAGTTTATAATGATCGCTTTACTGGTCGATCTATTTGACATGTTTACAGTAAACTATCCATAACTTTTTATTTAGAGCTCAGAAACACACGAATCCAATGCCCATGTTAAGCTAGCTCAATCTTCTATAGTTTAATAGAATTTGAGACAGAAATAGATACGACAAAGAGTCCAAGTAATCCAATCTATCGAAAACTGTGTGATGGCATGCATTATGCTTCATTTATAAGTCTTTATTGAGCACCAATGATCAATTTAGAATAATCACTTTAACTGGACGATCAACTTGACATGTCTGCATTAAATCATCAATAACTTTGGATATATAGCTCAGAATGACACGAATCCAATGCGCACATTAAGCTAGTTCAATTTTCTACATTATGACAAAATGTAAAACCAAATTAGATACGCAAAGCATTCAAGTATTCCAATCCATCCTAAGCTGCGTGATGTCATGCATTATGCTTCAATTATAAGCCTTTACTCAATGAGCGCCAATGATCAGTTTAGAATGATCACTCTATAATGATCTCTTTAACTGGCCGATCAACTTGACATGTGCGCACTAAATCGTTCGTTAGTTTTGATTTAGAGCTCTGAAAGCCACGAATCCAATGCTCACGTTAAGGTAGCTCAATTTTATATATTGTAAGAATATTTTAGGTAGAAATAGATGTCACAAAATCTCCATGTAATCATATATATCTAAAACTGCATGATGCCACGCAATATTTTTCATTTATAAGCTTTTACTCAATGAACACCAATGATCAGTTCAGAATGATCATTTTAACTGGCTGATAACCTTGTTATGTCGGCACTAAATGGTCCATAACTTCTGATTTATAGCTAAGAATGACACGAATCCAATACCCACATTAGTCTAGTTCAATTTTCTGTATTGTGACAAAATTTGAAACAACACTAGATACGACAAAGCGTCTGAGTCATCCAATCTATCCCAAACTGTATACCGCCATGCATTTTGTTTCATTTATAGGCCTTTACTCAATGCGCACCAATGATCAGTTTAGAATGATCACTTTAACTCGCCGATCAACTTGACACGTGCGCACTGAATCGTCCGTAATTTTTGATTTAGAACTCAGAAACACACAAATCCAATGCCTACGTTAAACTAGCTCAATTTTCTATATTTTAACAAAATTTGAGACAGAAATAGATACAACAAAGTGTCCAAGTAATCCAATCTATCCAAAACTATGTGATGCCATGCATTATGCTTCATTTATAAGCCTTTTCTTAATGAGCACCAATGATCAGTTTAACTGGCCCATCAACTTGACATGTCCGCACTAAATCATCTATAACTATTGATTTATAGCTCAAAATGACACGATTCCAATGCCCACATTAAGATAGTTCAATTTTCTATACTGTGACAAAATTTGAAACAAAAGTAGATACGAAAAGGCATTCAAATAATCCAATCTATCCCAAAATGCGTGATGCCATGCATTATGCTTGATTTATAAGCTTTTACTCAATGAGCACCAATGATCAGTTTAGAATGATCACTTTAGAATGATCACTTTAACTCGCTGATCAACTTGACATGTCCTCACTAAATCGTTCGTTACTTTTGATTTAGAACTACGAAAGACATGAATCCAATGCTCACGTTAAGGTAGCTTAATTTTCTATATTGTAACAAAATTTGAGATAGAAATAGATACGACAATACGTCAATGTAATCCAATCTATCCCAAACTGCGTGATGCCATGCATTATTTTTCATTTGTAAGCTTTAACTCAATGAGCACCAATGATAAATTTAGAATGATCATTTCAACTGGCCAATCAACTTCTTATGTCGGCACCATAACTTCTTATTTATAGCTCAGAATGACACGAATCCAATACTCACATTAAGCTAGTTAAATTTTCTATATTGTGACAAAATTTGAAACAAAACTAAATACGACAAAGCGTCCGAGTAATCCAAACTATCCCAAACTGCATCATGCCATGCATTTTGTTTCATTTATAAGCCTTTACTCAATGAGCACCAATGATCTGTTTAGAATGATCACTTGAACTGTCTGATCAACTTGACATGTGCACATTAAATCTTCCGTAACTTTTTATTTAGATCTCAGAAACACACGAATCCAATGCCCACGTTAAGCTCCCTCAATTTTCTATATTTTAAAATAATTTTAGACAGAAACAGATACGACAAAGTGTCCAAGTAATCCAATCTATCCAAAACTGTGTGATGCCATGCATTATACTTCATTTATAAGCCTTTACTCAATGAGCATCAATGATCTGTTAAAAATGATCAGTTTAACTGGCCGATCAACTTGACATGTCCGCATCAAATCTTTCGTAACTATTGATTTATAGTTCAAAATGACACGAATCCAATGCCCACATTAAGCTAGTTCAATTTTCTATATTGTCAGAAAATTTGAGATAGAATTAGATACGATAAGGCGTCCAAGTAATCCAATCTTTCCCAAACTACGTGATGCCATGCATTTTGCTTCATTTATAAGCCTTTACTCAATGCACAACAATGATCAGTTTAGAATGATCACTTTAACTAGCCGATCAACTTGACATGTCTACACTAAATCGTCAATAACTTTTGATATATAGCTCAGAATGACACAAATCCAATGCCCACATTAAGCTAGTTCAATTTTCTATATTGTAACAAAATTTGAGATAGAACTAGATACGAAAAAGTTTCCAAGTAATCCAATCTTTCCAAACCTGTGTGATGCCATGCATTATGATTCACTTATAAGTCTTTACTCATTGAGCACCAATGCTCAGTTTAGAATGAGCACTTTAACTAGCCGATCAACTTGACATGTCCGCACGTAATCGTCCGTAACTTTTGATTTATAGCTCTGAATGACACGAATCTAATGCGCACAATAAGCTAGTACAACTTTCAATATTGTGACAAAATTTTGAGACCAAACTAGATACGACACAGCATCGAAGTAATCCAATCTATCCCGAAATGCATGATGCCTTTCCTTATGCTTCATTTATACGCATTTACTCAAAGAGCACCAATGATCAGTTTAGAATGATCACTTTCACTAGCCAATTAACTTGACATGTCCGCATTTAATCATCCGTTACTTTTGATTAGAGCTCAGTATGACATGAATCCAATTCCCACGTTAAGCTAGCTCAATATTTTATATTGAAACAAAATTTGAGATTGAAATAGATAGGACAAAGAGTCCAAGTAATCCAATCTATCGAAAACTGTGTGATGCCCTGCATTATGCTTCATTTATAAGCATTTACTCAATGAGCGCCAATGATCAGTTTAGACTGATCATTTTAACTGGCCAATCAACTTGAAATGTCCGCACTAAATTGTTCGTAACTTTTGATTTATAGCTCAGAATATCACGAATCTAATGTCCACATTAAGCTAGCTTAATTTTCTATATTTCAAAAAAAATTTGGAAGAGAAATAGAGACGACAAAGCATCAAAGTAATCCAACTTGTCCTAAAATGCGTGATGCCATGCTTTATGCTTCATTTATAAGCTTTTACTCTATGAGGACCAATGATTAATTTCACTTGTTTGCACTAAATTGTCCATAACTTTTATTTAGAGCATGCCCACGTTAAGCTAGCTCAATTTTCTATATTTTAAGAAAATTTGAGACATAAATACAGACGATAAAGCGTCCAAGTAATCCAATCTATCCAAACTACTTGATGCCATGCATTATGCTTCATTTATAAGCCTTTACTTAATGACAAACAATGATCTGTTTAGAATGATCACTTTAACTAGCCATTCAACTTTACAAGTCCGCTCTAAATCATCCGTAACTTTTGATTTGGAGCTCCGAATGACAAAAATCCAATGCGCACGTTAAGCTAGCTCAATTTTCTATATTGAAACAAAACTTGAGACAGAAATAGATACAACAAAGCGTCCAAGTAATCGAATCTATCCAAAAATGTGTGATGCCATGCATTATACTTCATTTATAAGCCCTTACTTAATGAGCACGAATGATCGGTTTAGAATCATCAATTTAACTGGCCGATCATAATGATATGTCCACACTAAATCGTTCGTAACTTTTGATTTTAGAGCTCAAAATGACACGAATCCAATGCCCACGTTAAGCTAGCTCAAGTTTCTATATTGTGACAAAATTTGAGTCAGAACTAGATATGACAAAGCGTCCAACTAATCCAATCTATCCCAAACAGCGTGATGCCATGCATTATGCTTCATTTATAAGTCTTTACTTAATGAGCACCAATGATCAATTCAGAATAATCATATTAACTGGTCGCTCAACTTGACATGGCCAGCCTAAATCGTCCGTAACTTTTGATTTAGAGCTCAAAATGACACGAATCCAATGCCCATGTTAACCAAGCTCAATTTTCTCTATTTTGACTAGAATTTTAGACATAAATAGAGACGACAAAGCGTCCAAGTAATCCAATCTATCCCAAACTGCATGATGTCAAGCATTATGGTTCATTTATAAACCTTTACTTAATAAGCACCAATGATCAGTTTAGAACTATCAGTTTAAAATAATCATTTTAACTAGCCGATCAACTTGTCATGTTGGCACTAAATGGTCCATAAGTTTGGATGTATAGCTTAGAATGCACATGAATCCATTGCCCACATTAAACTAGTTAAAATTTCTATATTGTGACAAAATTTGAATTAGAACTAGATACGACAAAGCATCTAAGTAATCCAATCTACCCCAAACTGCGTGATGTCATGCATTTTGCTTCTTTCAAGCCTATACTCAATGAGCACCAATGATCAATTTATAATGAGCACTTTAACTAGCCGATCAACTTGACAAGTACGCGCGTAATCGTCCGAAACTTTTCAATTAGAGCTCTGAATAACACGAATCCAATGCGCACATTAAGCTAGTACAACTTTCAATATTGTGACAAAATTTTGAGACAGAACTAGATACGACAAAGCGTGAAGTAATCCAATCTATCCAAAAATGCGTGATGCCATTCCTTATGCTTTATTTATAATCGTTTACTTAATGAGCAACAATGATCAGTTTAGAATGATGACTTTCACTAGCCGATAAAGTTGACATGTCCACACGTAATCGTCCGTAACTTTTTATTTAGAGCTCAGAATGACACGAATCCAATTCCCAAATTAAGTTAGCTAAATTTTATATAATGAAACAATTTTTGAGATTGAAATAGATAGGCCAAAGCATCCAAGTATTCCAATCTATCAAAAACTGTGTGATGCTATGCATTATGCTTCATTTATAAGCCTTTACTCAATGAGCACCAATGATCAGTTTAGAATTATCATTTTAACTGGCCAATGAACTTGAAATATCCGCACTAAGTCGTGTCTAACTTTTCATTTAGAGCTCAGAATGACACGAAACTAATGCCGACATTAAGCTAGCTTAATTTTCTATATATTGACAAAATTTGAAACAGAAATAGAGAAAACAAAGCGTCAAAGTAATCCAATCTATCCCAAAATGCGTGATGCCATGCTTTATGCTTCATTTATAAGCTTTTATTTAATGAGCACCAATGATCAGTTTAGAATGAGCACTTAAACTAGCCGATCAACTTGACATGTCCGCACGTAATTGTCTGTAACTTTTGATTTATAGCTCTGAATGACACGAATCTAATGCGCACAATAAGCTAGTACAACTTTCAATATTGTGACAAAAGTTTGAGACCAAACTAGATACGACACAGCGTCGAAGTAATCCAAGCTATCCCAAAATGCGTGATGCCTTTCCTTATGCTTCATTTATAAGCGTTTACTCAAAGAGCACAATGATCAGTTTAGAATGATCACTCTCACTAGCCAATTAATTTGACATGTCCGCACTTAATCGTCCGTTACTTTTGATTAGAGCTCAGTATGACATGAATCCAATTCCCATGTTAAGCTAGCTCAATTTTTTATATTGAAACAAAATTTGAGATTGAGATAGATAGGACAAAGAGTCCAAGTAATCCAATCTATCGAAAACAGTGTGATGCCCTGCATTATGCTTCATTTATAAGCATTTACTCAATGAGCACCAATGATCAGTTTAGAATGATCATTTTAACTGGCCGATCAACTTGAAATGTCCGCACTAAATTGTTCGTAACTTTTGATTTATAGCTCAGAATTTCACGAATTTAATGCCCACATTAGGCTAGCTTAATTTTCTATATTTAAAAAAAAAAATTGAAACAGAAATAGAGATTACAAAGTGTCAAAGTAATCCAATCTGTCCTAAAATGCGTGATGCCATGCTTTATGCTTCATTTATAAGCTTTTACTCAATGAGCACCAATGATAACTTTAACTGGCCGATTAACTTCACTTGTTTGCACTAAATCGTCCGTATCTTTTATTTAGAGCATGCCCACGTTAAGCTAGCTATATTTTCTATATTTTGAGAAAATTTGAGACAGAAATAGAGACGACTAAGCGTCCAAGTAATCCAATATATCCAAACTACTTGATGCCATGCATTATGCTTCATTTATAAGCCTTTACTTAATGAGAAACAATGATCTGTTTAGAATGATCACTTTAACTAGCCATTCAACTTGACTTGTCCGCTCTAAATCGTCCGTAACTTTTGAATTGGAGCTCATAATGACAAAAATCCAATGCGCACGTTAAGCTATCTCAATTTTCTATATTGAAGCAAAACTTGAGACAGAAATAGATACGACAAAGCGTCCAAGTAATCCAATCTATCCAAAAATGTGTAATGCCATGCAATATACTTCATTTATCAGCCTTTACTTAATGAGCACGAATGATCGGTTTAGAATCATCACTTTAACTGGCCGATCATATTGATATGTCCACACTAAATCGTTCGTAACTTTTGATTTTAGAACTCAAAATTACACGAATCCAATGCCCACGTTAAGCTAGCTCAAGTTTCTATATTGTGACAAAATTTGAGTCAGAACTAGATATGACAAAGCGTCTAACTAATCCAATCTATCCCAAACAGCGTGATGCCATGCATTATGCTTCATTTATAAGTCTTTACTTAATGAGCACCAATGATCTATTCAGAATAATCATATTAACTGGTCGCTCAACTTGACATGGCCAGCCTAAATCGTCCGTAACTTTTGATTTAGAGCTCAAAATGACACGAATCCAATGCCCATGTTAACCAAGCTCAATTTTCTCTATTTTGACTAGAATTTTAGACATAAATAGAGACGACAAAGCGTCCAAGTAATCCAATCTATCCCAAGCTGCGTGATGTCAAGCATCATGGTTCATTTATAAACCTTTACTTAATAAGCACCAATGATCAGTTTAGAACTATGAGTTTAAAATAATCATTTTAACTAGCCGATCAACTTGTCATGTTGGCACTAAATGGTCCATAAGTTTGGATGTATAGCTTAGAATGCACATGAATCCAGTGCCCACATTAAACTAGTTAAAATTTCTATATTGTGACAAAATTTGAATTAGAACTAGATACGAGAAAGCATCTAAGTAATCCAATCTATCCCAAACTGCGTGATGTCATGCATTTTGCTTCTTTTAAGCCTTTACTCAATGAGCACCAATGATCAGTTTATAATGAGCACTTTAACTAGCCGATCAACTTGAAAAGTCCACGCGTAATCGTCCGAAACTTTTCAATTAGAGCTCTGAATGACACGAATCCAGTGCGCACATTAAGCTAGTACAACTTTCAATGTTGTGACAAAATTTTGAGACATAACTAGATACGACAAAGCGTCGAAGTAATCCAATCTATCCAAAAATGCGTGATGCCATTCCTTATGCTATATTTATAATCGTTTACTCAATGAGCAACAATGATCAGTTTAGAATGATCACTTTCACTAGCCGATAAAGTTGGCATGTCCACACTTAATCGTCCGTAACTTTTGATTTAGAGCTCAGAATGACACGAATCCAATTCCCACGTTAAGTTAGCTCAATTTTCTCTAATGAAACAATTTTTGAGATTGAAATAGATAGGCCAAAGCATCCAAGTATTCCAATCTATCGAAAACTGTGTGATCCCATGCATTATGCTTCATTTATACGCCTTTACTCAATGAGCACCAATGATCATTTTAACTGGCCAATGAACATGAAATATCCACACTAAATTGTGTCTAACTTTTCATTTAGAGCTCAGAATGACACGAAACTAATGCCGACATTAAGCTAGCTTAATTTTCTATATATTGACTAAATTTGAAACAGAAATAGAGACGACAAAGCGTCAAAGTAATCCAATCTATCCCAAAATGCGTGATGGCATGCTTTATGCTTCATTTATAACCTTTTATTTAATGAGCACCAATGATCAGTATAGAATAATAACTTTAACTGCCCGATCAACTTGACATGTCTGCACTAAATTGTCCATTACAATTTATTTAGAGCATGCCCATGTTAAGCTAACTCAATTTTCTATATTTTGACAAATTTGAGACAGAAATAGTGACGACAAAGCGTACAAGTAATCCAATCTATCCCAAACTGTATGATGCGATGCTTTATGCTTCATTTATCAGCCTTTACTCAATGGGCACCAATGATCAGTTTAGAATAATAACTTTAACTGGCCGAGCAACTAAACATGTCCGCACAAAATTGTCCGTAACTTTTGATTTACAGCTAAGAATCACACGAATCCAATGCCCACGTTAACCTAGCTCAATTTTCTATATTGTAACAAAATTTGAAACTAAAATAGATATGACAAAGTTTCTAACTAATCTAATCTATCCAGAACTCTGTGATGCCATGCATTATGCTTCATTTGTAAGGTTTACTCAATGGCACCATTGATCAGTTTAAAATGATTACTTTAACTAGCTGGTCAACTTGACATGTATGCATTAAATTGTCCGTAACTTTTGATTTATAGCTCAGAATGACACGAATCCAATGCCCACATGAAGCTAGATATATATTTGTATGTTGTGGAAAATTTTGAGACAGAACTAGATACTACCAAGCGTCCAAGTAATCCAATTTATCACGAACTGTGTGATGCCATGCATTATACTTTATTTATAAGCCTTTACTCAATGAGCACCAATGATCAGTTTAGAATAATAATATTAACTGACCGATCAACTTGACGTGTTGGACTTAAATGATTCGTAGCTTTTGATTTCGAACTCAGATTGACACGAATCCAATGCCCACGTTCATCAAGCTCAATTTTCTATATTTTGACAAAATTTGAAACAAAACTAGATATGACTAACCATCCAAGTTATCCAATCTATCCCAAACTGTGTGATGTCATGCATTATGATTCATTTATAAGCCATTACTCAATGAGCACCAATGATCAGTTAAAAATGATCAATTTAACTGGCCGATCAACTTGACATGTCCGCACTAAATCAGCCGTAACTATTGATTTATAGCTCAAAATGACACGATTCCAATGCCCACATTAAGCTAATTCAATTTTCTATAACATGAAAAAATTTGAGATTGAACTAGATACGAAAATGCGTTCAAGTAATCTAATCTATCCCAAACTGCGTGATGTCAAGCATTTTGCTTCATTTAAGCCTTTACTCAATGAGCACTAATGATCAGTTTATAATGAGCACTTGAACTAGCCGATCAACTTGACAAGTCCGCGCGTAATCGTCCGTAGCTTTTCATTTACAACTTTGAATGACACGAATCCAATACGCACATTAACCTAGTACAACTTTCAATATTGTGACCAAAGTTTGAGACGGAACTAGATACGACAAAGTGTCGAAGTAACCCAATCTATTCAAAAATGCGTGATTCCATTCCTTATGCTTTATTTATAATTGTTTACTCAATGGGCAACAATGATAAGTTTAGAATGATCACTTTCACTAGCCGATAAACTTGACATGTCCGCACTTAATCGTCCATAACTTTTGATTTAGAGCTCAGAATGACACGAATCCAATTCCCACGTTAAGCTAGCTCAATTTTCAATAATGAAACAATTTTTGAAATTGAAATACATAGGCCAAAGCATCCAAGTAATCCAATCTATCGAACACTGTGTTATCCCATTCATTATGCTTCATTTATACGCCTTTACTCAATGAGAACCAATGATCATTTTAGAATGATCATTTTAACTGGCCAATGAACTTGAAATATCCGCACTAAATTGTGTCTAACTTTTCATTTAGAGCTCAGAATGACACAAAACTAATGCCGACAGTAAGCTAGCTTAATTTTCTATATTTTGACAAAATTTGAAACAGAAATAGAGACGACAAAGCATCAAAGTAATCCAATCTATCCCAAAATGCGTGATGCCATGCTTTATGTTTCATTTATAAGCTTTTATTTAATGAGCACCAGTGAACATTTTAGAGTAATAACTTTAACTGGACGATCAACTTGACATGTCTGCACTAAATTGTCCATTACAATTTATTTAGAGCATGCCCACGTTAAGCTAGCTCAATTTTCTATATTTTGACAAATTTGAGACAAAAATAGAGATGACAAACCGTACATGTAATCCAATCTATCCCAAACTGTATGATGCGATGCTTTATGCTTCATTTATCAGCCTTTACTCAATGGGCACCAATGATCAGTTTGGAATGATAACTTTAACTGGCCGAGCAACTAAACATGTCCGCACAAAATTGTCCGTAACTTTTGATTTACAGCTCAGAAACACACGAATCCAATGCCCACGTTAACCTAGCTCAATTTTCTATATTATAACAAAATTTCAAACTAAATTAGATATGCCATGCATTATGCTTCATTTGTAAGCTTTTACTCAATGGGCACCATTGAGCAGTTTAGAATGATTACTTTAACTAGCTGATCAACTTGACATGTCTGCATTAAATTGTCCGTAACTTTTGATTTATAGCTCAGAATGACACGAATCCAATGCCCACATGAAGCTTGATATATATTTGTATGTTGTGGAAAATTTTGAGACAGAACTAGATACTACTAAGCGTCCAAGTAATCTAATTTATCATGAACTGTGTGATGCCATGCATTATACTACTAGCTCAGAATGACACGAATCCAATGCCCACATGAAGCTAGATATATATTTGTATGTTGTGGAAAATTTTGAGATAGAACTAGATACTACTAAGCGTCCAAGTAATCCAATTTATCACGAACTGTGTGATGCCATGCATTATACTTCATTTATAAGCCTTTACTCAATGAGCACCAATGATCAGTTTAGAATAATAATATTAACTGACCGATCAACTTGACGTGTTGCACTTAAATCATTCGTAGCTTTTGATTTCGAACTCAGATTGACACGAATCTAATGCCCACGTTCGTCCAGCTCAATTTTCTATATTTTGACAAAATTTGAAACAAAACTAGATATGACTAACCATCCAAGTTATCCAATCTATCCCAAATTTTGTGATGCCATGCATTATGATTCATTTATAAGCCTTTACTCAATGAGCACCAATGATCAGTTAAAAATGATCAATTTAACTGGCCGATCAACTTGACATGTCCGCACTAAATCAGCCGTAACTATTGATTTATAGCTCAAAATGACACGATTCCAATGCCCACATTAAGCTAATTCAATTTTCTATACCGTGACAAAATTTGAGATAGAACTAGATACGAAAAGGCGTTCAAGTAATCTAATCTATCCCAAACAGCGTGATGTAAAGTATTTTGCTTCATTTAAGCCTTTACTCAATGAGCACCAATGATCAGTTTATAATGAGCACTCTAACTAGCCGATCAACTTGACAAGTCCGCGCGTAATCGTCCGTAGCTTTTGATTTAGAACTTTGAATGATAAGAATCCAATACGCACATTAACCTAGTACAACTTTCAATATTGTGACCAAATTTTGAGACGAAACTAGATACGACAAAGCGTTGAAGTAACCCAATCTATCCAAAAATGCGTGATGCCATTCCTTATGCTTTATTTATAATCGTTTACTCAATGAGCAACAATGATAAGTTTAGAATGATCACTTTCACTAGCCGATAAACTTGACATGTCTGCACTTAATCGTCCATAACTTTTGATTTAGAGCTCAGAATGACACGAATCCAATTCCCACGTTAAGCTAGCTCAATTTTCTATAATGAAACAATTTTTGAGATTGAAATACATAGGCCAAAGCATCCAAGTATTCCAATCTATCGAAAACTGTGTGATCCCATGCATTATGCTTTATTTATACGCCTTTACTCAATGAGCACCAATGATCATTTTAGAATGATCATTTTAACTGGCCAATGAACTTGAAATATCTGCACTAAATCGTGTCTAACTTTTCATTTAGAGCTCAGAATGACACGAAACTAATGCCGACATTAAGCTAGCTTAATTTTCTATATATTGACTAAATTTGAAACAGAAATAGAGACGACAAAGCGTCAAAGTAATCCAATCTATCCCAAAATGCGTGATGCTATGCTTTATGCTTCATTTATAAGCTTTTTTATTTAATGAGCACCAATGAACAGTTTAGAATATTAACTTTAGTGGACGATCAACTTGACATGTCTGCACTAAATTGTCCATTACAATTTATTTAGAGCATGCCCACGTTAAGCTAGTTCAATTTTCTATATTTTGACAAATTTGAGACATAAATAGAGACGACAAAGCGTACAAGTAATGCAATCTATCCCAAACTGTATGATGCGATGCTTTATGCTTCATTTACCAGCCTTTACTCAATGGGCACCAATGATCAATTTAGAATGATAACTTTAACTGGCCGAGCAACTAAACATGTCCGCACAAAATTGTCCATAACTTTTGATTTACAGCTCAGAAACACACGAATCCAATGCCAATGTTAACCTAGCTCAATTTTCTGTATTATAACAAAATTTGAAACTAAAATAGATATGACAAAGTTTCTAAATAATCTAATCTATCCAGAACTCTGTGATGCCATGCATTATGCTTCATTTGTAAGCTTTTACTCAGTGGGCACCGTTGATCAGTTTAGAATGATTACTTTAACTAGCCGATCAACTTGACACGTCTGCAATAAATTTTCCGTAACTTTTGATTTATAGCTCAGAATGACACGAATCCAATGCCCACATGAATCTAGATATATTTTCTATGTTGTGGAAAAATTTGAGACAGAACTAGATACTACTAAGCGTCCAAGTAATCCAATTTATCACGAACTGTGTGATGCCATGCATTATGCTTCATTTATAAGCCTTTACTCAATGAGCACCAATGATCAGTTTAGAATAATAATATTAACTGACCGATCAAATTGACGTGTGGCACTTAAATCATTCGTACCTTTTGATTTAGAACTCAGATTGACACGAATCCAATGCCCATGTTCATCAAGCTCAATTTTGAGCTTTAAATCAAAAATAACGGACGATTTAGAGCGGACATGTCAAGTTAATCGGTCAGTTAAACTGATCATTGGTTCTCATTTTGTAAAGGCTTATAAATGAAGCATAAGGCATGGCATCACGCAGTTTGAGATAGATTGTATTATTTGGACGCTTTTTCGCATCTAGTTCTGTCTCAAATTTTGTCACAATATTGATAATTGCTAGCTTAATGTGGCCATTGGATTCGTGTTATTTTGAGCTATAAATCAAAAGTTTAAATGAAAAGTTGATCGGCCAGTTTAGTGCATACATATCAAGTATACATGACAAGTATAAATCAAAAGTATAAATACATTTAGTGCATACATGATAAGTTCATCGGCCAGTTTAAATGATCATTCTAAACTGATCATTGGTGCTCATTGAGTAAAAGCTTATCAATGAAAAATTATGCATGGCGTCACGCATTTCGGGATTGATTGGATTACTTGGACGCTTTGTCGTATCTATTTCTATCTCAACTTTTGTCAGAATATAGAAATTGAGCTAGCTTAACCTGGGCATTAGACTCGTGTCATTCTGAGCTCTAAATCAAAAGTTACGCACATTTTAGTGCAGAAATTTCAAGTTTATTGGCTATATAAAGTCATCATTCTAAACTGATATTGGTGCTCATTGAGTAAAGGCTAATAACTGAAGCATAATGCATGGCATTACACAGTTTTGGATAGATTGGATTACTTGAACGCTTTGCGTATCAATTTCTGTCTCAAATTTTGTTACAATATAGAAAATTGAGCTAGCGTAGCGTGGGCATTTGATTCGTGTGCTTCTCAGCTCTAAATCAAAAGTTACAGACGATTTAGTGCATACATGTCAAGTTGATCTGCCAGTTTAAGTGATCATTTTAAATTGATCATTGGTGTTCATTAAGTAAAGGCTTATAAATGAAGCATAAAGCATGGCATCACGCATTATTGTATAAATCGGATTAGTTGGACGCTTTGTCATCTCTATTTTTGTCTCAAATTTTGTCTAAATATATATAGAATTCAGCTAGCTTAACATGGGCATTAGATTCACGTCATTCTGAGCTCTAAATCAAAATTATAGACGATTTAGTGCGAACATTTCAAGTTGATCGGCGAGTTAAAGTGATCATTCTAAACAGATAATTGGTGCTTATTAACTAAAGGATTATAAATGAAGCATAGAGAATGGCATCACACAGTTTGGGATAGATTGGATTACTTGAACGCTTTGTCGTCTCTACTTCTGTCTCAAATTTTGTCAAAATATAGAAAATTTATTTAGCTTAACATGGGCATTCGATTCGTATCATTATGAGCTCAAAACAAGAGGTATGGAAAATTTACTGCGGACATGTCAAATTGATCTGCCAATTAATATGATTATTTTAAACTGATTATTGGTGCTCATTGAGTAAAAATTTATAAATGAAGCATAATGCATGGCATCAAACAGTTTTCGATAGATTGGATTACTTGGACGATTTGTGGTCTCTATTTCTGTCTCAAAATTTTGTCAAAATATAAAAACTTGAGCTAGCTTAACGTGGGCATTGGATTTGTGTCATTCTGAGCTCTAAACAAAAAGTTATGGATGATTTAGTGCAGACATGTCAAGTTGATCGGCCAGTTAAAGTGATTATTCTAAAATGATCATTGGTGCTCATTAAGTAAAGGCTTATAAATGAAGCATAAAGCCTGGCATCATGCAGTTTGGATAGATTGGATTACTTAGACGTTATGCCGTATCTAGTTTTGTCTAAAATTTTGTCACAATATTGAAAATTGAAATAGCTTAATATGGGCATTGGATTCGTATAATTCTTAGAAATGAATAAAAAGTTATGGACGATTTAGTCCATACATGATAAGTTGATCGGCCAGTTAAAATGATCATTCTAACCTGATCATTGGTGTTCATTGAGTATAAGCTTATATATGAAAAATAATGCATGGCATCACGCACTTAAGGATTGATTGGATTAATTGGGCGCTTTGTCGTATCTATTTCTATCTTAAATTTTGGCACAATATAGAAATTGAGCTAGTTAAACGTGGGCATTGGATTCGTGTCATTCTGAGCTCTAAATCAAATGTTACGGGCGATTTAGTGCGGACATGTCAAGTTGATCGGCCAGTTAAAGTGATCATTCAAAACTGATCAATTGTGCTCATTGAGTAAAGCATTATAAATGAAGCATAATGCATGGCATCACACAGTTTTGGATAGGTTAGATTATTTGGATGCTCTGTCATCTCTATGTCTGTCTCAATTTTGTCAAAGTATAGAGAACTTAGCTAGCTTAACGTGGGCAATTTATTCGTGTCATTGTGAGCTCTAAATCAAAAGTTATGGACGATTTAGTGCGGACATGGCAAGTTGATTGGCCAGTTAAGGTCATCATTCTAAACGTATCATTGGTGCTCATTGAGTAAAGGCTTATAAATGAAGCATAATGCATGACATCACATAGTTTTCAATAGATTGGATTACTTGGACGCTTTGTCGTCTCTATTTCTGTCTCAATTTTGTCAAAATATAGAGAATTGAGCGAGCTTAACGTGCGCAATGGATTCGTGTCATTCTGAGCTCTAAATTAAAAGATATGGACGATTTAGTGCGGAGATGTCTAGTTGATCGGCCAGTTAAAGTGATCATTGGTGCTCAATAAATAAATGCTAATAAATGAAGCATAAAGCATGGCATCATGCAATTTGGATAGACTGGATTACTTGGAAGCTTTGTTTTATCTAGTTCTGTCTCAGTTTTTGTCACAATGTTGAAATTAAAATAGCTTAATATGGGCATTGGATTTGTATAATTCTGAGCTATAAATCAAAAGTTATGGACAATTTATTACAGATATGACAAGTTGATCGGACAGTTAAAATGATCAATCTAAACTGATCATTGGAACTCATTGAGAAATAATGCATGGCATCACGCACTTTAGGATGGATTGGATTACTTGGGCGCTTTTTCGTATCTAATTCTGTCTTAGATTTTGTCACAATATTGAAATTGAGCTACATTAACGTGGACAATGCATTCGTGTCATTCCGAGCTCTAAATCAATTGTTATGGATGATTTAGGTAAGATATGTCAAGTTGATCGGCCAGTTAAAGTCATCATTCTAAACTGATCATTGGTGCTCATTGAGTAAAGACTTATAAATGAACCATAATGCATGGCATCACACTTGTTTTGGATAGATTGGATTACGTGGACGCTTTTTGTATCTATTTCTATCTCAAATTTTGTTACAATATAGAAAATTGAGCAAGCTTAACGTGGGCATTTGATTTGTGTGTTTTTGAGTTCTTAATCAAAAGTTGCAAACGATTTAGTGCATACATGTCAAGTTGATCAGCGAGTTAAAGTGATCATTCTAAACTGACCATTGGTGCTCATTAAGTAAAGGCTTATAAATGAAGCATAAAGCATGGCATCACGCAGTTTGGGATAGATTGGATTACTTGGATGCTTTGTGGTCTCTATTTCTGTCTCAATTTTTTTCAAAATATAGAAAATTGAGCTAGCTTAAAGTGGGAATTGGATTCGTATCATTCTAAGCTCTAAATAAAATGTTACAGACGATTTATTGCGGACATGTCAAGTTGATCGGCCAGTTAAAGTGATCATTATAAATTGATCATTGGTGCTCATTGAGTAAAGGCTTGTAAATGAAGCATAATGCATGGCATCAAGCAGTTTAGATAGTTTGATTACTTGAATGCTTTTTTGGCTTTATTTATGTCTCATATTTTGTCAAAATATAGAAAATTGAGCTAGCTTAACGTGAATATTGGATTTGTTTCATTCTGAGCTCTAAATCAAAAGTTGGGGACGATTAAGTACGAGCATGTCAAGTTGATCAGCCAGTTAAAGTGATCATTCTAAATGGATCATTGGTCTTCATTGAGGAAAGGCTTATAAAAGAAACATAATGCATGGCATTACACAGTTTTGGATAGATTGGATTACTTGGACTCTTTGTCATATCTGTTTCACTCTCAAATTTTCTTAGAACAAATAAAATTGAGCTAGCTTAACGTGGGCATTGGATTCGTGTCATTCTAAGCTCTAAATCAAAAGTTACGGATGAATTAATACGGACATGTCAAGTTGATCGGCCAACTAAAGTGATCATTCTAAACTGATCATTGGTGCTCATTGAGTAAACGCTTATAAATGAAGCATAAGGCATATGGCATCACGCAGTTCGGCATAGATTGGACTACTTGGACGCTTTTTCGTATCTAGTTCTACCTCAGTTTTTGTCACAATATTTAAAATTGAAGTAGTTTAATGTGGGCATTGGATTCGTGTCATTCTGAACTATAAATCAAAAGTTATGGACGATTAAGTGCAGACATGACATGTTGATCGGCCAGTTAAAATGATCATTCTAAACTGCTCATTGGTGCTCAAAGCTTATAAATGAAAAATAATACATGGCATCACGCGGTTTGGGATGGATTGGATTACTTGGACGCTTTGTCGTATTTATTTTTGTCTTAAATTTTGTCACAATATAGAAATTGAGCTAGCTTAACATGGGCATTGGATTTCTGTATTTCTGAACTCTAAATCAAATGTTATGGACGATTTACTGCATACATGTCAAGTTGATCTTCCAATTAAAATGATCATTCTAAAATGATCATTGGTGCTCATTAAGTAAAGCCTTATAAATGAAGCTTAAATATTGGCGTCACATTGTTTGGGATGCATTGGATTACTTGGACGCTTTGTCGACTTGACATGTGTGCACTAAATCGTCCATAACTTTTGATTTATAACTCAGAATTATACGAATCCAATGCCCATGTTAAGCTAGCTCAATTTCTATATTGTGACAAAATTTAAGACAGAAATAGATACGACAAAGCATCTAAGTAATCCAATCCATCCTAAAGTGCGTAATGCCATGCATTATTTTTCATTTATAAGCTTTTACTCAATGAGCACCAATAATCAGTTTAGAATGATCATTTTAACTATGAGATCAACTTGTCATGTGTGCAATAAATCGTCCATAACTTTTGATTTATAGCTCAGAATTATATGAATACAATGCCCATATTAAGCTATTTCAATTTTCAATATTGTGAGAAAATTTGAGAGAGAACTATATACAACAAAGCGTCCAAGTAATCCAATCTATCCAAAATGTGTGATGCCATGTTTTATGGTCCATTTATAAGCCTTTACTGAATGAGCACAAATGATCAGTTTAGAATGATCACTTTAACAAGATAAGACACTCATCATTGTAACTTTGATTTAGATCATGACATGAATCAATGCCCGTTAAGCTAGCTCAATTTCTATTTTGGTAAAATTTGAGACAAATAGAGACCAAAAAAGTCAAAATCCAATATATAAATTGTATGCCATGCATTATGCTTCATTTATAAGCTTTATTATGGACACCAATGATCAGTTTAATGATCACACTAGCGATCAACTTGACATGCTAAATCGTCCTAAATTGATTTATAGCTCAGAAACAGAATCCAATGCCCATTTAAGCTAGTTCAATTTCTATATTGTAACAAAAATTTGGACACAAATAGATATGACAAGCGTCCATGTCATCCAATCTATCCAAACTTTGTTATGAACATGTCAGAATGATCCTTAATGATAAATGTATGAGCAATCGTTAAATTATTTAGATCTCAGAATGACACGAATCCAATGCCCACAGTAAGCTAGCTCAATTTTCTATTTCTAACAAAATTTGAATATAAATAGAGACGACAAAGCATCCAACTAATCTAATCCATCCAAACTGCTTTGTGTCATGCATTATGCTTCATTTATAACCCTTTACTTAATGAGAATCAATGATCAGTTTAGAATGAGCACTTTAACTGGCCGATCAACTTGACATGTTCGTACTAAATCGTCCCTAACTTTTTATTTTGAGCTCTGAATGAATTGAATCCAATGTCCATGTTAAGCTAGCTCAAATTTTCTATATTGTGACAAAATTTGAGACAAAACTAGATATGACAAATCGTCCAATTAATCCAATCTATTCAAAATTGTGTGATGTGATGCATTATGCTTCCTTGATAAGCCTTTTCTCAATGGGCACCAATGATCTGTTTAGAATGATCAGTTTAAGTGGCCGATCAAATTGACATATCCACTCTAAATCTTCCGTAACTTTTGATTTAGAGCTCAGAATAACACGAATCCAATGCCCACGTTAAGCTAGCTCAATTTTCTATATTGTAAAATAAATTGAGACAGAAATATACATGACAGAGTGTCCAAGTAATCCAACCTATCCCAAACTATGTGATGCCATGCATTATGCTTCATTTATAAGCCTTTACTCAATGATCATCAATGATCAAATTAGAATGATGACTTTAACTGGCCGATCAACTTGATATGTCCGCACTAAAGCGTTTGTAACTTTTGATTTAGAGCTCAGAGTGACATGAACCCAATGCCAACGTTAAGCTAGCTCTATTTGCTATAGTTTTACAAAATTCGAGTCTGAAATAGAGACGACAAAGCATCCAATCAATCCAATGTATCCAAACTGCTTGATGTCATGCATTATGCTTCATTTCGAAGCCTTTACTTAATGAGCACCAATGATCAGTTTAGAATGATCACTTTAACTAGAAGATCAAGTTGACATGTCTGTACTAAATTGTACGTAAGTTTTGATTTAGAGCCAGAAACACAGTAATCCAATGCCCATTTTAAGCTAGGTCAATTTTTTATATTGTAGCAAAATTTGAGATAGAAATAGATATGACAAAGCATCCAAGTAATCCAAACAATCTAAAACTGTGATGCCATGCATTATGCTTCATTTATAAGCCTTTACTCAATGAGCACCAATGATCAGTTTAGAATGATCACTTTAACTGGCCAATAAACATGACATGACCGCACTAAATCATCCATACCTTTTGATTTAGAGCTGAGAATGATACGAATCCAATGCCCACGTTAAGATAGCTTAATTTTCTATAATTTGACAAAATTTGAGATAGAAATAGAGACGACATAGCGTCCAAGTAATCTAATCCATCCAAATTGCTTGATGTCATCCATTATGCTTCATTTATAACCCTTTACTCAATGACCACCAATGATCAGTTTAGAATGATCACTTCAACTGGCTGATCAACTTGACATGTTTGTAGTAAATTGTCCCTAACTTTTTATTTAGAGCTCTGAATGAATCGAATCCAATGCCCACGTTAAGCTAGCTCAATTTTCTATATTGTGACAAAATTTGAGACCGAACTAGGTATGGCAAAGCGTACAAGTAATCCAATCTATCCAAAATTGTGTGATGCGATGCATTATGCCTCCTTGATAAGCCTTTACTCAATGGGCACCAATGATCACTTTAGAATGATCACTTTAATTGGCCGATCAATTTGACATGTCCGCACTAAATCATATGTAACTTTTCATTTAGAGATCAGAATGACACCAAACAATGCCCACGTTAATCTAGCTTAATTTTCTATATTTTGACAAAATTTGGAACAGAAATAGAGACGACAAAGTGTCCAAGTAAACCAATCTATCCCAAATTGCGTGCTGCCATGCTTTATGCTTAATTTATAACCCTTTACTTAATGAGCACCAATGATCAGTTTAAAATCATCACTTTAACTACCCGATCAACATGACATGTCTGCACTAAATCGTCCGAAACTTTTGATTTAGAGCTCAGAAACACACGAATCCAATGCCTATAATAAGCTTGCTCAATTTTCTATATTGTAACGAAATTTGAGACAAAGCTAGATGCAACAAAGCGTCCAAGTAATCCAATCTATCCAAACTGTGTGATGTATGCTTCATTGATAAGCCTTTACTCAATGGGCACCAATTATCCATTCAGAATTACCACTTTAACTAGCAGATCAACTTAACATGTCCGGACTAAATCGTCCGTAAATTTTGATTTATAGTTAAGAATGACACGAATCCAAAGCCCACGTTAAACTAGCTCAATTTTCTATATTTATACAAAATTTGAGACATAAATTGATACGACAAAGCACCCAAGAAATCCAATTTATCCCAACCTATGTGATGCCATACATTACACTTCATTTATAAGCATTTACTCAATGAGCATCAATGATCGAATTAGAATGATGACTTTAACTGGCCGATCAACTTGATATGTCTGCACCAAATCATCCGTAACTTTTGATTTAGAGCTCAGAATGACACAAATACAATGCCCACGTTAGGCTAGCTTAATTCTATATATTTTGATAAAATTTGAGACAGAAATAGATATGACAAAGCGTCCGAGTAATCCAATCTATCTCAAAGTGCATGATGCTATGTATTATTTTCATTATTAAGCTTTTACTCAATTAACATCATTGATTATTTTAGAATGATATGTTTAACAGGCCGATCAACTTGTCATGTATGCATTAAATCGTCCATACCTTTTGATTTATAGCTTAGAATGACATGAAACCAATGCCCACATTAAGTTAGTTCAATTTTCTATATTGTGACAAAATTTGAGACAGAACTAGATATGACAAAACGTACAAGTAATCCAATTTATCAAAAACTGCGTGATGCCATGCATTATGCTTCATTTATAAGCCTTTACTCAGTGGGCACGAAAGATCAGTTTACAATGATCACTTTAACTAGCCGATCAACTTGACATGTACGCACTAAATCGTTTGTAACTTTTGATTTAGAGCTCAAAATGACACAAATCCTATACCCACATTAATCTAGCTCCGTTTTCTATATTTTGACAAAATTTGAGACAGAAATAGCGACGACAAAGCATCCAAGTAACCCATTCTATCCAAACTGATTGATGCCATGCATTATGCTTCATTTCTAAGTCTTTACTTAATGAGCACCAATGATCAGTTTATAATGATCACTTTAATTAGCCGATCAACTTGACATATCTGCATTAATCGTCCGTAACTTTTGATTTAGAGCTCAGAATGACATGAATTAAATGCCCACGTTAAACTAGCTCAATTTTCTATAGCAATTATCACTTTAACTGGCTGATAAACTTGAGATATCCACACTAAATCATCTGTAACTTTTGATTTAGACCTCAGGAACAGACGAATCCAATATCACTACAAGAAAACATTAACATTTCCGACGGCATTTCCGACGGACAAAAAACCGTCGGACTTTTCCGACGACATTACGACGGATAAGCGACAAATAACCAAAGGATTTGAAACCGTCGGAGGTCCGTCGGTAATTTCCGACGCCGTAGGGATCGTCGGTAAATCGATGGTGAAAACAGACGGTAACCCGTTGCGTTTCCGACGATATCCTAATCGTCGGGATATCCTCTTGAAATCGTCGGAATATTACCGACGGCTTCAGATACGTCGGTAATATTCCGACGAGTTCGTGACGGATTATGTTTTTCATAGCCCGTCAGGAATCCGTCGGCAGAAGTCGTCGGAAACCCATCGGAACTATCCGACCATTGTCGGATACAGTCGGCAATCCGTCGGAAATATACGTACCTTGTTAAAATTTTGTGTTTATCCGTCGATGGTCGGACATCCGTCGGAAAACCGTCGGTTTATTTTGATAAGATTTATTCGAAATACGTGAATATCCGGTTGTGGTCGGTAACCATCGGAATTCCGTCGGAAATAGAGAATATTCTGAAGAATAATCTTTTTACAGTTCGTAATTATCTGTTAAAAATTCTTAATAATCTGTTAAAAAATCGTGATAATATCTAATTTTCACTATAAATAAGCTATGATCTTTCAAAATTTTAACAGAACCAAAATTTTTTAAAAAATGTGTTCTTCGGGTTCTTTTGAGTATTTTTGATCGTGGATGGATAAACCTCGATATGATTCAACCACGGGGGAATTGACTGATGAATTTGCGCAAGGTGTTGAAGAGTTCATGACATTTGCATCAAAGAATAGCATGACATCGGAATACGGTAAAATGTATTGTCCGTATATTAAATGTCGAAATCATAGATTAATCTCTGTTAGAGAAGTACGTAATCATTTGTATAGGAATGGATTTATGCCGGGTTACAAAATTTGGTATTCACATGGAGAAACTGATGCAACGATGCAATATTATGGTAGTACTTCAAAAAGGATAGATAATACTAATGTTAGGGTAGAGGAACCGGCATCAGAAGTTGATATAAACGGAGGTACTGTTCAGATGGTGAATGATGCATTTCGTGAACAAAGAGAATCATACATCGAAGATATTAGCAGAATAGAGGAACCTAATTTGGAAGCCCGGAAATTTTTTGATATGTTAGATGCATCCAAGCAGCCTTTGTATAAAGGATGTAGAGATGGATTATCGCCTTTATCTGCTGCAAGCAGGTTGATGATGATAAATACGGATTTCAACTTGGTTGAAGATTGTGTGAATGCGATAGCTGATTTTGTTAGAGATATATTACCTGAAGATAATATTGCACCTGCTTCATATTACGAGGTTCAAAAACTTGTATCTGGTCTTGGATTGCCATATCAGATGATCGATGTATGTATTGACAATTGCATGATCTATTGGAGAAATGATGAAAACCGCATGAAGTGCCGATTTTGTCACAAACCTCGATTTCAAGAGACAAGCGGTAGAGTACCTATTCCGCATAAACGGATGTGGTATTTGCCATTAACAGAGAGGTTAAAGAGGTTATATCAATCTGAACACACGGCAAAACCTATGAGATGGCATGCAGAACATAATTCAAATGGAGAAATTGTGCATCCCTCGGATGCAGAAGCATGGAAACATTTTCAACAGGTTTATCCTAGTTTTGCATATGAGCCTAGAAACGTATACCTCGGGTTATCTACAGATGGATTCAACCCTTTTGGGAAGCATGGGAGGCAATACTCGTTGTGGCGAGTTATCGTTACACCTTATAATTTGCCTCCTTCTTTGTGCATGAAACGAGTGTTTTTATTTCTAACAATTTTCGTCCCTGGCCCAGAGCATCCTAAGCGATCGCTTGATATTTTCTTGCAGCCACTAATTCATGAGTTAAAAATATTATGGGAAAATGGTGTCGAAGCATTCGATGTTTCCAACCAACAAAACTTCTTGATGTGAGCTGTACTTATGTGGACGATAAGTGATTTTCCAGCATATGGTATGTTATCAGGATGGTCGACGCATGGAAGATTAGCATGCCCATATTGTCAAGATAATACTGATGCTTTCCAACTGAAACACGGACGAAAGACTAGTTGGTTCGATTGTCATCGTCGATTTCTACCACAAGATCATCCATATCGCCGGAGCACGACATTGTTTAGGAAAAACAAAAAAATTTTGATGCTCCACCTCCTATTCTTGACGGGAATTATATGATGACTCAACTTAGAGATTTTGGTGCTGAGAGAACGGCTTCATGTGGAGGTAACGGACATTACCCTGTTGATGGTTGTGGCGAATACCATAATTGGCACAAGAAGAGCATTTTTGGGATTTACCATATTGGAAGGACCATTTGTTGCGCCATAATCTAGATGTTATGCACATTGAGAAGAATTTTTTCGACAACATAATGAATACCGTTCTAAATGTGCAAGGAAAAACAAAAGATAATTTGAAAGCTAGATTGGATTTGCCGGATATTTGTTCCCGGAAGGAACTACATGTAATGTCAAATGGAAAATCATTGTCTCCCGCATTCCGGTTGGATGCGCATGCAAAAGATGAATTCTTTGACTGGATTAAGCATAGTGTCAAATTTCCAGATGGATATGCATCTAATCTTCGTAATTGTGTCGATACTATTGAAGGTAAATTTTCAGGGATGAAAAGTCATGATTGTCATGTTGTCATGCAAAGATTATTCCCATTTGCCTTTAGCGATCTACTGCCTAAAAACGTCCACGGGGCAATTGCAGGTACGACGTTAAATTTACATTATTATATATATATAATAATATTTTCATATATTATATGATATTAAAATATATTTTTATGTAGGGATTGGTGCTTTTTTCCGAGATTTATGTACAAGATCACTTACTGTAGACGATATCCGAAATTTGGAGGAAAAAATACCGGTTCTCATTTGTAACCTGGAGAAAATATTTCCACCAGCATTTTTGATGTTATGGAGCATCTTCCTATTCACCTCCCTAGAGAAGCAGCCCTTGGAGGACCTGTTCAGTACAGATGGATGTATCCTTTTGAGAGATATATGTTCCACCTAAAGAAAAAGTTAAAAATCTTGCCAGGGTTGAAGGTTCAATCGTCGCACAAAGTATTAATGAAGAAACATCTAACTTTGCTAGCTACTATTTTCCATCGCAAGTGCAAACAAAAAATAGACGACCTTCACGACATGATGATGGAGGAGAAAAACCAAGCTATCCAGTGTATGTGCCAGAAATATTTGCACAAATTGGACGTTTAAGTGGAAAAGGGAAGACGCGACGCCTATCAGAGGAGGAACACAATCACTTGCATTTGTATATTTTGACAAATTGTGATGACGTTTTGGAATATGAAAGGTACATTCAATTTAATTTTGTTTTTAGTTATTATTATAATTTATTGTTAATTTTTTTTCATAATTAACAGGATATACATGGAACAAATACGTGTTCATTATTCAGATTACAGCGAGAATGAGTTGGTCGAACTTAAAAAAGCGAATTTGCAAAATGGTTGCATTTTTATGTTAGTGTTACCACAATTATGTAATTTTCAATAATAGTTTACTATATATCTATATATATATATTTATAATTTACTACATTCTATTATTTTGTAGGTTACTATAGGTCTTTCTAGGGGTATAACGTTTCCCACGTGGTTAGTTGAGTTGGTGAGTGGTCCTACATTTACTGCAAAATCTTATCCAATGTACTGCACTCGTGGATATGCTTTTAAGAGTCATCGCGAAGGAAACTCACAAACAACTTGTAATTATGGTGTATCATCTCAATCGGGAGAAATTGTATACAATGGTATTCTTCGTGAAATATTAGAAGTTCACTATCCAGGAATGATTGATTTGAGGTGTATTGTGTTCTATTGTGACTGGTATGACCCTGTCATGGGTCAACGTGAAGACGAATTCGGTGTTACATCTGTCCACTCTCGTAAGCGACATCAAAAATATGATCCTTTTATACTTGCATCACAAGCGGACCAGGTTTGTTACATTCGATATCCTCGTGTGAGAAACAAGCAAGATCCTTGGATTACAGTGACCTCAATACATCCTAGAGGAATGGTATGTGGTATTACCGAACAAGAGCCTATGCAACAAAGCACAATTGGTAACTTAGGTTCAATAGACACTTCTCTTGAAGTTAACCTTGTTGTTGATGACACCACAAACGAAGATTACAACGTGTTTCAAGATTCAGAAGAAGAGATTGGCGAGTTTGACGACCAAAATTCAGCTAATTCGGAATATTCATCAGATTCAGATTAAATTTGTGATAATAATGTTTTATTTTATTTTTCACCAAAAAACCTTGTAAAAAATGCTCACATTTTCTTCGTGGTTCTATAAACAGTTATGCAAAATTGAGAAATTAATAAATTTATTTAAAAGTCTACTAAAATTCTAAAATGATTTTTAATTTGAAATAACAATAATGCATTCCCGATTAATTCCCGACGGACATTTCCGTCGGGAATGTGTAATATAACCTACGGTTCAGTTTCTTCTCCTTTATCGTGTTTCTCTCCTTCTCTCTGCCTTTTCGCCTCCCCGCCGCCGTTTTTGGCTCGCCGACGACAGTTTTTGCCTCGCCGCCGACAGTTTACGCCAGAAGTTTCCTTAACTCATCCGAAATCATGTAAGTTTTTTTCATTATTATAGATACGGAGTTGAGAAGTTTCCATAACTGATTGATGCAGTTCTGGAAATAGTTTCCTCTCGTGGTAAAAAATCGGTGGCTGATGATTATTTAACAGTATATCGTCAAACCGGTGGCTGATGATTAAGATTTTCTTCGTACTAATTGCATTTCTCATGGTTTCTAATTGATGATGTTATGATTGTTAATTCTTTTGATCAGTTTTCGACAATTTGTATCAGATTAATCCTCTTCTTGAACCACATGAAGCATGTTTTTAGGACAGAAATAACAAATTCGAGTAGAACTAGTTAAACAGCCGAAATATACTCTTCATGGTTAATAGTTTAAAACAAACATTTTTAACCTTTTTTGTTCAAATTTAAAATTAAATTTTTAAAAATAGTATTAATAATATATAAAAAATATTGTTTATTTTAAATAAATTTTACATAAATTTAAATATTATATTTAGTTTTTTTAAAAAGTTTAGAGGTTAAGATTTGTGCTCTTATTAACAAATTAAATTATGAAATTAAATACTAATGTAATTTATCTTTTCTTATTTTATATAACCACATGTGGATAACTGTAATCGTAATCTTAAATAAAATCTATAGTCCGCAAGAGTGAATGATAGTATATAAAATAAGATTACCAAATTACCCTTAAACTAAACCAAACCAAAACCAAACCAAAACAAAACCAAACCAAACCACTAAGTTGTTTTTATAATTTTTAT
This sequence comes from Pugionium cornutum, assembly GCA_018901935.1. Lineage (NCBI taxonomy): Eukaryota > Viridiplantae > Streptophyta > Magnoliopsida > Brassicales > Brassicaceae > Pugionium > Pugionium cornutum. The sequence goes on from CM032163.1 coordinate 27,098,482, forward strand.
AAAAATATTATAAACATTAAAAAATTATAGGTCTTATCAAGATTACCAAAGACGTGGTGAGTCATCGACTCCGAGTTTTATACCAACTCAAGTTCCAGAATCTACAAATGATTCTTTCCGACCAATGACAATTGAAGAATTGGTTCAGCAGCCTGGTCGTGAACTTCTCACATTTCTCGATCCAAGACGTCAAGGAAACTCGACATGGTAAATTAAATTTTCTATAATTATATTTAAAATAATTATTTTAATATTATTCTATAATTATATTAAAAATAATTATTTTAATACTATTGTAATAAAAATTCGTAGGTTTGGTATTTCAAACAATGGAATAAGCAAATCTATATTAAAGATGCTTCATTCTCTTTTGAATAAATCATATACCAAATTTCGAGATATTCCGTACGAAGAACGTCAGATTTGGTTCAGGACGTTTGCGGTACGTTATTTAAATTTTAAATATATAATTATTTTAAATATTTTTTAATAATAATTTTTTAGTAATATATATTAAAATTTCGCAGCAAGAATTTACATGGGATCCCATGAACACAAAATTGGTGGAAGACGCTTTCGAAAAAGAGGCTGCAATACAATTTTCCCGCCATATGAACGAATGGAAACAAAAATGGAAAAAGGGAAAAGATAAACCAAGAGGGTTGAATGAGTCGGTTTGGAACGACTTTATTCGTTATTGGGAATCTTCCACCGCTGAGGTTATCTCGAAAACTAATTCGGGAAACCGGAAGAGCGACCGAGGAGGCAAAGGCATTTATATTCACAATGCCGGATCGACTAGTTTTCTCAGACGAGCCGATCAATTGGTAAATTAATTATTATATTAATTATTTATTATTATTTAAAAGTTTTTAAATTATTAATTTAGAATTTTTTTATTTTTAGGCACAAGAAATTGGAGCGCCTCCAGATCACTTGCAACTTCTCGAGGCCGTCCACACAAACAAAAAGACTGGTCGTATCCAAGATGGTCTCGTTAGTGAGATCATCGAAAAAGTAAAAAAAAAAAGTGATATTCTAACCCAGCAATCTCAAGTTGGTTCTTCATCTTCGGTCGCTGAATTACCGCGTTCTGAGATTAACCGTCTCGTTCTTGATGTAAGTTTTTTTTTAAAAATATATAATTAATATTATAATAATTTTTATTAAATTTTTTAATAATATTTCTTATTTTTATAGGAAGTACCATTTTCAAAGGGTCGTCATCCAGGACTCGGGAGAGTTGCAGATACTGGTGGCACAACATCTGCAGTTAGAAACGAGGAAAATGAACAGTTAAAAGAAGAAATGGCGTCCATGAAAATAGAGATGAATAATCTCAAAAACTTTGTAGAAATGATAAAAAATAAATTGCCTCATGACTTTTTTTCTCCTCCTTCTCCTCCTGCTCCTCCTTTGTAATTTGTAATTTAAAATAAATGTTTAATAATATTAATATTTATAATATTATTTTTATTAATTGTATGATTATTTTTAGTAATATTAATTTAAATATTAAAATAAAAATAAAAAATTATTTTTTTAATATTTATATTTTAAAATATTTAATTAAATAATTAAATATTAAAAAAATATAAATATTAAAAAAATAATTTTTTTATTTTTTCAATTATTTCGTGTTTCCGACGGCTACTGTCGTCGGCAATTCCCGACGGACCAGTCCGTCGGAAATGTGTTGGTACATCCCGACGGTTATAAACCGTCGGGAAATATCATCGGACAATATTTCCAACGGCACAAGTCATCGGAAAATGCCCTCGAAAATTCGTCGGCATTTTCTGATGTATCCGGACCATCGCAAATCCGTCGGTTAATTCCGACGGAAGTATGTCATCAACCATCCGTCGGAATTTTCCGATGGCGCATTTAATCGCTAATCCGTCGGAAATTATCGATACCTTCCCGACGGAAGAGCATTTCCGACGAAATAGTCCCGACGGACTATTTTCATCGGAAAGTAGTCGAGAAACCGTTTTACCGACATATTTCCGACGGATACAGCCGTCGGAAATACGCTGTTTTCTTGTAGTGAATGCACACGTTAAGATAGCTCAATTTTCTATATTGTGACAAAATTTGAGACAGATATACAGATAAAAAAGCGTTCAAGTAATCCAATACATTCCAAACTGTGTGATGCCATGCATTATTTTTAATAATTAAGCTTGTACTCAATGAGCACCAATGATTAGTTCAGAATGATCATTTTAACAGGTCGATCAATTTTGATGTCTGCACTAAATCATCCATACCTTTTGATTTATATCTCAGAATGACACAAATTCAATTCCCACACTAATCTAGTTCAATTTTCTATATTGTGACCAAATTTGAGACAGGACTAGAAACGAGAAATCGACAAAGTAATCCAATCTATCCAAAACCGTGTAATACCATCAATTATTCTTGAGTTATAAGGCTTTACTCAATGGGCACTTTAACTGGCCGATCAACTTGACATGTACGCACTAAATCGTTCGTAATTTTTTTTATTTAGATATCAGAATGACACTAATCCAACGCCCACGTTAAGGTAGCTCGATTTGCTATATTTTTACAAAGTTCGAGACTGAAATAGAGACTACAAATCATCCAAGCAATCCAATCTATCCAAACTGCTTGATGCCATGCATTATGCTTCATTTCTAAGCCTTTACTTAATTAGCACCAATGATCAGTTTAGAATGATCATTTTAACTGGCCGATCAACTTGATATGTCCAGACTAAATTGTCCGAAACTTTTGATTTTGAGCTCGGAAACACACGAATCCAATGCCCCTATAAGCTACCTCAATTTTCTATATTTTGACAAAATTTGAGACAAAAATAAAGACCACAAAGCGTACAAGTAATCCAATCTATCCAAAGCTGTGTGATTCCATGCATAATGCTTCATTTACAATGGGCACCAAAGATCAGTTTAAAATGCTCACTTTCACTGGCCGATCAACTTGACATATCCGCGCCAAATCGTTCGTAACTTTTTATTTAGAGCTCAGAATGACACGAATCCAATGCCCCCGTTAAGCTAGCTCAATTAGCTATATTTTTAAAAATTCGAGACAGAAATAGAGGCGACAAAGCATCCAAGTAATCCAATCTATCCAAAACTGTGTCATGGCATGCATTATGCTTCATTTATAAGCGTTTACTCAATGAGCACCAAAGATCATTTTAGAATGATCATATCAACTGGCCGATCAACTTGACATGAACACACTAAATCGTCCATAACTTTTGATTTAGAGCTCGGAAAGAAACGAATCAATGCCCATGATAAACAAACTCAATTTTCTATATCGTGACAAAATTTAAGACAAAACTAGATATGAAAAAGCGTTCAAGTGATCCAATCTATCCAAAACTGTGTGATGTCATGCATTATGCTTTTTTATAAGCCTTTACTCAATGAGCACCAATGTTAAGTTTAGAATGATTACTTTAACTGGCCGATCAAGTTGACATGTCTCCACTAAATCGTTTGTAACTTTTGATTTAGAGCTCAAAATGACACGAATATAATGCCCACATTACGCTACTCAATTTTCTATATCTTGAGAAAATTTGACACAGAAATAGAGATGAAAAAGCATCCATGAAATCCAATCTATCCATACTGCATGAGCACCAATGATCAATTTAGAATGATCAGTTTAACTGGCCGATCAACTTGACATGTTCGCATAATCATCTGTAACTGTTGATTTAGAGCTCAGAATGACACGAATCAAATTCCCACGTTAAGCTAGCTCAATTTTCTATATTGTGACAAAATTTGAGACAGAACTAGATACGAGAAAGCGTCCAAGTAATCCAATTTATCCAAAACTGTGATGCCATGCAATATGCTTCATTTATAAGCCTTTACTCAATGGGCACCAACAATCAGTTCAGAATGATCACTTTAACTAGCCGATCAACTTGACATGTCCGAACTAATCGTCAGTAACTTTATTTAGAGCTCGGAATGACAAGTATCCAAGGCCCACGTTATTGCAGCTCAATTTTCTATATTGTAAAAACTTTGAGAGAGAAATAGATACGACAAAGCGTTCAAATAATTCAATCTATCCCAAGCTCCACGATGCCCTGAATTATGCTTCATTTATAAGCCTTTACTCAATAAGCACAATTTCTCCATTCGAATTATGTTTTGGATGCCATCTCATGGGCTTTGCCATGTGTTCAAATTAATATAACCTCTTTAACCTCTTTGTTAATGGCAAATACCATATCCATTTATGCGGAATAGGTACTTTGCCGCTTGTCTCTTGAAATGGAGGTTGGTGACAAAATTGGCAGTTCATGCGGTTTTCATCATTTCTCCAATAGATCATGCAGTTGTCAATACATAGATCAATCATCTGAAACAACAATCCAAGACCAGCTACAAGTTTTTGAACCTCGTTATATGAAGCAGGTGCAATATTATCTTCAAGTAATATATCTCTTACAAAATGAGCTATCACATTCACACAATCTTCAGCCAAGTTGAAATCCATCTTTATTGTCATCAACCTGCTTGCAGCAGATAAAAGCGATAATCCATCTCTACATCCTTTATACAAAGGCTGTTTGGATGCATCTAACATATCAAAAAATTTCCGGGCTTCCAAATTAGGTTCCTCTATTCTACTCCTATCTTCAATGTACGATACTCTTTGTTCACGAAACACAACATTCACCATCTGAACAGTACCTCCGCTTATATCAACTTGTGATGCCGGTTCCTCTACCATAACATTAGTACTATCTAACCCTTTTGAAGTACTACCATAATATTGCATCGTTGCATCAGTATCTCCATTTGAATACCAAATTTTGTTACCCGGTATAAATCCAGTCCTATACAAATGATTACATACTTCTCTAACAGAGATTAATCTATGATTTCGACATTTAATACACTGATAATACATTTTACCGTATTCTAATGTCATGCTATTGTTTGATGCAAATGTCATGAACTCTTCAACACATTGCGCAAATTCATCCGTCAATTCCCCCGTTTTTGAATCATACCGAGGTTTATCCATCCAAAATCGAAAATAATCATAAGAACCTGAAGAAGACATTTTGTTAAGATTTTGTTCTGATCAAATTGTGAAGGAGCATAGCGTATTTATACTCAAAATTAGAAGATTATCACGAATTATTAACAAATTATTATGAATTTTTAACAGATTATTATGGATTTTTAACAAATTATTATAAATTTTTAATAGATTATTCTTTGCAATATTCCGGTTTCCGATGGAATTTCAATGATTGCTGACCACTGCTTGATATTTCCGATGATGAACCGACGATCCTCGACGTTAGCCCACGGATATATTCCCGACGGATTCAAGACGGATAGTAAAAACCACATTCCGTCGGGAAATCTTCGGAAAAAAACCGACAGCTTATATTTTGTCGGTAATGTGCGATGGTTTTGAGAGGATATCCCAACGCTTGCCCTTCTGTTGGAAACCGGACGGAAAGCCATCAGGTTTTACCATCGATTTCCCGATGGTAGTGCAAATGTCAGGATTTATCGATGGAACACCGATGAGATAATTTCCCTCGGTAGTCCATCAGAAAACCGTCTGATACAAGCCTCGATTCAAGGCTTATATGCGCGTGGGCTGTTTGGAGAAGGTTAGGTGAGAAACTCTACCTTAGACTTCTTGGATAGGGGTTTTGGATTGGTATTCAATGGAAAGGTGAAGTGAACCACACGAGGGGTGATGAACCTCGTGATAAATCACAAACTTAGAGCTAGGAGGGCTGGTCTCAACTAGATTCTAAGCGCACAAGATTCTTGAGAGAAAACTTGTTGGAAGAAAAGTTCTACTTTATTAATATCAAAAAGGTTGTCGAACTACAATGCTGGAAGGAGCCTTATTAATATGCTCGACAGCTTGACCTACTAGGGTCGACTCAAATAAGAAAAGGAAAATTTACAAAAGTGCACAAAAGGAAAAGATACAAAAGTGTATAATCAAAAAAGGACCTATTCCTAAAATGTCTTTGACTCAATAAATGTAAATATTCTAGATCCTACCCTGCAAAACAGAAAGAGGCAAATATTCTTATTGAAAACTTACCTTACTTACCTCATGGCCAAGAAATGGAAGGTGGCCGTCCTTGTGGCATGCAAGCGCCTTGCTCCTAGTCTTCGACTTGGAGTAAGGTTAGGAATCTTTGGGCCCTGACCTCTCTTGCCACTAAAGCCCAAGTCTCTGATATTCCTTGTGTTGTCGAGAAGCCTTTGGACTCTTCCTTGCACTTCTGGCCCATTGTCCTTAGTCGATCTTCCTCTAGGAGCTTGTCTACCCATAAGCTGAATTTGTGGAAGGGTGCCTTGATCTGCTTCTTGTCATTGCTCCTTGAGGTACCACTGGTGTAGAGACTTCCTCTAGGTGCATGTCCTGGAGCTGGTAGCTCATCTGGTCCGATTCTTCTTGTGTAGAAATGGAAATGCGTGTGTACTCGGCTGGATTGGCTGTACCGGCTGGATTGTGCGAGGTACTGGCCGGAATGCCTTCAGGACCGGCCAAGTTGATCCCGGAGTCGGTGGCATCACCAAGGGGACCGGCGGTGTGTCATCCACGTTGCTACCAAGTGTGCCGGAAGCTTGGGCCTCTCCGCCGGCAATGCTGACCGGTCTGGTCCTATTGGTCGAGGGTTCGGCGGTACTGCTTGGTCCGGCAGACGTGCCAAATGGCCCGGCTGTCTCGGGCAAGCTTCCTGGTCGGCCAGTCTGGTCTCCTGGCTGGATGTACGACCTGATGTCCTCATCACCGTCCCATAGGCGTTGGAAAATTCCGATGGTTTTATTTCCGTCGGAAATGCCAGCGGAAATATTAATATTTTCTTGTAGTGCATGAATCCAATGCCCACGTGAAGCTAGCTCAATTTTCTATATTTTGACAAAACTTGAGACACAAATAGAGACGAAAAACTTCCAAGTAATCCAATCAATCCCAAAATGCGTGATTCCATCCTATATGTTTCATTTATAATCCTTTATTTAATGAGCACCAATGATCAGTAAGGAATCATCACTTTAACAGACCAATCAACTTCACATGTCCGCACTAAAACATTTGTAACTATTGATTTAGAGCTCAGAAACACATGAATCCAATGCCCGTGTTAAGCTAGCTCAATTTTATATATTGTCAGAAAGTTTGAGACAGAAATAGATATGACAAAACATCCAAGTAATCCAATCCATCTCAAACTGCATGATGCTATGTATTATTTTTCATTATTAAGCTTTTACTCAATGAGCATCATTGATTAGTTTAGAATGACAATTTTAACAGGCCGATCAACTTGTCATGTATGCACTAAATCGTCCATACCTTTTGATTTATAGCTTAGAATGACATGAAACCAATGCCCACACTAAGTTAGTTCAATTTTCTATATTGTGACAAAATTTGAGACAAAACTAGCAATGACAAAACGTACAAGTAATCCAATCTATCCAAAATGATGTGATGCCATGCATTATGCTTCATTTATAAGCCTTTACTCAGTGGGCACCAAAGATCAGTTTAGAATGATCACTTGAACTGGCCGATCAACTTGACATGTCTGCACTAAATCGTCCGTAACTTTTGATTTAGAGCTCAAAATGACACGAATCAAATTCCCACATTAATCAAGCTCAGTTTTCTATATTTTGACGAAATTTGAGACAGAAATAAAGATGAAAAAGCATCGAAGTAACCCATTCTATCCAAACTGATTGATGCCATGCATTATACTTCATTCTGGGCCTTTACTTAATGAGCACCAATGATCAGTTTATAATGATCACTTTAATTAGCCGATCAACTTGACATGTCCGCATTAATCGTCCGTAACTTTTGATTTAGTCAGAATGACACGAATCAAATGCCCACGTTAAACTAGCTCAATTTTCTATAGCGTGACAAAATTTGAAACAGAACTAGATAGATAAAGAGTGCAAGTAATCCAATTTATCAAAAACTGTGTGATGCCATGCTATATGCTTCATTATAAGCCTTTACTCAATGGGCACTAATGATCAGTTTAGAATGATCACTTTAATTGGCTGATCAACTTGACATGTCCGAACTAATCATCCGTAACTTTTGATTTAGAGCTTAGAATGACATGAATCCATTGCCCACGTTAAGCTAGCTCAATTTTCTATATTTTGACAAAATTTGAGACATAAATAGAGACGAAAAACTTCCAAGTAATCCAATCAATCCCAAAATGCATGATTCCATGCTTTATGTTTCATTTATAATCCTTTATTTAGTGAGCACCAATGATCAGTTTGGATTCATCACTTTAACTGGCCGATCAACTTGACATGTCCGCACTAAAACATCTGTAACTTTTGATTTAGAGCTCAGAAACACTTGAATCCAATGCCCATGTTAAGCTAGCTTAATTTTCTATATTTTCAAAAAATTTGAGACAGAAATAGATATGACAATTCGTCCAAGTAATCCAATCTATCTCAAAGTGCATGATTCTATGTATTATTTTACATTATTAAGCTTTTACTCAATGAATATCATTGATTAGTTTAGAATGATAAGTTTAACAGGCCGATCAACTTGTCATGTATGCACTAAATCGTCCATACCTTTTGATTTATAGCTTAGAATGACATGAAACCAATCCACATTAAGTTAGTTCAATTTACTATATTGTGACAAAATTTGAGACAGAACTAGATATGACAAAATGTACAAGTAATCCAATTTATCCAAAACTGTGTGATGCCATGCATTATGCTTCATTTATAAGACTTTACTCAGAGGGCACGAAAGATCAGTTTACAATGATCACTTTAACTGGCCGATCAACTTGACATGTATGCACTAAATCGTCCGTAACTTTTGATTTAGAGCTCAAAATGACACGAATCCAATACCCACGTTAATCTAGCTCAGTTTTCTATATTTTGACAAAATTTGAGACAGAAATAGAGACAACAAAGCATCCAAGTAACCCATTCTATCCAAACTGATTGATGCCATGCATTATGCTTCATTTCTAAGCCTTTACTTAATGAGCACCAATGATCAGTTTATAAAGATCACTTTAACTAGCTGATCAACTTGACTTGTCTGCATTAATCGTCTGTAACTTTTGATTTAGAGCTCAGAATGACACGAATCAAATGCCCACGTTAAACTAGCTCAATTTTCTATAGCGTGACAAAATTTGAGACAGAACTAAATAGATAAAGAGTGCAAGTAATCCAATTTATCCAAAACTGTGTGATGACATGCTATATGCTTAATTTATAAGCCTTTACTCAATGGACACCAATGATCAGTTTAGAATGATCACTTTAACTGGCCGATCAACTTGACATGTCCGAACTAATCATCCGTAACTTTTGATTTAGAGCCCAGAATGACATGAATCCAATGCCCACGTTAAGCTAGCTCAATTTTCTATATTTTCCCAAAATTTGAGACATAAATAGAGACGAAAAACTTCCAAGTAATCCAATCAATCTCAAAATGCGTGATTCCATGCTTTATGTTTCATTTATAATCCTTTATTTAATGAGCACCAATGATCAGTTTTGAATCATCACTTTAACAGGCCGATCAACTTGACATGTCCGCACTAAAAGATCTGTAACTTTTGATTTAGAGCTCAGAAACACATGAATCCAATGCCCAAGTTAAGCTAGCGCAATTTACTATATTGTCAAAAAATTTGAGACACAAATAGATATGACAAAGCGTCCAAGTAATCCTATCTATCTCAAAGTTCATGATGATATGTATTATTTTTCATTATTAAGCTTTTACTCAGTGAACATCATTGATTAGTTTAGAATGATAAGTTTAACAGGCCGATCCACTTGTCATGTATGCACTAAATCGTCCATACCTTTTGATTAAAAGCTTAGAATGACATGAAACCAATGCCCACATTAAGTTAGTTCAATTTTCTATATTGTGACAAAATTTGAGACAGAACTGGATATGACAAAACGTATAAGTTGTCCAATTTATCCAAAACTCTGTGATGCCATGCATTATGTTTCACTTATAAGCCTTTACTCAGTGGGCACGAAAGATCAGTTTACAATGATCACTTTAACGGGCTGATCAACTTGACATGTATGTACTAAATCGTCCGCAACGTTTGATTTAGAGTTCAAAATGACATGAATCCAATACCCATGTTAATCTAGCTCAGTTTTCTATATTTTGATGAGCTTTTAGACAGAACTAGAGACGACAAAGCATCCAAGTAACCCATTCTATCCAAAATGATTGATGCCATGCATTATGCTTCATTTCTAAGCCTTTACTTAATGAGCACCAATGGTCAGTTTATAATGATAACTTTAACTAGCCGATCAACTTGACATAACCGCATTAATCTTCCATAACTTTTGATTTAGAGCTCAGAATGACACGAATCAAATGCCCGCGTTAAACTAGCTCAATTTTCTATACCCTGACAAAATTTGAGACAGAACTAGATAGATAAAGAGTGCAAGTAATCCAATTTATCCAAGACTGTGTGATGCCATGCTATATGCTTCATTTATAAGCCTTTGCTCAATGGGCACCAATGATGAGTTTAGAATGATCACTTAACTGCCTGATCAACTTGACATGTCCGAACTAATCATCCGTAACTTTTGATTTAGAGCTCAGAATGACATGAATCAATGCCCACCTTAAGCTAGCTCAATTTTCTATATTTTGACAAAATTTAAGACATAAATAGGGACGGAAAACTTCCAAGTAATTCAATCAATCCCAAAATGCGTGACTCCATGCTTTATGTTTCATTTATAAGCCTTTATTTATTGAGCACCAATGATAAGTTTGGAATGATCACTTTAACTGGCCGATCAACTTGACATGTCCGCACTAAAACATCTGTAACTTTTGATTTAGAGCTCACAAACACATGAAACCAATGCCCATGTTAAGCTAGCTCAATTTTCTATATTGTCAAAAATTTTGAGACAGAAATAGATATGACAAAGCGTCCGAGTAATCCAATCTATCTCAAAGTGCATGATGCTATGTATTATTTTTCATTATTAAGCTTTTACTCAATTAACATCATTGATTAGTTTAGAATGATATGTTTAACAGGCCGATCAACTTGTCATGTATGCACTAAATCGTCCATACCTTTTGATTTATAGCTTAGAATGACATGAAACCAATGCCCACACTAAGTTAGTTCAATTTTCTATATTGTGTCAAAATTTGAGACAAAACTAGAAATGACAAAACGTACAAGTAATCCAATCTATCCAAAACTATGTGATGCCATGCATTATGCTTCATTTATAAGCCTTTACTCAGTGGGCACCAAAGATCAGTTTAGAATGATCACTTGAACTGGCCGATCAACTTGACATGTCTGCACTAAATCGTCCGTAACTTTTGATTTAGAGCTCAAAATGACACGAATCAAATTCTCTCATTAATCAAGCTTAGTTTTCTATATTTTGACAAAATTTGAGACAGAAATAGAGATGAAAAAGCATCGAAGTAACCCATTCTATCCAAACTGATTGATGCCATGCATTATACTTCATTCTAGGCCTTTACTTAATGAGCACCAATGATCAGTTTATAATGATCACTTTAATTAGCCGATCAACTTGACATGTCCGCATTAATTGTCCGTAACTTTTGATTTAGAGCTCAGAATGACACGAATTAAATGCCCACGTTAAACTAGCTCAATTTTCTATAGCATGACAAAATTTGAGACAGAACTAGGTAGATAAAGAGTGCAAGTAATCCAATTTATCCAAAACTGTGTGATGCCATGCTTCATGCTTCATTTATAAGCCTTTACTCAATGGCCACCAATGATGAGTTTAGAATGATCACTTTAACAGCCCGATCAACTTGACATGTCCGAACTAATCATCCGTAATTTTTGATTTAGAGCTCAGAATGACATGAATCCAATGCCCACATTAAGCTAGCTTAATTTTCTATATTTTGACAAAATTTGAGACATAAATAGAGACGGAAAACTTCCAAGTAATCCAATCAATCCCAAAATGCATGATTCCATGCTTTATGTTTCATTTATAACCCTTTACTTAATGAGCACCAATGATCAGTTTGGAATCATCACTTTAACTGGCCGATCAACTTGACTTGTTCGCACTAAAAGATCTGTAACTTTTGATTTAGAGCTCCGAAACACATGAATCAAATGCCCATGTTAAGCTTGCGCAAGTTTCTATATTGTCAAAAAATTTGAGACAGAAATAGATATGACAAAGAGTCCGAGTCATCCAATCTATCTCAAAGAGCATGATGCTATGTATTATTTTTCATTATTAAGCTTTTACTCAATTAACATCATTGATTAGTTTAGAATGATATGTTTAACAGGCCGATCAACTTGTCATGTATGCACTAAATCGTACATACCTTTTGATTTATAGCTTAGAATGACATGAAACCAACGCCACATTAAGTTAGTTTAATTTTCTATATTGTGATAAAATTTGAGACAGAACTAGATATGACAAAACGTACAAGTAATCCAATTTATCCAAAACTGTGTGATGCCATGCATTATGCTTCATTTATAAGTCTTTACTCAGTGGGCACGAAAGATCAGTTTTCACTGAACACTTTAACTAGCCGATCAACTTGACATGTACGCACTAAATCGTTTGTAACTTTTGATTTAGTGCTCAAAATGACACAAATCCAATACCCACGTTAATCTAGCTCAGTTTTCTATATTTTGACGAAATTAGAGACAGAAATAGCGACGACAAAGCATCCAAGTAACCCATTCTGTCCAAGCTTATTGATGCCATGCATTCTGCTTCATTTCTAAGCCTTTACTTAATGAGCACCAATGATACGTTTATAATGATCACTTTAATTAGCGGATCAACCTGACATGTCTGCATTAATCATCCGTAACTTTTGATTTAGAGCTCAGAATGACATGAATCCAATGCCCACGTTAAGCTAGCTCAATTTTCTATATTTTGACAAAATTTGAGACATAAATAGAGACGGAAAACTTCCAAGTAATCCAATCAATCCCAAAATGCATGATTCCATTCTTTATGTTTCATTTATAATCCTTTATTTAATGAGCACCAATGATCAGTTTGGAATCATCACTTTAACTGGCCAATCAACATGACATGTCCGCACTAAAAGATCTATAACTTTTCATTTAGAGCTCAGAAACACATGAATCCAATGCCCATGTTAAGCTAGCGCAATTTTCTATATTATCAAAAAATTTGAGACAGAAATAGATATGACAAAGCGTCCAAGTAATCCTATCTATCTCAAAGTTCATGATGATATGTATTATTTTTCATTATTAAGCTTTTACTCAATGAACATCATTGATTAGTTTAGAATGATAAGTTTAACAGGCCGATCAACTTGTCATGTATGCACTAAATCGTCCATACCTTTTGATTTATAGCTTAGAATGACATGAAACCAATGCCCACACTAAGTTAGTTCAATTTTCTATATTGTGACAAAATTTGAGACAAAACTCGAAATGACAAAACGTACAAGTAATCCAATCTATCCAAAATGATGTGATGGCATGCATTATGCTTCATTTATAAGCCTTTACTCAGTGGGCACCAAAGATCAGTTTAAAATGATCAGTTGCACTGGCCGATCAACTTGACATGTCTGCACTAAATCGTCCGTAACTTTTGATTTAGAGCTCAAAATGACACGAATCAAATTCCCACATTAATCAAGCTCAGTTTTCTATATTTTGACGAAATTTGAGACAGAAATAAAGATGAAAAAGCATCGAAGTAACCCATTCTATCCAAACTGATTGATGCCATGCATTATACTTCATTCTGGGCCTTTACTTAATGAGCACCAATGATCAGTTTATAATGATCACTTTAATTAGCCGATCAACTTGACATATCTGCATTAATCGTCCGTAACTTTTGATTTAGAGCTCAGAATGACATGAATTAAATACCCACGTTAAACTAGCTCAATTTTCTATAGCGTGACAAAATTTAAGACAGAACTAGATAGATAAAGAGTGCAAGTAATCCAATTTATCCAAGACTGTGTGATGTCATGCTATATGCTTCATTTATAAGCCTTTGCTCAATGGGCACCAATGATGAGTTTAGAATTATCACTTTAACTACCCGATCAACTTGACATGTCCGAACTAATCATCCGTAACTTTTGATTTAGAGCTCAGCATGACATGAATCCAATGCCCACGTTAAGCTATCTCAATTTTCTAAATTTTGACAAAATTTAAGACATAAATAGAGACGGAAAACTTCCAAGTAATCCAGTCAATCCCAAAATGCATGATTCCATGCTTTATGTTTCATTTATAATCCTTTATTTAATGAGCACCAATGATCAGTTTGGAATCATCACTTTAACTGGCCAATCAACTTGACATGTCCGCACTAAAACATCTGTAACTTTTGATTTAAAGCTCACAAACACATGAAACCAATGCCCATGTTAAGCTAGCTCAATTTTCTATATTGTCAAAAAATTTGAGACAGAAATAGATATGACAAAGTGTCCAAGTAATCCAATCTATCTCAAAGTGCATGATGCTATGTATTATTTTTCATTATTAAGCTTTTAGTCAATTAACATCATTGATTAGTTTAGAATGATATGTTTAACAGGCCGATGAACTTGTCATGTATGCACTAAATCGTCCATACCTTTTGATTTATGGCTTAGAATGACATGAAACCAATGCCCACATTAAGTTAGTTCAATTTTCTATATTGTGACAAAATTTGAGACAGAACTAGATATGACAAAACGTACAAGTAATCCAATTTATCAAAAACTGCGTGATGCCATGCATTATGCTTCATTTATAAGCCTTTACTCAGTGGGCACGAAAGATCAGTTTACAATGATCACTTTAACTAGCCGATCAACTTGACATGTACGCACTAAATCGTTTGTAACTTTTGATTTAGAGCTCAAAATGACACAAATCCTATACCCACGTTAATCTAGCTCCGTTTTCTATATTTTGACAAAATTTGAGACAGAAATAGCGACGACAAAGCATCCAAGTAACCCATTCTATCCAAACTGATTGATGCCATGCATTATGCTTCATTTCTAAGTCTTTACTTAATGAGCACCAATGATCAGTTTATAATGATCACTTTAATTAGCCGATCAACTTGACATATCTGCATTAATCGTCCGTAACTTTTGATTTAGAGCTCAGAATGACATGAATTAAATGCCCACGTTAAACTAGCTCAATTTTCTATAGCGTGACAAAATTTAAGACAGAACTAGATAGATAAAGAGTGCAAGTAATCCAATTTATCCAAAACTGTGTGATGCCATGCTTTATGCTTCATTTATAAGCCTTTACTCAATGGGCACCAATGATGAGTTTAGAATGATCACTTTAACTGCCGATCAACTTGACATGTCCGAACTAATCATCCGTAAGTTTTCATTTAGAGCTCAGAATGACATGAATCCAATGCCCACGTTAAGCTAGCTCAATTTTCTATATTTTGACAAAATTTGAGACATAAATAGAGACGGAATATTTCCAAGTAATCCAATCAATCCCAAAATGCATGATTCCATGCTTTATGTTTCATATATAATCTTTTATTTAATGAGCACCAATGATCAGTTTGGAATAATCACTTTAACTGGCCGATCAACTTGACATGTCCGCACTAAAAGATCTGTTATTTTCTATTTAGAGCTCAAAAACACATGAATCCAATGCCCACGTTAAGCTAGCGCAATTTTCTATATTTTCAAAAAATTTGAGAGAGAAGTAGATATGACAAAGCGTCCAAGTAGTCCTATCTATCTCAAAGTGCATGATGATATGTATTATTTTTCATTATTAAGCTTTTACTCAATGAACATCATTGATTAGTTTAGCATGATAAGTTTAACAGGCTGATCAACTTGTCATGTATGCACTAAATCGTCCGTACCTTTTGATTTATAGCTTAGAATGACATGAAACCAATCCCCACATTAAGTTAGTTCAATTTTCTATATTGTGACAAAATTTGAGACAGAACTAGATATGACAAAACGTACAAGTAATCCAATTTATCAAAAACTGCGTGATGCCATGCATTATGCTTCATTTATAAGCCTTTACTCAGTGGGCACCAAAGATCAGTTTAAAATGATCAGTTGCACTGGCCGATCAACTTGACATGTCTGCACTAAATCGTCCGTAACTTTTGATTTAGAGCTCAAAATGACACGAATCAAATTCCCACATTAATCAAGCTCAGTTTTCTATATTTTGACGAAATTTGAGACAGAAATAAAGATGAAAAAGCATCGAAGTAACCCATTCTATCCAAACTGATTGATGCCATGCATTATACTTCATTCTGGGCCTTTACTTAATGAGCACCAATGATCAGTTTATAATGATCACTTTAATTAGCCGATCAACTTGACATGTCCGCATTAATCGTCCAAAACTTTTGATTTAGAGCTCAGAATGACACGAATCAAATGCCCATGTTAAACTAGCTCAATTTTTTATAGCGTGACAAAATTTGAGATAGAACCAGAGCTAAAGAGTGCAAGTAATCCAATTTATCCAAAACTGTGTGATGCCATGCTTTATGCTTCATTTATAAGCCTTTACTCAATGGGCACTAATGATCAGTTTAGAATGATCACTTTAACAGCCCGATCAACTTGACATGTCCGAACTAATCATCCGTAACTTTTGATTTAGAGCCCAGAATGACATGAATCCAATGCCCACGTTAAGCTAGCTCAATTTTCTGTATTTTGAAAAAATTTGAGACATAAATAGAGACGAAAAACTTGCAAGTAATCCAATCAATCCCAAAATGCATGATTCCATGCTTTATGTTTCATTTATAATCCTCTATTTAATGAGCACCAACGATCAGTTTGGAATCATCACTTTAACTGGCCGATCAACTTGACATGTCCGCACTAAAGGATATATAACTTTTGATTTAGAGCTTAGAAACACATGAATCCAATGCCCATGTTAAGCTAGCGCAATTTTCTATATTGTCAAAAAATTTGAGACAGAAATAGATATGACAAAGCGTCCAAGTAATCCTATCTATCTCCAAGTGCATGATGGTCTGTATTATTTTTCATTATTAAGCTTTTACTCAATGAACATCATTGATTAGTTTAGAATGATAAGTTTAACAGGCCGATCAACTTGTCATGTATGCACTAAATCGTCCATACCTTTTGATTTATAGCTTAGAATGACATGAAACCAATGCCCACATTAAGTTAGTTCAATTTTCTATATTGTGACAAAATTTGAGACAAAACTAGATATGACAAAACGTACAAGTAATCCAATTTATCCAAAACTGTGTGATGCCATGCATTATGCTTCATTTATAAGCCTTTACTCAGTAGGCACGAAAGATCAGTTTACAATGATCACTTTAACGGGCCGATCAACTTGACATGTATGTACTAAATCGTCTGTAACTTTTGATTTAGATTTCAAAATGACATGAATCAAATACCCATGTTAATCTAGCTCAGTTTTCTATATTTTGACAAGCTTTTAGACAGAACTAGAGACGACAAAGCATCCAAGTAACCCATTCTATCCAAAATGATTGATGCCATGCATTATGCTTCATTTCTAAGCCTTTACTTAATGAGCACCAATGATCAGTTTATAATTATCACTTTAACTAACCGATCAACTTGACATAACCGCATTAATCTTCCGTAACTTTTGATTTAGAGCTCAGAATGACACGAATCAAATGCCCGCGTTAAACTAGCTCAATTTTCTATAGCGTGACAAAATTTGAGACAGAACTAGATAGATAAAGCGTGCAGGTAATCCAATTTATCCAAAACTGTGTGATGCCATGCTTTATGCTTCATTTATAAGCATTTAGTCAATGGGCACCAATGATCAGTTTAGAATGATCACTTTAACTGGCCGATCAACTTGACATGTCCGAACTAATCATCCGTAACTTTTGATTTAGAGCTCAGAATGACATGACTCCAATGCCCACGTTAAGCTAGCTCAATTTTCTATATTTTCCCAAAATTTGAGACATAAATAGAGACGAAAAACTTCCAAGTAATCCAATCAATCCCAAAATGCTTGATTCCATGCTTTATGTTTCATTTATACTCCTTTATTTAATGAGCACCAAGGATCAGTTTGGAATCATCACTTTAACTGGCCATTCAACTTGGCATGTCCGCACTAAAGGATCTGTAACTTTTGATTTAGAGCTCAGAAACACATGAATCCAATGCCCATGTTTTAGCTAGCGCAATTTTCTATTTTGTCAAAAAATTTGAGACAGAAATAGATATGACAAAGCGTCCAAGTAATCCTATCTATCTCAAAGTGCATGATGATATGTATTATTTTTCATTATTAAGCTTTTACTCAATGAACATCATTGATTGGTTTAGAATTATAAGTTTAACAGGCCGATCAACTTGTCATGTATGCACTAAGTCGTCCATACCTTTTGATTTATAGCTTAGAATGACATGAAACCAATCCCCACATTAAGTTAGTTCAATTTTCTATATTGTGACAAAATTTGAGACAGAACTAGATATGACAAAACGTACAAGTAATCCAATTTATCCAAAACTGTGTGATGCCAAGCATTATGCTTCATTTATAAGCCTTTACTCAGTGGGCACGAAAGATCAGTTTACAATATTCACTTTAACGGGCCTATCAACGTGACATGTATGAACTAAATCGTCCGTAACTTTTGATTTAGAGTTCAAAATGACATGAATCCAATACCCACGTTAATCTAGCTCAGTTTTCTATATTTTGAAAAGCTTTTAGACAGAACTAGAGATGACAAAGCCTCCAAGTAACCCATTCTATCCAAAATGATTGATGCCATGCATTATGCTTCATTTCTAAGCCTTTACTTAATGAGTACCAATGATCAGTTTATAATGATCACTTTAACTAGCCGATCAACTTGACATAACCGCATTAATCTTCCGTAACTTTTGATTTAGAGCTCAGAATGACAGGAATCAAATGCCCGCGTTAAACTAGCACAATTTTCTATAGCGTGACAAAATTTGACGCAGAACTAGATAGATAAAGAGTGCAAGTAATCCAATTTATCCAAGACTGTGTGATGCCATGCTATATGCTTCATTTATAAGCCTTTGCTCAATGGGCACCAATGATGAGTTTAGAATTATCACTTTAACTACCCGATCAACTTGACATGTCCGAACTAATTATCCGTAACTTTTGATTTAGAGCTCAGAATGACATGAATCCAATGCCCACGTTTAGCTAGCTACTTTTTCTATATTTTGACAAAATTTAAGACATAAATAGAGACGGAAAACATCCAAGTAATCCAATCAATCCCATAATGCGTGATTCCATGCTTTATGTTTCATTTATAAGCCTTTATTTGTTGAACACCAATGATAAGTTTGTAATGATCACTTTAACTGGCCAATCAACTTGACATGTCCGCACTAAAACATCTGTAACTTTTGATTTAGAGCTCACAAAGACATGAAACCAATGCCCATGTTAAGCTAGCTCAATTTTCTATATTGTCAAAAAATTTGAGACAGAAATAGATATGACAAAGTGTCCAAGTAATCCAATCTATCTCAAAGTGCATGATGCTATGTATTATTTTTCATTATTAAGCTTTTACTCAATTAACATCATTGATTAGTTTAAAATGATATGTTTAACAGGCCGATGAACTTGTCATGTATACACTAAATCGTCCATACCTTTTGATTTATGGCTTAGAATGACATGAAACCAATCCCCACATTAAGTTAGTTCAATTTTCTATATTGTGACAAAATTTGAGACAGAACTAGATATGACAAAACGTACAAGTAATCCAATTTATCAAAAACTGCGTGATGCCATGCATTATGCTTCATTTATAAGCCTTTACTCAGTGGGCACGAAAGATCAGTTTACAATGATCACTTTAACAAGCCAATCAACTTGACATGTACACACTAAATCGTTTGTAACTTTTGATTTAGAGCTCAAAATGACACAAATCCTATACCCACGTTAATCTAGCTCCGTTTTCTATATTTTGACAAAATATGAGACAGAAATAGCGACGACAAAGCATCCAAGTAACCCATTCTATCCAAACTGATTAATGCCATGCATTATGCTTCATTTCTAAGTCTTTACTTAATGAGCACCAATGATCAGTTTATAATGATCACTTTAATTAGCCGATCAACTTGACATATCTGCATTAATCGTCCGTAACTTTTGATTTAGAGCTCAGAATGACATGAATTAAATACCCACGTTAAACTAGCTCAATTTTCTATAGCGTGACAAAATTTAAGACAGAACTAGATAGATAAAGAGTGCAAGTAATCCAATTTATCCAAAACTGTGTGATGTCATGCTTTATGCTTCATTTATAAGCCTTTACTCAATGGGAACCAATGATGAGTTTAGAATGATCACTTTAACTGCCCGATCAACTTGACATGTCCGAACTAATCATCCGTAACTTTTTATTTAGAGCTCAGAATGACATGAATCCAATGCCCACGTTAAGCTAGCTCAATTTTCTATATTTTGACAAAATTTAAGTCATAAATAGAGACGGAAAACATCCAAGTAATCCAATCAATCCCATAATGCGTGATTCCATGCTTTATGTTTCATTTATAAGCCTTTATTTGTTGAACACCAATGATAAGTTTGTAATGATCACTTTAACTGGCCAATCAACTTGACATGTCCGCACTAAAACATCTGTAACTTTTGATTTAGAGCTCACAAACACATGAAACCAATGCCCATGTTAAGCTAGCTCAATTTTCTATATTGTCAAAAAATTTGAGACAGAAATAGATATGACAAAGTGTCCAAGTAATCCAATCTATCTCAAAGTGCATGATGCTATGTATTATTTTTCATTTTTAAGCTTTTACTCAATTAACATCATTGATTAGTTTAGAATGATATGTTTAACAGGCCGATGAACTTGTCATGTATGCACTAAATCGTCCATACCTTTTGATTTATGGCTTAGAATGACATGAAACCAATGCCCACATTAAGTTAGTTCAATTTTCTATATTGTGACAAAATTTGAGACAGAACTAGATATGACAAAACGTACAAGTAATCCAATTTATCAAAAACTGCGTGATGCCATGCATTATGCTTCATTTATAAGCCTTTACTCAGTGGGCACGAAAGATCAGTTTACAATGATCACTTTAACTAGCCGATCAACTTGACATGTACGCACTAAATCGTTTGTAACTTTTTATTTAGAGCTCAAAATGACACAAACCCTATACCCACGTTAATCTAGCTCCGTTTTCTATATTTTGACAAAATTTGAGACAGAAATAGCGACGACAAAGCATCCAAGTAACCCATTCTATCCAAACAGATTGATGCCATGCATTATGCTTCATTTCTAAGTCTTTACTTAATGAGCACCAATGATCAGTTTATAATGATCACTTTAATTAGCCGATCAACTTGACATATCTGCATTAATCGTCTGTAACTTTTGATTTAGAGCTCAGAATGACATGAATTAAATGCCCACGTTAAACTAGCTCAATTTTCTATAGCGTGACAAAATTTAAGACAGAACTAGATAGATAAAGAGTGCAAGTAATCCAATTTATCCAAAACTGTGTGATGCCAGGCTTTATGCTTCATTTATAAGCCTTTACTCAATGGGCACCAATGATGAGTTTAAAATGATCACTTTAACTGCCCGATCAACTTGACATGTCCGAACTAATCATCCTTAAGTTTTCATTTAGAGCTCAGACATGAATCCAATGCCCACGTTAAGCTAGCTCAATTTTCTATATTTTGACAAAATTTGAGACATAAATAGAGATGGAAAATTTCCAAGTAATCCAATCAATCCCAAAATGCATGATTCCATGCTTTATGTTTCATTTATAATCTTTTATTTAATGAGCACCAATGATCAGTTTGGAATCATCACTTTAACTGGCCGATCCACTTGACATGTCCGCACTAAAAGATCTGTAATTTTTGATTTAGAGCTCAAAAACACATGAATCCAATGCGCAAGTTAAGCTAGCGCAATTTACTATATTGTCAAAAAATTTGAGACACAAATAGATATGACAAAGCGTCCAAGTAATCCTATCTATCTCAAAGTTCATGATGATATGTATTATTTTTCATTATTAAGCTTTTACTCAGTGAACATCATTGATTAGTTTAGAATGATAAGTTTAACAGGCCGATCCACTTGTCATGTATGCACTAAATCATCCATACCTTTTGATTTATAGCTTAGAATGACATGAAACCAATGCCCACATTAAGTTAGTTCAATTTTCTATATTGTGACAAAATTTGAGACAGAACTAGATATGACAAAACGTACAAGTAATCCAATTTATCCAAAACTGTGTGATGCCAAGCATTATGCTTCATTTATAAGCCTTTACTCAGTGGGCACGAAAGATCAGTTTACAATATTCACTTTAACGGACCTATCAACGTGACATGTATGAACTAAATCGTCCGTAACTTTTGATTTAGAGTTCAAAATGACATGAATCCAATACCCACGTTAATCTAGCTCAGTTTTCTATATTTTGAAAAGCTTTTAGACAGAACTAGAGACGATAAAGCCTCCAAGTAACCCATTCTATCCAAAATGATTGATGCCATGCATTATGCTTCATTTCTAAGCCTTTACTTAATGAGCACCAATGATCAGTTTATAATGATCACTTTAACTAGCCGATCAACTTGACATAACCGCATTAATCTTCCGTAACTTTTGATTTAGAACTCAGAATGACAAGAATCAAATGCCCGCGTTAAACTAGCTCAATTTTCTATAGCGTGACAAAATTTGAGACAGAACTAGATAGATAAAGAGTGCAAGTAATCCAATTTATCCAAGACTGTGTGATGCCATGCTATATGCTTCATTTATAAGCCTTTGCTCAATGGGCACCAATGATGAGTTTAGAATTATCACTTTAACTACCCGATCAACTTGACATTTCCGAACTAATCATCCGTAACTTTTGATTTAGAGCTCAGAATGACATGAATCCAATGCCCACGTTAAGCTAGCTCAATTTTCTATATTTTGACAAAATTTGAGACATAAATAGAGATGGAAAATTTCCAAGTAATCCAATCAATCCCAAAATGCATGATTCCATGCTTTATGTTTCATTTATAATCTTTTATTTAATGAGCACCAATGATCAGTTTGGAATCATCACTTTAACTGGCCGATCAACTTGACATGTCCGCACTAAAAGATCTGTAATTTTTGATTTAGAGCTCAAAAACACATGAATCCAATGCCCACGTTAAGCTAGCGCAATTTTCTATATTTTCAAAAAATTTGAGAGAGAAGTAGATATGACAAAGCGTCCAAGTAGTCCTATCTATCTCAAAGTGCATGATGATATGTATTATTTTTCATTATTAAGCTTTTACTCAATGAACATCATTGATTAGTTTAGCATGATAAGTTTAACAGGCTGATCAACTTGTCATGTATGCACTAAATCGTCCGTACCTTTTGATTTATAGCTTAGAATGACATGAAACCAATCCCCACATTAAGTTAGTTCAATTTTCTATATTGTGACAAAATTTGAGACAGAACTAGATATGACAAAACGTACAAGTAATCCAATTTATCCAAAACTGTGTGAGGCCATGCATTATGCTTCATTTATAAGCCTTTACTCAGTGGGCACGAAAGATCAGTTTATAATGATCACTTTAACTGGCCGATCAACTTGAAATGTACGCACTAAATCGTCCGTAACTTTTGATTTAGAGCTCAAAATGACACGAATCCAATACCCACGTTAATTTAGCTCAGTTTTCTATATTTTGACAAAATTTGAGACAGAACTAGAGACGACAAAGCATCCAAGTAACCCATTCCATCCAAACTGATTGATGCCATGCATTATGCTTCATTTCTAAGCCTTTACTTAATGAGCACCAATGATCAGTTTATAATGATCACTTTAATTAGCCGATCAACTTGACATGTCCGCATTAATTGTTCATAACTTTTGATTTAGAGCTCAGAATGACACGAATCAAATGCCCACGTTAAACTAGCTCAATTTTCTATAGCGTGACAAAATTTGAGATAGAACTAGATAGCTAAAGAGTGCAAGTAATCCAATTTATCCAAAACTGTGTGATACCATGCTTTATGCTTAATTTATAAGCATTTACTCAATGGGCACCAATGATCAGTTTAGAATGATCACTTTAACTGGCCGATCAACTTGACATGTCCGAACTAATCATCCGTAACTTTTGATTTAGAGCTCAGAATGACATGAATCCAATGCCCACGTTAAGCTAGCTCAATTTTCTATATTTTCCCAAAATTTGAGACATAAATAGAGACGAAAAACTTCCAAGTAATCCAATCAATCTCAAAATGCGTGATTCCATGCTTTATGTTTCATTTATAATCCTTTATTTAATGAGCACCAATGATCAGTTTGGAATCATCACTTTAACTGGCCGATCAACTTGACATGTCCGCACTAAAGGATATATAACTTTTGATTTAGAGCTTAGAAACACATGAATCCAATGCCCATGTTAAGCTAGCGCAATTTTCTATATTGTCAAAAAATTTGAGACAGAAATAGATATGACAAAGCGTCCAAGTAATCCTATCTATCTCCAAGTGCATGATGGTCTGTATTATTTTTCATTATTAAGCTTTTACTCAATGAACATCATTGATTAGTTTAGAATGATATGTTTAACAGGCCGATCAACTTGTCATGTATGCACTAAGTCGTCCATACCTTTTGATTTATAGCTTAGAATGACATGTAACCAATCCCCACATTAAGTTAGTTCAATTTTCTATATTGTGACAAAATTTGAGACAGAACTAGATATGACAAAACGTACAAGTAGTCCAATTTATCCAAAACTGTGTGATGTCATGCATTATGCTTCATTTATAAGCCTTTACTCAGTGGGCACGAAAGATCAGTTTACAATGATCACTTTCACTGGCCGATCAACTTGACATGTACGCACTAAATCGTCCATAACTTTTGATTTAGAGCTCAAAATGACACGAATCCAATACCCACGTTAATCTAGCTCAGTTTTCTATATTTTGACAATCTATTAGACAGAAATAGAGACGACAAAGCATCCAAGTAACCCATTCGATCCAAAATGATTGATGGCATGCATTTTGCTTCATTTCTAAGCCTTTACTTAATGAGCACCAATGATCATTTTATAATGATCACTTTAACTGGCCGATCAACTTGACATGTCCGCATTAATCTTCCGTAACTTTTGATTTAGCCCTCATAATGACACAAATCAAATGCCCACGTTAAAATAGCTCAATTTTCTATGGTGTGACAAAATTTGAGACATAACTGAATACGATAAAGAGTGCAAGTAATCCAATTAATCCAAGACTGTGAGATGCCATGCTATATGCTTCATTAATAAGCCTTTACTCAATGGGCACCAATGATCAGGTTAGAATGATAACTGTAACTGCCCGATCAGCTTGACATTTCTGAATTAATCATACGTAACTTTTGATTTAGAGCTCAGAATGACATGAATCCAATGCCCACGTTTAGCTAGCTCAATTTTCTATATTTTACAAAATTTGAGAAAGAAATAGAGACGACAAAGCTTCCAAGTAATCCAATCTATCCCAAAATGCATGATTTCATTCTTTATGTTTCATTTATAAGCCTTTATTTAATGAGCACCAATGATCAGTTTGGAATGATCACTTTAACTGGCCGATCACCTTGACATGTCGGCACTAAAACGTCTATAACTTTTGATTTAGAGTTCAGAAACACACGAATCCAATGCCCACATTAAGCTTGCACAATTTTATATATTGTGACCAAATATGAGACGAAATAGATATGACAAAGCGTCCAACTAATCCAATCCATCCCAAACTGCATGATGCTATGCATTATTTTTCATTATTAAGCTTTTACTCAATGAGCATCATTGATTAGTTTAGAATCATAGCTTTAACAGGCAAATCAACTTGTAATGTTTGCACTAAATTGTCCATACCTTTTGATTTATAGATTAGAATGACACGAAACCAATGTCCACACTAAGTTAGTTCAATTTTCTATATCGTGACAAAATTTGAGACAGAACTAAATATGACAAAGGGTCCAAGTAATCCAATCTATCCAAAACTTTGTGATGACATGCATTATGCTTCATTTATAGGCCTTTACTCAGTGGGCACCAAAGATCAGTTTAGAATGATCACTTTAACTGGCCGATCAACTTGACATGTTTGCACTAAATAGTCTGTAGCTTTTGATTTAGAGCTCTGAATGACACGAATCCAATGCCCACGTTAAGCTAGCTCAATTTTCTATATTGTGACAAAATTTGAGACAGGACTAGATACGACAAAGCGTCCAAGTAATCCAATCTATCCAAAACTGTGTGATGCCATGCATTTAACTTCATTTATAAGCCTTTACTCAATGAGCACCAATGATGAGTTTAGAATGATCACTTTAACTGGCCGATCAACTCGACATGTCCGGTTTAAATCGTCCTAAACTTTTGATTTAGAGCTCAAAATGACACAAATCAAATGCCCACGTTAAGCCAGCTCAATTTTCTATATTGTGACAAAAGTTGAGATAGGACTAGATACGACAAAGTGAGAAGTAATCCAATCTATCCAAAACTGAGTTATGCTATGCATTATGCTAGATTTATAAGCCTTTACTCAATGGGCACCAATGATCAGTGTAAAAGTATCACTTTAATTGGCCGATCAACTTGACATGTACGCACTAAATCGTCAATAACTTTTGATTTATAACTCATAATGACATGAACCAAATGCCCACGTTAAGCCAGCTTAATTTTCTATATTTTGAAAAAATTTGAGACAGAACTAGATACAACAAAGGGTCCAAGTAATCCAATTTATCCAAAAATGTGTGATACCATGCAATAAGGTTCATTTATAAGCCTTTACTCAATGGGCACCAATGATCAGTTTAGAATGATTATTTTGACTTACCGATCAACTTGACATGTCCGCACTAATCATCCGTAACTTTTGATTTAGAGCTCAGAATGACACGAATGGAATGCCCACGGTTATGCTAGCTCAATTTTCTATATTTTGACAAAGTTTGAGACAGGACTAGATACGACAACGCGTCCAAGTAATTCAATCTATCCCAAAATGCGTGATACCATGGTTTATGCTTCATCTATAAGCCTTTACTTAATGAGCACCGATGATTAGTTTAAAATTATTACTTTAACTGGCTGATCAACTTGTTATGTCCGCAATAAATCATCTGTATTTAGAGCTCAGAAACACACGAATCCAATGCCCACGTAAAAATCGCCTAATTTTCTATATCCAAAACTGTGTGATGCCATGCATTATGCTTCACTTATAAGGCTTTCCTCAATGGGCACCAAAGATCAGTTTAGAATGATCATTTTAACTAGCCGATCAACTTGACATGTCCGCGCTAAATCGTCCGTAATTTTTGAATTAGAGCTCATAATGACACGAATCCAATGCACACGTTAAGCTAGCTCAATTTGATTTATTTTTACAAAATTCGAGATTGCAATAGAGATGGAAAAGTATCCAAGTAATCCAATCTATCCATACTGCTTGATGCCATGCATTATGCTTCATTTCTAAGCTTTTACTTAATGAGCACCAATGATCAGTTTAGAATGATCACTTTAACTGGCTGATCAACTTGACATGTTCGGACTAAATCGTCCGATATTTTTGATTTAGAGCTCAGAAACACACGAATCCAATGCCCACGTTAATCTAGTTCAATTTTCTATATTTTGACAAAATTTGAGACAAAAATAAAGATGACAAATCATCCATGTAATCCAATCTATCCAAAAATGTGTGATGCGGTCCATTATGCTTCATTTATAAGCCTTTACTCAATGGGCACCAATGATCAGTTTAGAATGATCGCTTTAACTGGCCGATCAACTTGACATGTCCACACCAAATCATCAGTAACGTTTGATTTAGAGCTGAGAATGACACGAATCCAATGCCCACGTTAAGCTAGCTCAGTTTGCTATATTTTTTCAAAATTAGAGATAGAAATAGAGATGACAAAGCATCCAAGTAATCCAATCTATCCAAACTGCTTAATGCCATGCATTATGCTTCATTTCTAAGCCTTTACTCAATGAGCACCAATGATCAGTTTAGAATCATCACTTTAACTGCCCAATCAACTTGATATGTCCGCACTAAATCATCCGAAACTTTTGATTTAGAGCTCAGAAACACACAAATCCAATGCCCACGATAATCTAGCTCAATATTCTATATTTTGAGAAAATTTTAGAAAGAAATAGAGACGACAAAGCGTCCAAGTAATCCAATCTATCAAAAACTATGTGATGCCATGCATTACGTTTCATTTATAACCCTTTAGTAAATGGGCACCAAAGATCAGTTTATAATGATCACTTTAACTGCCCGATCATTTTGACATGTCCGCACTAACTCGTCTGTAACTTTTAATTTAGAGCTCAGAATGATACGAATCCAATGCCCACGTTAAGCTAGCTCCACTTTCTATATTGTGACAAAAATTGAGACAGGACTAGATATGACAAAGCATCCAAGTAATCCAATTTATCCAAAAATGTGTGATGCCATGCAATATGCTTCATTTATAAGCATTTACTGAATGGGCACCAAAGATCAGTTTAGAATGATCATTTTAACTGGCCGATCAACTTGACATATCCGCACTAAATCGTCCGTAATTTTTAATTAGAGCTCAGAATGACACGAATCCAATGCACACGTTAAGCTAGCTCAATTTGATTTATTTTTACAAAATTCGAGATTGCAATAGAGATGACAATGTATCCAAGTAATCCAATCTATCCATACTGCTTGATGCCATGCATTATGCTTCATTTCTAAGCCTTTACTTAATGAGCACCAATGATCTCTTTAGAATGGTCACTTTAGTTGGCTGATCAACATGACATGTTTAGACTAAATCGTCCGATATTTTTGATTTAGAGCTCAGAAACACACGAATCCAATGCCCACGTTAATCTAGTTCAATTTTCTATATTTTGACAAAATTTGAGACAAAAATAAAGATGACAAATCATCCATGTAATCCAATCTATCCAAAAATGTGTGATGCGGTCCATTATGCTTCATTTATAAGCCTTTACTCAATGGGCACCAATGATCAGTTTAGAATGATCGCTTTTACTTGCCGATCAACTTGACATGTCCACACCAAATCGTCCGTAACGTTTGATTTACAGCTGAGAATGACACGAATCCAATGCCCACGTTAAGCTAGCTCAGTTTGCTATATTTTTTCAAAATTAGAGATAGAAATAGAGATGACAAAGCATCCAAGTAATCCAATCTATCCAAACTGCTTAATGCCATGCATTATGCTTCATTTCTAAGCTTTTACTCAATGAGCACCAATGATCAGTTTAGAATCATCACTTTAACTGGCCAATCAACTTGACATGTCCGCACTAAATCATCCGAAACTTTTGATTTAGAACTCAGAAACACACGAATCCAATGCCCACGATAAGCTAGCTCAATATTCTATATTTTGAGAAACGTTTAGACAGAAATAGAGATGACAAAGCGTCCAAGTAATCCAATCTATCAAAAACTATGTGATGCCATGCATTACGCTTCATTTATAAGCCTTTATTAAGCCTTTATTAAATGGGCACCAAAGATCAGTTTATAATTATCACTTTAACTGACCGATCATTTTGACATGTCCGCACTAAATCGTCTGTAACTTTTAATTTAGAGCTCAGAATGATACGAATCCAATGCCCACTTTATGCTAGCTCAATTTTCTATATTGTGAAAAAAATTGAGACAGGACTAGATACGACAAAGCGTCCAAGTAATCCAATTTATCCAAAAATGTGTGATGCCATGCAATATGCTTCATTTATAAGCATTTACTCAATGGGCACCAAAGATCAATTTAGAATGATCATTTTAACTGGCCAATCAACTTGACATGTCCGCACTAAATCGTCCGTAATTTTTTAATTAGAGCTGAGAATGACACGAATCCAATGCACACGTTAAGCTAGCTCAATTTGATTTATTTTTACAAAATTCGAGATTGCAATAGAGATGACAATGTATCCAAGCAATCCAATCTATCCATACTGCTTGATGCCATGCATTATGCTTCATTTCTAAGCCTTTACTTAATGAGCACCAATGATCAGTTTAGAATGGTCACTTTAACTAGCTGATCAACATGACATGTTCGGACTAAATCGTCCGATATTTTTGATTTAGAGCTCAGAAACACACGTATCCAATGCGCACGATTATCTAGCTCAATATTCTATATTTTGACAAAATTTAAGACAAAAATAAAGACGACAAATCATCCAAGTAATCCAATCTATCCAAAAATGTGTGATGCGATTCATTATGCTTCATTTATAAGCCTTTACTCAATGGGCACCAATGATCAGTTTAGAATGATCACTTTAACTTGCTGATAAACTTGACATATCCGCATCAAATCGTCCGTAACTTTTGATTTAGAGCTGAGAATGACACGAATCCAATGCCCACGTTAAGCTAGCCCAATTTGCTATATCTTTTCAAAATTAGAGATAGAAATAGAGACGACAAAGCATCCAAGTAATCCAATCTATCCAAACTGATTGATGCCATGCATTATGCTTCATTTCTAAGCCTTTACTCAATCAGCACCAATGATCAATTTAGATTGATCACTTTAACTGGCCAATGAACTTGACATGTCCGCACTAAATCATCTGAAACTTTTGATTTAGAGCTCTGAAACACACGAATCCAATGCCCACGATAAGCTAGCTCAATACTCTATATTTTAAGAAAATTTTAGACAGAAATAGAGACGACAAAGCGTCCAAGTAACCGAATCTATACAAAACTGTGTGATGCCATACATTATGCTTCATTTATAGGCCTTTAGTTAATGGGCACCAAAGATCAGTTTATAATGATTACTTTAACTGGCCGATCATTTTGACATGTCCACATTAAATCATCTTTAACTATTATTTTAGAGCTCAGAATGATATGAATCCAATGCCCACGTTAAGCTTGCTCAATTTTCTATGTTGTGACAAAATTTGAGACAGAACTAGATACAACAATGCGTCCAAGTAATCCAATTTATCCAAAAATGTGTGATGCCATGCAATATGCTTCATTTATAAGCCTTTACTCAAGGGGCACCAATGATCAGTTTAAAGTGATCATTTTAACTGGCTTATCAACTTGACATGTCCACACTAATCGCTCGTAAATTTTGATTTACAGCTCAGAATGACACGAATCGAATGCCCACGTTATGCTAGCTCAATTTTTTATATTTGGACAAAACTTGAGACAGAAATAGAGACGACAACACGTCCAAGTAATCCAATCTATCTCAAAATGCATGATGCCTTGCTTTATGCTTCATCTATAAGCCTTTACTTAATGAGCACCAATGATTAGTTTAGAACTATCACTTTAACTGGCCGATCAACTTGACATTTCCTCAATAAATCATCTACATTTAGAGCTCAGAAACACACTAATCCAAAGCCCACGTTAAGATAGCTCAATTTTATATATTGTGACAAAATTTGAGATATAAATAGATAAGAAAAAGCGTACAAGTAATCCAATACATCCCAAACTGCGAGATGCCATGCATTATTTTTCATTATTAAGCATTTACTCAATAAACACCAATGATCAGTTTATAATGATTATTTTAACTGCTCGATCAATTTGTCATTTTTGCACTAAATCATCCATACCTTTTGATTTATAGCTCATAATGACACAAATCCAATGCCCACACTAATCTAGTTCAATTTTTTATATTGTTACAAAGTTTGATACATAACTAGATACGAGAAAGCGTCCAAGTAATCCAATCTATCCAAAACTATGTGATGCTATGCATTATACTTCAGTTATAAGTACTCACTCAATGGGCACCAAAGATCAGTTTAGAATGATCATTTTAACTGGCCGATCAACTTGACATGTCCGCACTAAATCGTCCGTAATTTTTGAATTAGAACTCAGAATGACACGATCCAATGCCCAGGTTAAGCTAGCTCAATTTGATTTATTTTAATAATATTCGAGACTGAAACAAAGATGACAAAGTATCCAACTAATCCCATCTGCCCAAACTGCTTGATGCCATGCATTATGCTTCATTTCTAACCCTTTACTTAATGAGCACCAATGATCAGTTTAGAATGAGCATTTTAAATGGCCGATCAACTTGGCATGTCTGGACGAAATCATACGATACATTTGATTTAGAGCTCAGAAACACACGAATCTAGTGCCCAAGATATTTTCTATATTTTGAGAAAATTTTAGATAGAAATAGAGACGACAAACCGTTCAAGTAATCCAATCTATCCAAAACTGTGTGATGCCATGCATTATGCTTGATTTATAAGCCTTTACTCAATGGACACCAAAGATCAGTTTAGAATGATCATTTTAACTGGCCGATCATTTTGACATGTCCGCACCAAATCGTCCGAACTTTTAGTTTAGAGCTCATAATGATACGAATCCAATGCACACGTTAAGCTAGCTCAATTTGCTAAAAAAAATTTCAAAATTTGAGAGGAAAATAGAGACAACAAAGCATTCAAGTAATCTAATCTATGCAAACTGCTTGGTGCCATGCATTATGCTTCGTTTCAAAGCCTTTACTTAATGAGCATCAATGATCAGGTTAGAATGATCACTTTAACTGACCGATCAACTTGACATGTCCACACTAAATCGTCTGTAATTATTGATTTAGAGCTCCGAATGACACGAATCAAATACTCACGTTAAGCTAGCTCAATTTTCTATGTTGTGACAAGCTTTGAGACAGAACTAGATATGATAAAGCGTCCATGTAACCCAGTCTATCCAAAACTGTGTGATGCCATGCAATATGCTTCATTTATAAGATTTTACTCTATGGGCACCAATGATCAGTTTAGAATGATCACTTTAACTGGTCTATCAACTTGATATGGACTAAATCGTCCGAAACTTATGATTTAGAGCTCAGAAACATACGAATCCATTTCCCCTGATAAGCTAGTTCAATTTTTTATATTTTGAAAAATTTTGAGACAGAAATAAAGACGACAAAGAGTCCAAGTAATTCAATCTATCCAAACTGTGTGATGCCCTGCATTATGCTTCATTTATAAGCCTTCACTGAATGGGGACCAAAGATCAGTTTAGAATGATCACTTTAACTGGCCTATCAACTTGACATGTACGCACTAAATCGTCTGTAACTTTTGATTTAGAGCTCAGAATGACACGAATCCAAAGCGCACGTTAAGATAACATAATTTCTGTATTTTGACTAAATTTGAGGGAGAAATAGAGACGACAAATATATCCAAAACTGTGTGATGCCATGCATTATCCTTCATTTATAAGCCTTTACTCAATGAGCACTAATATTCAGTTTAGAATGATCACTTTAATTGCCCGATCAACTTAACATGTACACACTAAATCTTCCATAACTTTTGATTTAGAGCTTAGAATGATACGAATCCAATGCCCACGTTAAACTTGCTCAATTTCTATATTTTGACATAATTTGATACAGAAATATAGAGGACAAACTCTCGAAGTAATCCAATCTATCCAAACTGCTTGATGACATGCATTATGGTTCATTTATAAGAATTTATTTAATGAGCACCAATGATTAGTTTAGAAGGATGACTTACACAGGCCGATAACTTGACATGTCCGCATTAAATCGTCTGTAACTTTTGATTTAAAGCTCGGAATGACACGAAAAAAGAAAATTCATTTGAATAACAAGGGAAAAGGAGAAAAGGAGGGAAGTTATTATTTAAAATGGTTAATATGGTTATATAGCTGCCTTGGGAGAAGAATCACAGTGACAAGGACATTTCCATGCTGCACACAGCCTTGGTAACCACACCAAACAGTCATGATTGCTGCACACAGCCTTGGTAACCACACCAAACAGTCATGATTGCTGCACACAGCCTTGGTAACCACACCAAACGGTCATAAGTCTGTTTGCATCTCCTCCCCTCTCTTCCCATTGGTTGTCAACAAGCTCCTCCTCTATTCAAGCTCATCCACAAGTTTAATTTTGAGTTGTTTTGTGTTCACATTGTAAATCCTCTATAAAAGGGCTGTAAAGACTCAGTGTATAAGCTAACTCTTAGGAGATTTTTCTTCAGAAGTCTTGGACATTTCTCATTTTCTCATGCTTCTCTTTGAGTTTCCAGATTCAATTCGTCACATTTCTCCTCTCTAATATCAGTATTCTTACATGGTATCAGAGCATAAGATCATTCTCTTATCTTTTCTACTCAAATCTTTCAGTTTCTAATTTAAAATTCTGTCAAAATCTCTCAGCCTTTAAACTAAAAACTCTCGCTTTTATTCAACCATAAAAGCTGCCTCCTTTGAGCTCTTCAAAGCCTAACAATGGAGGATACAGTTCAAATTGGTTCCAGCCTGAAACCTACGGTGATACCAGTAGTTCTCAAAGGCTTGAACTACACATTATGGTCAAGAACCATCAAGACAACTATTTGTGGCAAAGGACTTTGGAATCACATCTTGGAGGATAATACTCCAACTATAGATGATCCAAAGGAGAAGAAGGATGAGGCAACAAGAAAAGAAGAAGCTAGGTGGTTCCAAGAAGACCAATCAGTCCTTGGATTCCTCCAAAATTCATTGGACCCATCCATACTTGAAGCTTATTCATATTGTGAAACCGCCAAGTCTCTTTGGGAGACTCTCAAGAGGGTGTATGGGGATGTTCCAAACCTCAGCCGTGTGTCTGAGGTTAAGAAGGCTCTCAATGATCTACACCAAGAGGATATGGAGTTCACAAAGTTCCTAGGCAAGTTCCAATCAACATGGTCCGAGCTTGACATGTTGAGACCAAGTTCTATGGATTCAAAGGTGCTTAATGAAAGGAAGGAACAAGACAAGATATTTGGGCTCCTTCTTAACCTAAATCCAGTCTTTAAGGACGTGATTAAGTCCATCCTAAGAGAGCCAAAGCTCCCTGATTTCGAAGAGGACATATGTGTCTAGAGATGTCAAGTTCATAGAAGAACGAAGCTATTATGATCAGAAAGATTGGGAAGGATCGAAGGATCCCTCAAGGTCACCATCTGATTGGGCTACGAGTTTGAGGTTTCTCTTGAATCATTTGGGAAATGATGTGCCATGGGATTCAAGACAAGAAGAAGCAAGAACTCCAAATAGTTCACAAGATATCCAAGAGAATGAACAAGGGGCGGTAACTCAAGAACCAACTCCAATCCAAGAAGAATCTACGGCCCAAAACGAAGAACAAGACGACTTGGAAGTGGCTATAGAGGAACCTATTCACCAAATGGAAGAGGAAATGGTTGAAGAGGAGGCTGCACCACCTGTTCAGCAACTAAGGAGGAGTACTAGACTTAGTAAAGACCCATCCAATTGGGTAAACACTAGGGTCTTCTACAACAACCAGGCCGTGGCTCATCCCATACAAGCTGTTTGTTCCCTTGACCTCTTGCCATCTAGTCATCAAGCATTCCTTGGAAAGATTGAACAGAGTCAGATTCCAAGGACTTATGAAGAAGTTAAGAGCAAGAAAGAATGGTTAGATGCAGTAAGAGATGAGAAGGGAGTTATGGAAAGGAATCATACATGGGATATACAAGAACTTCCCAAAGGCAAGAAGGCTGTAAGTTCGAAGTGG
This sequence comes from Pugionium cornutum, assembly GCA_018901935.1. Lineage (NCBI taxonomy): Eukaryota > Viridiplantae > Streptophyta > Magnoliopsida > Brassicales > Brassicaceae > Pugionium > Pugionium cornutum. The sequence continues at coordinate 27,134,401 of CM032163.1, forward strand.
GTGTTCACCATCAAGTATAAGAGCAATGGGGACATAGAAAGGTACAAGGCACGTCTAGTTGCAAGAGGTTTTACTCAGACATATGGAAAGGACTATACTGATACATTTGCACCGGTGGCTAAGCTACCAACTGTAAGGGTTGTTCTTTCACTAGCTACGAATCTGACTTAGGACTTATGGCAAATGGATGTCAAGAACGCATTCCTACAAGGAGAACTTGAAGAGGAAGTGTATATGACTCCACCACCAGGCCTTGAAGATCTTTTCAAAGAGGGACAGGTTCTAAGACATAGGAAGGCAATATATGGGTTGAAGGAGTCACCAAGCGCCTGGTATCACAAATTAAGGTTCACACTTACTGACAATGGGTTCAGAAAATCCCATTCAGATCATACTTTATTCACTCGTCAAAACCCCAAAGGAATTGTGGCGGTCTTGATTTATGTGGATGACCTTATCATCGCAGGAGATGATAAGGAAGGAATTCGGTCCACAAAGGCGTTCTTAAATAGATTATTTGACATCAAAGATCTTGGAGAGTTGAAGTACTTCTTTGGTATTGAAGTGTGTCGGTCTCAGGAAGGGCTCTTTCTATCCCAAAGAAAGCATGCTCTTGATTTGTTGACAAAAATGGGAAAGCTTGGGGCTAAACCAGCCAAAACTCCTCTTGAAGATGGCTACAAGGTCAACGGAAAGGGGGAGAAAGCTGATGAGTTATTTAAGGATGTTTCTCAGTATAGAAGACTAGTTGGGAAGCTAATCTACCTCACCATCACACGACCAGACTTGTGTTTTTCTGTGAATCAAGTGAGTCAACATATGCAAAAACCTACTGTATATCATTGGAGCATGGTAGAAAGGATCATTAGATACATCAAAGGATCTCCTGGTCAAGGCATATGGATGGGCAAGAATGGGAACACTAACATTGTCGGGTATTGTGATGCGGATTGGGCTGGTGATAGGGTGGATAGGAAATCAACCACTGGGTATTGCACCTTCATTGGTGGGAATTTAGTCACTTGGAAGACTAAGAAGCAGGAGGTATCATGTTCTAGTGCTGAAGCAGAATATAGGGCTATGAGGAAGCTGACAAGTGAAGTAACTTGGATCAAAGCGCTTGAACCACTTTGGTATTGAACAACCAGGGTCAATTACCTTCCATTGTGATAATCAGGCAGCCATTCACATAGCTTCAAACTCAGTGTTTCACGAGAGGACCAAGCACATAGAGATCGATTGCCATAAGGTTAGGGAGCAAGTTCAAGATGGAACTATTCTGCCATGTTATAGAAGGAGTGAAGACCAACTAGCTGACATCTTCACAAAGGCAGCAAGTCTCAAAGTTTGCAAGAACATCTTTTGCAAACTTTGGCTTGTTGATTTATCACATCCATGATCAAAGGTCCCCTAATCCAAGAGCAACACACTTTTTTCCCTTATTAAGGTTTTGTCCTAAGTGGTTTTCCTTACTAAGGTTTTTAATTAGGTGTTGCCTTGGGTTCCCAAGCTTAAGACTTTAGGGTGATTCAAAGTCTTTAACTTGAGGGGGAGTATTGACATGGGAAAATCAAATAAGACCTATCTTGACCTACAAGGCATGTGTGAGCAATTTAATTCATGGAGGGAAAAGAAAATTCAGCTTGAATAACAAGGGAAAAGGAAAAAAAGGAGGGAAGTTATTATTTAAAATGGTTAATATGGTAACCACACCAAACAGTCATGGCTGCTGCACACAGCTTTGGTAACCACACCGAACTGTCATAAGTCTGTTTGCAGCTCCTCCCCTCTCTTCCCATTGGTTGTCAATGAAACACCCTTCCCGGATTATCAGTCCGAAGAGGTTGTTCACTTTCGGATTCACCAAGGAATTCCGAGTCTAAGGTCCATATTTTAGGGTCTTTTATCTAGTTTAAGTCCAATTTCGAGTTATTCTGAGATTCGTGAGTTTTTAGAGTCATTTATAGAGTCATAATATAAAAGATCCGGAATTTTATTGAAATATATGAGTAGGATTCGTTACAACATGATAGTTTGCCCGAAGGCTTACATATTCAACAATCCTAACTACCCGGATCAATACACCACCCATATACTCGGGCCACCAGCCTTGCGCTCAAGCCAAATCCTTACCACGATCACCATCTTTTCCAGAAAAAGGCCAAAGCCGCTTAATTATCCTGGACTTAGCCAATATTACTCGATAAGGCTTAAGAAAAATGCATGAATGAATGCAACTCATGCAAAACCCGTTAATTCTCTAAGTTTAACTTAGAATTCGACCAAAACAGACTCGGTTCGGACTTGGGCAGATCTGATCGACCAACCGGCCATGGTAGGAATCACTCAAACCCTTTGGCCAGTCGATACTTGCCCTGAAAGACTCGATCCAGTCTATGGGCAGTCCAAGCTGATTATCTGTCCGGAAAGGTTTCACCCAATCCCGATCACTCGGCCAAGTTTATCCACCAATCCCGCCTTGGATTCCCTTACTCGTCAAACCACCAGCGAAGAGGAATCCATTCATAAAAGGGAAGTGGATTACTCACCTTACCACGTCTAGCCCTTAATCGCGTACCGTCAGTGTTGGTTTCCTGATCCAAGGTTCAAGATCTCTACCTTACTCGATCTAACCCTTATCGAATATTGCCTTAGAAAATATTCTAGGATTTCTCTTCTCCCAGTGTGCCCTTGTATCGACCCCAGGCCTTCTATTTATGTGATTGTTTTCAAATATACCCCAAGCCATGACTGTTCGTGAAACACCGACCTTGTCAAATGTGATTGTTTTCAAATATACCCAATCACCCACCTCGAACTCCAAATTCCTTCTTCGTTTGTCCGCATAACTTTTCTGTCTGTCTTGTGCTTCCTTCATTTTGATCCTTAAGAATTTGATCTTTTTGGTGGTTTCATCCACAATATCTGGTCCAAGGGTCCTACACTCCCCCACTTCGGTCCAACACAATGGGTCCGACAAGGCCGCCCATACAATGCTTTGTAAGGAGACATTCCGATGCTCGTCTGGAAGCTATTGTTGTATGAAAACTCGGCCAAGGGCAAATATTTTTCCCATGATCCACCCCAATCCAAAACACATGCACGCAACATGTCCTCGAGTATCTGGATGGTTCGTTCGGATTGTCCATCTGTTTGGGGGTGGTAAGCCGTGCTCATGTTCACCCTCGTTCCTAAGGCCTTTTGGAATGCCTTCCAAAAATGGGCCGCAAATCGTGGATCCCGATCGGAGACAATGCTTACCGGAACCCCATGCAATCGGACTATCTCTTCCACATAATGTGCTGCAATTCTTTCAGCCCCATCTGTTTTCTGAATAGCCAGGAAGTGTGCCGACTTGGTCAGCCTATCCACGACCACCCAGATAGCGTCATGCCGTGCCTTTGTCCTTGGTAACCTACTCACAAAATCCATTGTGATATGGTCCCACTTCCATTCCGGAATGGGTAAGTTTTGCAACAGTCCACTCGGGACTTGGTGTTCTGCTTTGACCAGTTGGCAAGTCGGACACTTAGCCACCCATTCAGCCACATTTCTCTTCAGTCCTGCCCAATGGTAGTACCGCTTCAAGTCTTGGTACATCTTCCTCGCACTCGGGTGAATTGCGAATCTGGACTGATGTGCTTCCCTTAAGATTTCTTCCCTTAATTCCGGTACATTAGGGACGCACACTCGTCCTCTTATCACAATTGTCCCGTTGTTCGATTTCCCATACTCAGACTGATTGTTCTGGACCGCTTGGTTCAGCAGTTCATCTTTTTCTTGGGCTATTCGGATCTTACACAATCTCAATTCTCAATTTTTTGTCAAAATTAGAGACAAAAATAGAGACGACAAAGCGTACAAGTAATCCAATCTATCCCAAACTGTGTGATGTCATGCTTTATTCTTCATTTATAAGCCTTTACTTAATGAGTACCATTGATCACTTTAGAATGATCCCTTTAACTGGACGATCAACATGACATGTCCCACCAAATCATCTATATGTTTTGATTTAGAGCTTAGAATTACACGAATCCAATGCCCATGTTAAGCTAGCTCAGTTCTCTATTTTTTGAAAAAATATGAGATAGAAATGGAGACGACATAGCGTCCAAGTAATCCAATCTATCCCAAACAGCTCTATGCCATGCATTATGTTTCATTTATAAGCCTTTATTTAATGAGCACCAATGATCAGTTTAGAATGATCACTTTAACTGGCCGATCAACTTGACATTTCCGCACGAAATCGTCCGTAACTTTTGATTTGGAGCTCGGAATGGCACGAATACAGTGTCCACGTTAAGCTAGCTCAATTTTCTATATTGTGACAAAGTTTGAGACAAAAATAGAGATGGCAAAGCGTACAAGTAATCCAATATATCCCAAACAGCGTGATGCCATGCTTTATGCTTAATTTATAAGCCTTTACTTAATGAGCACCACTGATCAGTTTTAAATGATCACTTTACCTGGCCGATCAACTTGAAATTTCCCCACTAAATTGTCAGCAACTTTTGATTTAGAGCTCAGAATGATACGGATCCAATGCCCACTTAAGGTAGCTGAATTTTCTATATTTTGACAAAATTGGGAACAGAAATAGCGACGATAAACAGTCCAAGTAATCCAATCTATCCCTAATTGTGTGATGCCATGCTTTATGCTTCATTTATTAGCCTTGAATTAATGAGCACCAATGATCAGTTTAGAATTATCACTTTAACTGGCCGATCAACTTGACATGTCTGCACTAAATCGTCCGTAACTTTTGATTAAGAGCTCGGAAACACACGAATCCAACGCCCACGTTAATCTAGCCCAATTTTCTATATTGTAACAAACGTTGAGACTGAAATAGATATGACAAAGCATCCAAGTAATCCAATCTATCCCAAACTGTTTGATGCCATGCATTATGCTTCATATATAAGCCTTTACTCAATGAGCACCAATGATTAGTTTACAATGATCACTTTTAGTGGCAAATCAACTTAAAATGACCGCACTAAATCGTCCCTAACTTTGGATTTAAATCTCAGAATGACAAGAATCCAATGGCCACTTAAGCTAGCTCAATTTTCTATATTTTAAGAAAAATTGGAACAGAAATAGAGACGACAAAGCACCCAAGTACTCGAATCTATCCCAAATTGCGTGATGTCATGCCTTATGTTTCATTTATAAACCTTCACTTAATGAGCACCAATGATCAGTTTAGAATGATCACTTTAACTGGATGATCAACTTGACTTATCCGCATTAAATCGTCTGAACCTTTTGATCTAGAGCTTGGAATGACACGAATACAGTGCCCCTATTCAGCTAGCTCAATTTTCTACATTGTGACAAAGTTTGAGACAAAAATAGAGACGACAAAGTGTCCAAGTAATCCAATCTATCCCAAACTATGTGATGCCATGCTTTATGCATCATTTATAAGTCTTTACTTAATGAGCACCAATGATCAGTTTAGAATGATCACTTTAACTATCTGATCAACTTGACATGTTTGCTCTAAATCGTTCGTAACTTTTGATTTAGAGCTCACAAACACACGAATCCAATGCCCACGTTAAGCTAACTCAATTTTCTATATCATAACAAAATTTGAAACAGAAATAGATATGACAAAGCATATAAGTAATCCAATCAATTCAAAACTGTATGATTCCATGCATTATGCTTCATTTATAAGCCTTTACTCAATGGGCACCAATGATTAGTTTTGAATGATCACTTTAACTGGCCGATCAACTTCACATGTCTACACTAAATCGTCCGTAACTTTTGATTTAGAGCTCATAATGACAAGAATCCAATGCCCACATTAAGCTAGCTCAAATTTCTATAGTTTGACAAAATTTGAGACAAATATAGAGACAACAAAGCGTCCAAGTAATCGAATCCATCCAAAAAAGCTTGATGTCATGCATTATGATTCATTTATAAGCCTTTACTTACTGAGTACCAATGATTAGTTCAGAATGATCTCCTTAAATGGCCGATCAACTTGACATGTCCGCACTAAATCGTACGTAATTTTTGATTTAGGGCTTAGAATGACACGAATCCAATGCCCATGTTAAGCTGCCTTGGTTTTATATATTATAACAATATTTGAGACAGAAATAGATAAGACAAAGCGTCCAAGTAATCCAATCTATCGAAAACTGTTTGATGCCATGCATTATGCTTCATTTATAAGCCTTTACACAATGAGCACCAATGATCAGTTTAAAATGATCACCTTAACTGGCCGATCAACTCTACATGTACGCACTTAATCGTCTGTATCTTTTGATTTAAAGCTTAGAAACACATGAATCCAATGCCCACGTTAAGGTAGCTTTATTTACTATATTGTAACAAGATTTGAGACTGAAACAGATACGACAAAGCATCCAAGTAATCCAATATATATGAAATTATGTGATGCCATGCATTACGCTTCGTTTAATTGCCATTATTCAATAAGCACCAATGATTAGTTCAGAATGATCATATTAACAATCCACACTAAATCGTACGTAAATTTTGATTTTAAGTTCAGAATGACAAGAATCCAATGCCCACGTTAAGCTTGCTAAATTTTCTATATTTTGACAAAATTTGATATAAAAATAGAGACGACAAAGCTTCCAAGTAATCCAATCTATCCCAAACTGCATGATGCAATGCTTTTTGCGTCATTTATAAGCTTTTACTAAAGAGCCCCAATGATCAGTTTAGAATGATAACTTTAAATGCCCTAAAACTTGACATGTAATACAATCTAATCCAAATTTGAGACAGTAATAGATATGAAAAAGCATCAGTGATCAGTTTACAATGACCACTTTAACTAGCCGATTAACTTGACTTGTAAGCACTAAATCGTCCATTGCTAAATTTAGAGCTCAAAATGACATGAATCCAATGCCCACGTTAAGCTTTCTCGATTTTCTATATTGTGACAAAATTTGGGTCATAAATAGAGACGACAAAACATCCAAGTAATCAAATTCATCCCAAACTGCGTGATCCATGCTTGATGAATCTTTTATAAGCTTTAACTCAATGAGCAACAATGATCAGTTTAGAATAATCATTTTAACTGACCAATCAACTTGACATATCCGCACTAAATCATCCCTAACTTTTGATTTGAGGTCAGAATGACACGAATCCAATGCCCACATTAAGTTAGATAAATTTTCTATATTTTAACAAAATTTGAGATAGAACTAGAGACGATAAACCTTCCAAGTAATCCAATCTATCCAAAACCATGTGATTGGATGCATTATGCTTCGTTTATAAGCCTTTACTCAATAAGCACCAACGATTAGTTCAGAATAATCATATTAACTGTCCGATCAACTTGACATGTCTGTACAAAATCGTTCATAACTTTTGATTTTGAGCTCATAATGACACGAATCCAATGCCCACGTTAAACTAGCTAAAGTTTCTATATTTTGACAAAATTTAAGACAGAAATAGAGACGACAAAACATCTAAGTAGTCCAATCTATCCTAAACTGCGTGATGCCATGATTTATGCTTCATTTATAAGCTTTTATTTAAAGAGCAGCACAAATCAGTTTAGAATGATAACTTTAACTTGCCGATCTTGTCCGCCCTAAATCGTCCGTAACTTTTGATTTAGAGCTCCGAATGACACGAATCCAATACAAGTAATCCAATATTTTGCAAAATTTGAAACTGAAATAGAGACGACAAAGCATACAAGCAATCCAATCTATCTCAAACTGCGTGATGCCATGCTTTATAGTTCATTTATAAGCTTTTACTTAATGAGCACCAACGATCAGTTTAGAGTGATCACTTTAACTAATCGATCAACTTGACTTGTCTGCACTATATTGTCTGTAACTCTTGATTTAGAGCTCCGAATGACAGAAATCCAATGGCCACGTTAACCATTCTTAATTTTCTATATTGTGACAAAATTTCAGAGAGAAATAGAGACAACAAAACGTCCAAGTAATCTACTCTATCGCAAACTGCGTGATCCATGCTTTATGCTTCATTTATTAGCCTTTACTCAATGAGCACCAATGATTAGTTTAAAATGATCACTTTAACTGGCCGATCAACTTGACATATCTGCAGTAAACTGTCCGTAACTTTTGATTTAGCGCTCAGAATGACATGATTCCAGTGCCCACATTAAGCTAGCTCAATTTTCTATATTGTAGCAAAAATTGAGACATAAATAGATACGACAAAACATCCAAGTAATCCAATATATCCAAAACTATGTGATCCCATGCAATATGCTTCATTTAAAAGCCTTTACTCAATGAGAACCAATGATCAGTTCAGAATAATCATATTAACTGGCCGATCAACTTGACATGTCGAACTAAATTGTCCGTAACTTTTGATTTAGATCTCTGAATGACACAAATCCAATGTCCACGTTAAGCTGGCTTAGTTTTTTATATTGTAACAAAATTTTAGAAAAATAGATACGACAAAGCGTCCAAGTAATCAAATATATCCAAAACTTTGTGATGGCATGCATTATACTTCATTAAGAAGTCTTTACTCAATGAGCAACAAGGATCTGTTTAGAATAATCATATTAACTGGCCGATCAACTTGACATGTTCGCTATAAATCGTCTATAACTTTGGATTTTGAGCTCAGAATGACACGACTCACATGCGCATGTTAAGCTTGTTTAATTTTCTATATTTTGACAAAATTAGAGACAGAAATAGAAACGAAAAAGTGTCCAAGTAATCTAATTTATCCCAAACTGCGTGATGCAATCATGTATGCTTCATTAAGCCAGCTAAATTTTCTATATTTTGACAAAATTTGAGACAGAAATAGAGACGATAAAGCATCCCACCAATCCAATCTTTCTCAAACTGCGTGATGCCACACTTTATAATTCATTTATAAGCCTTTACTTAAGGAGCACCAATGACCAGTTCAGAATGATAACTTTAAGTGGGCAATCAACTTGATATGTCCGCACTAAGTCATCTGTAATTTTTGATTTAGAGCTCAGAATGACAAGAATCCAATGCCCACGTTAGGCTAAATCAATTTTCGATATTGTACCGAAAATTGAGACAAAAATAGATACCACAAAGCATACAAGTAATCCAATCTACCCAAAATCGTGTGATGCAATGCATTATGCCTCATTTAGAAGCCTTTATTTAATGAGAACCAATCATCAGTTTTGAATAATCATACTAACTGGCCGATCAACTTGACATGTCCGCACTAAATCGTCCATAACTTTTGATTTTGAGCTCAATATGACATAAATCCAATGCCCATGTTAATCTAGCTAAAATTTCTATATTTTGAGAAAATTTGAGAGAGAAATAGAGATGACAAAGCGTCCAAGTAATCCAATCTATCCCAAACTGCGTGATGTAATGCTTTATGCTTCATTTATAAGCCTTTACTTAAAGAGCACCAACGATCAGTTTAGAATGATCACTTTAACTGACCGATCAACTTTACATGTCCGCAATAAATCGTCTGTAACTTTTGATTTAGAGCTTAGAATGACACGAATCCAATGCTACGTTAAGCTTGCTCAATTTTCTATATTGTAATCAAATTTGAGACAGAAATAGATACGACAAAGCAAGCAAGTAATCCAATAAATCCAAAACTCTGTGATGCCATGCATTGTTCTTCATTTAGAATCCTTTACTCAATGAGCACCAATGACCAGTTTAGAATAATCATATTAACCGGCCGATCAACTTGACATGTCCGCACTAAATCATCCGTAACTTTTGATTTAGAGCTCAAAATGACATGAATTCAATGCCCACGTTAATCTAGCTAAATTTTCTTTATATTGCAAAATTTGAGACAGAAATAGAGTCGACAAAGTATCCAAGTTATTGAATAAATCCAAAACTGTGATATGCCATGTATTATGCTTCATTTAGAAGCCTTCACTCAATGAGCACCAATGATCAGGTTAGAATAATCATATTAAGTGGCTGATCAATATGACATGTTCGCACTAACTCGTCCGTAACTTTTAATTTATAGCTCAGAATGACACAAATCCAATTCCCACGTTCAGCAAGCTAAATTTTTTAATATTTTGCAAAATTTGAGACAGAAATAGAGACAACAAAGCGTCCAAGTAATCTAATCTATCCCAAACTGCATGATGCCATGCTCTATGCTTCATTTATAAGCCTTTACTCAATCAGCACCATTAATCAGTTTAACTGGTCGATTAACTTGACATGTCTGCACCAAATTGTCCATAATTTTTTATTTAGAGCTCAGAATGACTTGAATCAAATGTCCACGTTAAGCTAGCTCAATTTTCTATATTGTGGCAAAATTTGAAAAAGAAATAGAGACGAAAAGCGTTTAGGTAAACCAATATATCCCAAACTACATGATGCCATGCTTTATGCTTCATTTATAAGCGTTTGCTTAATGAGCTCCAATAATTAGCCTAGAATGATTACTTTAACGGGCGGATAAACTTACATGTCCGCAGTAAATCGTTTGTAACTTTTGATTTAGAGCTCAGAATGACATAAATCCAATGCCGACGTTAAGCTAACTCAATTTTCTATATTGTAACAAAATTTGAGATAGAAATATATACACGACAAAGCGTCCAAGTATTCCAATCTATCCAAAACAGTTTGATGCCATGCATTATGCTTCATTTATAAGCCCTTACTCATGAGCACCAATTATCAATTTAGAAAAACCATATTAACTGGTTGATGATATTGACATGTCCACACTAAATCGTCAGCAACTTTTGATTTTGCGCTCAGAATGACACAAATCCAGTGCCCATGTTAAGCTAGTTAAATTTTCTATATTTTAACAAAATTAGAGACATAAATAGAGACGACAAAGCGTCCAAGTAATCCAATCTATCCAAAACTGTGTGATGCCATGCAACATGACGTGGCGCACTAAATTGTCCGTGAACTTTTAATTTTGAGCTCAGAATGATACTAATCAATGCTCACCTTAAGCTTGCTAAATTTTCTATATTCTGACAAAATTTGAGACAGAAATAGAGACGACAAAGCGTCCAAGTAATCAAATCTTTCTTAAACTGCGTGATCTCATGCTTTATGCTTCATTTATAAGCCATTACTTAAGGAGCACCAATGACCAGCTTCGAATGATAACTTTAAGTGGCCGATCAACTTGACATATCCGCAATAAATCGTCCGTAAATTTTTATTTACAGCTCAGAAAGACAAGAATCCGATATCCACGTTAAGCTAACTCAATTTTCTATTGTAACTGAATTTGAGACAAAAATAGATACGACAAAGCGTACAAGTAATCCAATCTATCCAAAACTGGTTTAAGCCATGCCTTATGAATTATTTATAAGCCTTTCTCAATGAGCACCAATTATCAATTTAGAATAAACATATTAAATGGCTGATGAACTTGACATGTCCACACTAAATCGTCAGTAACTTTTGATTTTGCGCTCAGAATGACACGAATCCAATGCCCACGTTAAGCTAGATAAAATTTCTATATTTTAACAAAATTTGAGATAGAAATAGAGACGACAAAACATCCAAGTAATCCAATCTATCGCAAACTGCGTGATCCATGCTTTATGCTTCATTTATTAGCCTTTAATCAACGAGCACCAATGATTAGTTTAAAATGATCACTTTAACTGGCCGATCAACTTGACATATCTGCAGTAAATTGTCCGTAACTTTTGATTTAGAGCTCAGAATAACATGATTCCAATGCCCACATTAAGCTAGCTTAATTTTCTATATTTTAGCAAAAACTGAAACAGAAATAGATACGACAAAACATCCAAGTAATCCAATATATCCAAAACTATGTGATCCCATGCAATATGCTTCATTTAAAAGACTTTACTCAATGAGAACCAATGATCAGTTCAGAATAATCATATTAACTGGCCGATCAACTTGACATGTCGAACTAAATTGTCAGTAACTTTTGATTTAGATCTCTGAATGACACAAATCCAGTGCCCACGTTAAGCTAGCTTAGTTTTTTATATTGTAACAAAATTTTAGAAAAATAGATACGACAAAGCGTCCACGTAATCAAATATATCCAAAACTCTGTGATGGCATGCATTATACTTCATTAAGAAGTCTTTACTCAATGAGCAACAAGGATCTGTTTAGAATAATCATATTAACTGGCCGATCAACTTGACATGTCCGCTATAAATCGTATATAACTTTGGATTTTGAGCTCAGAATGACACGACTCATATGCGCATGTTAAGCTTGTTTAATTTTCTATATTTTGACAAAATTAGAGACAGAAATAGAAACGACAAAGTGTCCAAGTAATCTAATTTATCCCAAACTGCGTGATGCAATGATGTATGCTTCATTAAGCCAGCTAAATTTTCTATATTTTGACAAAATTTGAGACAGAAATAGAGACGACAAAGCGTCCCACTAATCCAATCTTTCTCAAACTGCGTGATGCCACGCTTTATGATTCATTTATAAGCCTTTACTTAAGGAGCAGCAATGACCAGTTCAGAATGACAACTTTAAGTGGGCAATCAACTTGACATGTCCGCACTAAGTCGTCTGTAATTTTTGATTTAGATCTCAGAATGACACAAATCCAATGCCCACGTTAAGCTAACTCAATTTTCGATATTGTACCAAAAATTGAGACACAAATAGATGCGACAAAGCATACAACTAATCCAATCTATCCAAAATCGTGTGATGTAATGCATTATGCTTCATTTAGAAGCCTTTATTTAATGAGAACCAATCATCAGTTTTGAATAATCATACTAACTGGCCGATCAACTTGACATGTCCGCACTAAATCGTCCATAACTTTTGATTTTGAGCTCAATATGACATGAATCCAATGCCCATGTTAATCTAGCTAAAATTTCTATATTTTGAGAAAATTTGAGAGAGAAATAGAGATGACAAAGCGTCCAAGTAATTCAATCTATCCCAAACTGCATGATGTCATGCTTTATGCTTCATTTATAAGCCTTTACTTAAAGAGCACCAACGATCAGTTTAGAATGATCACTTTAACTGATAGATCAACTTTACATGTCCGCAATAAATCGTTCGTAACTTTTGATTTAGAGCTTAGAATGACACGAATCCAATGCTACGTTAAGCTTGCTCAATTTTCTATATTGTAACAAAATTTGAGACAGAAATAGATACGACAAAGCGAGCAAGTAATCCAATAAATCCAAAACTCTGTGATGCCATGCATTGTGCTTCATTTAGAAGCCTTCACTCAATGAGCACCAATGACCAGTTTAGAATAATCATATTAACCGGCCGATCAACTTGACATGTCTGCACTAAATCATCCGTAACTTTTGATTTAGAGCTCAGAATGACATGAATCCAATGCCCACATTAAGCTAGCTGAATTTTGACACGAATTCAATGCCCACGTTAAGCTAGCTAAATTTTCTATATATTGCAAAATTTGAGACAGAAATAGAGTCGACAAAGCATCCAAGTTATCCAATAAATCCAAAACTGTGATATGCCATGTATTATGCTTCATTTAGAAGCCTTCACTCATTGAGCACCAATGATCAGGTTAGAATAATCATATTAAGTTGCTGATCAATTTGACATGTTCGCACTAACTCGTGCGTAACTTTTAATTTATAGCTCAGAATGACACAAATCCAATGCCCACGTTCAGCTAGCTAAGTTTTTTAATAATTTGCAAAATTTGAGACAGAAATAGAGACAACAAAGCGTCCAAGTAATCTAATCTATCCCAAACTGCATGATGCCATGCTCTGTGCTTCATTTATAAGCCTTTACTCAATCAGCACCATTAATCAGTTTAACTGGTCGATTAACTTGACATGTCTGCACCAAATTGTCCGTAATTTTTTATTTAGAGCTCAGAATGACTCGAATCAAATGTCCACGTTAAGCTAGGTCAATATTCTATATTGTGGCAAAATTTGAGACAGAAATAGAGACGAAAAGCGTTAAGCTAAACCAATATATCCCAAACTACGTGATGCCATGCTTTATGCTTCATTTATAAGCGTTTACTTATTGAGCTCCTATAATTAGTTTAGAATGATTACTTTAACGGGCGGATAAACTTACATGTCTGCAGTAAATCGTTTGTAACTTTTGATTTAGAGCTCAGAATGACACAAATCCAATGCCGACGTTAAGCTAGCTCAATTTTCTATATTGTAACAAAATTTGAGATAGAAATCTATACACGTCAAAGCGTCCAAGTATTCCAATCTATCCAAAACAGTTTGATGCCATGCATTATGCTTCATTTATAAGCCCTTACTAATGAGCACCGATTATCAATTTAGAATAATCATATTAACTGGTTGATGATATTGACATGTCCACACTAAATCGTCAGCAACTTTTGATTTTGCGCTCAGAATGACACGAATCCAATGCCCACGTTAAGCTAGTTAAATTTTCTATATTTTAACAAAATTGGAGACAGAAATAGAGACGACAAAGCGTCCAAGTAATCCAATCTATCCAAAAGTGTGTGATGCCATGCATTATGCTTCACTTATAAGCCTTTACTCAATGAGCACCAATGATCAGTTTAGAATAATCATACTAACTGGCCGATCAACATGACGTGGCGTACTAAATGGTCCGTGAACTTTTAATTTTGAGCTCAGAATGAGACGAATCAATGCTCACCTTAGGCTTGCTAAATTTTCTATATTTTGACAAAATTTGAGACAGAAATAGAGATGACAAAGCGTCCAAGTAATCCAGTCTTTCTTAAACTGCGTGATCTCATGTTTTATGCTTCATTTATAAGCCATTATTTAAGGAGCACCAATGACTAGTTTAGAATGCTAACTTTAAGTGGCCGATCAACTTGACATATCCGCAATAAATCGTCCATAAATTTTTATTTACATCTCAGCAAGACAAGAATCCAATATCCACGTTAAGCTAGCTCAATTTTCTATTATAACCGAATTTGAGACAAAAATAGATATGACAAAGCGTACAAGTAATCCAATCTATCCAAAACTGGTTTAAGCCATGCATTATGAATTATTTATAAGCCTTTGCTCAATGAGAACCAATTATCAATTTAGAATAAACATATTAAATGGCCGATGAACTTGACATGTCCACACTAAATCGTCAGTAGCTTTTGATTTTGCGCTCAGAATGACACGAATCCAATGCCCACGTTAAGCTAGATAAATTTTCTATATTTTAACAAAATTTGAGATAGAAATAGAGCTTAGAAACACATGAATCGAGTGCCCACATTAAATTAGCACAATTTTCTATATTGTAACAAAATTTAAGACATAAATAGATAGGACAAAGTGTCCAAGTAATCCAATATATCGAAAAGTGTGTGTTGCCATGCATTATGCTTCATTAATAAGCCTTTACTCAATGAGCACCAGTAATCAGTTTAGAATGATGACTTTAATTGGCTGATAAACTTGACATGAACACACTAAATCGTTCATAATTTTTTTTTAGAGCTCAAAATGACACAAATCAATTGCCCACGTTAAGCTAGCTCAATTTCTATATTGTGACAAATTTTGAGATAAAAAATAGATACGACAAAGCGTCCAAGTAATCCAATCCATCCCAAACTGCGTGATGCCATGCACTAATTTTCATTTATAAGCTTTTACTCAATGAGCACCAATGATCAGTTTAGAATAATTATTTTAACTGGTCGATCAACTTGTCATGTATGCACTAAATCGCCATAACTTTTGATTTATAGCTAAAAATGAAACGAATCCAATGCGCACATTAAACTAGTTCAATTTTCAATATTGTGACAAAATTTGAGACAGAATTAGATATGACAAAGCGTCCAACTAATCCAATCTATCCCAAGCTGCGTGATGCCATGCCTTATGCTTCATTTGTAAGTCTTTAGTTAATGAGCACCAATGATCAGTTTAAAATGATCACTTTAACTGGCCGATCAATTTGACATTTCCTTAGTAAATCATCCGTACCTCTTGATTTGAGCTCATAATGACACGAATCCAATGCTCACGTTAAGCTAGATCAAATTTCTATATTATAACAATATTTTAGAGAGAAATAGATACGACAAAGCATTCAAGTAATGCAATCCATTGAAAACTGTTTGATACCATGCATTGTGCTTCATTTATAAGCCTTTACTCAATTAGCAACATTGATCAGTTTAAACTAATCATATAAACGGATCGATAAACTTGACATGTGCTCAGTAAATCGTCCCTACCTCTTGATTGTAGCTCATAGTGACACGAGTCGAATTTCCACGTTAAGCTAGATAAATGTTCTATAATATGACAAATTTTGAGATAGAAGTAGAGACCAAAAAGCGTCCAAGAAATCCAATCTATCCTGAACTGTGTGATGCCATTCTTTAGGCTTCATGTATAAGACTTTAGTTAATGAGCACCAATGATCAGTTTAGCATGATCACTTTAACTGGATGATCAACTTGACATGTCCGCACTAAATCGTCCGTAACGTTTGATTTAGAGCTCAGAATGACAGGAATCCAATACCCACATTAAGCTATCACAATTATCTATATTTTGACAAAATATGAGACAAAAATAGAGACAACAAAGCGTCCAAGTAATCCAATCCATCCAAACTGTTTGACGTCATAAATTATGATTCATTTATAAGCGTCTTTTTTAATCACCACCAATGATGAATTTCGAATGATCACTTTAACTGAACGATGAACTTGACATGTCAACCGTCAGTCGTCCCTAACTTTTGATTTAGAGCTCAGAATGACACAAATCCAATGCCCACGTTAAGCTAGCTCAATTTTATATAGTGTGACAAAATTTGAGACAGAACTAGATACGATAAAGCATACAAGTAATCCAATCTATCTCAAACAGCGTGATGCCATGCATTATGCTTCATTTATAAGCCTTTACTCAATGAACACCAATGATCAGTATAAAATCATCACTTTAACTGGCTGTTTAACTTGACATGTCCGTACTAAATCGTCCATAACTTTTGGTTTAGATCTCAAAATGACACGAATCCAATGCCCACGTTAAGCTAGCTAAATTTTCTATATTTTGACAAAATTTGAGACAGAAATAGAGATGAAAAAGTGTCCAACTAATGCAATCTATCCAAACTGCTTGATGCCATGCTTTATGCTTCATTTATAAGCCTTTACTTAATGAGCACCAATGATCTGTATATAATGATCACTTTAACTAGACACTCAACATGACATGTCTACACTATATCATTCGTAACATTTGATTTAGAGCTCAGAATGACACGAATCCAATGTTCACGTTAATCTAGATCAATTTTCTATACTGTAACAATATTTTAGACCGAAATAGATACGACAAAGCGTCCAGGTAATCCAATCTATCGAAACTATTTGATGCCATGCATTATGCTTCATTTAGAAGCCTTCACTCAATGAGCACCAATGATCAGTTTAGAATAATCATATTCACTGGCTGATCAACTTGACATGTCCTTAGTAAATTGTCCCTACCTCTTTATTTGAGCTTATAATGACACGAATCAAATTCCCAAGTTAAGCTAGATAAATGTTCTATATTTTGAAAAAATTTAAGACAGAAGTTGAGACGACAAATCGTCCAAGTAATCCAATCTATCCCAAACGGCGTGATGCCATTCTTTAGGCTTCATTTATAAGCCTTTAGTTAATGAGCACCAATGATCAGTTTAAAATGATCACTTTAACTGGCCGATCAACTTGACATGTCCTTAGTAAATCGTCTGTACCTCTTGATTTGAGCTTATAATGACACGAATCCAATGCTCACGTTAAGCTAGATAAAATTTCTATATTATACCAATATTTTATACAGAAATAGATACGACAAAGCATCCAAGTAATGCAATCTATCGAAAACTGTTTGATACCATGCATTGCGCTTCATTTATAAGCCTTTACTCAATCAGCAACATTGATCAGTTTAAAATAATCATATAAACTGGTCGATCAACTTGACATGTCCTCAGTAAATCCTCCCTACCTCTTGATTTTAGCTCATAGTGACATGAATCAAATTTCCACGTTAAGCTAGATAAATGTTGTATAATATGACAAAATTTGAGATAGAAGTAGAGACGACAAAGCGTCCAAGAAATCCAATCTATTCTAAACTGCGTGATGCCATTCTTTAGCTTCATTTATAGGCCTTTAGTTAATGAGCACCAATGATCAGTTTAGAATGATCACTTTAACTGGCTGATCAACTTGACATGTCCGCACTAAATCGTCCGTAACTTTTGATTTATAGCTCAGAATGACGCAAATCCAATACCCACATTAAGCTATCTCAATTATCTATATTTTGAAGAATTTTGAGACAAAAATAGAGACAACAAAGCGTCCAAGTAATCCAATCCATCCAAAATGTTTGATGTCATTCATTATGATTCATTTATAAGCGTTTTTTTCATGACCATCAATGATGAATTTAGAATGATCACTTTAACTGAATGATCAACTTGACATGTCCACCGTCAATCGTCCTTAACTTTTGATTTAGAGCTCAGAATGACATGAATCCAATGCCCACATTAAGCTAGCTGAATTTTATATATTGTGACAAAATTTGAGACAGAAGTAGATACGACAAAGCATACAAGTAATCCAATCTATCTCAAACTGCGTGATGCCATGCATTATGCTTCATTTATAAGCCTTTACTAAATGAACACCAATGATCTGTATAAAATAATCACTTTAACTGGCTGTTCAACTGGACATGTCCGCACTAAATCATTTATAACGTTTGGTTTAGAGCTCAAAATGACACAAATCCAATGCCCACGTAAAGCTAGCTAAATTTTCTATATTTTGACAAAATTTGAGACAGAAATAGAGATGAAAAAGCGTCCAACTAATGCAATCTATCCAAAATGCTTGATGCCATGCTTTATTCTTCATATATAAGCCTTTACTTAATGAGCACCGATGATCTGTATAGAATGATCACTTTAACTAGACACTCAACTTGACATGTCTGCACTAAATCGTCCGTAACTTTTGATTTAGAGCTCAGAATAACACGAATCCAATGCTCACGTTAATCTAGATCAATTTTCTATACTATAACAATATTTTTGACCGAAATAGATACGACAAAGTAATCCAATCTATCGAAAACTGTTTGATGCCATGCATTATGCTTCATTTAAAAGCCTTTACTCAATGAGCACCAATGATCAGTTTAGAATAATCATATTAACTGGCTGATCAACTTGACATGTCCTCAGTAAATTGTCCCTACCTCCTTATTTGAGCTTATAATGACACGAATCAAATTCCCGCATTAAGCTAGATAAATGTTCTATATTTTGACAAAATTTGAGACAGAAGTAGAGACGACAAATCGTCCAAGTAATCCAATCTATCCCAAACTGTGTGATGCCATTCTTTAGGCTTCATTTATGAGCCTTTAGTTAATGAGCACCAGTGATCAGTTTAAAATGATAACTTTAACTGGCCGATCAACTTGACTTTTCCTCATTAAATCGTCCGTACCTCTTCATTTGACCTCATAATGACACGAATCGAATGCCCACGTTAATCATGATAAGTGTCTTTATTTTGACAAAATTTGACACAAAAGTAGAGACGGCAAAGTGTCCAATTAATCCAATCTATACCAAAATGCGTGATGCCGTTCCTTGGACTTCATTTATATGTTTTTAGTTGATGAACCCCAATGACCAGTTTAGAATGATCATTTTAACTGGCCGATCAACTTGCCGTGTCCGTACTAAATCGTCCGTAACTTTTGATTTAGAGCTCAGAATCACACGAATCCAACGCCCACATTAATCTATCTCAATTCTCTATATTTTGACATAATTTGAGATACAAATAGAGACGACAAAGCGTTCAAGTAATCCAATTTATACCAAACTGCGTAATGCCATGCTTTATGCTTCATTTTCAAGGCTTTACTTAATGAGCACCGATGATTAGTTTAGAATGATCAGTTTAGCTCGCCGATCAACTTGACATGTATGCCCTAAATCGTCTGTAACTTTTGATTTAGAGCCTAGAAACACACAAACCGAGTGCCCACGTTAAATTAGCACAATTTTCTATATTGTAACAAAATTTGAGACAGAAATAGATAAGACAAAGTGTCCAAGTAATCCAATATATCGAAAAGTGTGTGTTGCCATGCATTATGCTTCATTAATAAGCCTTTACTCAATGAGCACCAGTGATCAATTTAGAATGATGACTTTAATTGGCCAATCAACTTGACATGAACGCACTAAATCGTTCGTAAATTTTGATTTAGAGCTCATAATGACACGAATCAATTTCCCACATTAAGCTAGCTCAATTTCTATATTGTGACAAATTTTAAGATAAAAATAGATACGAAAAAAGCGTCCAAGTATCCAATCCATCCCAAACTGCGTGATGTCATGCACTAATTTTCATATATAAGTTTTACTCAATGAGCACCAATGATCAGTTTAGAATCATTATTTTAACTGGTCGATCCACTTGTCATCTATGCACTAAGTCACCATAACTTTTTATTTATAGCTCAAAATGAAACGAATCCAATGCGCACATTAAGCTAGTTCAATTTTCAATATTGTCACAAAATTTGAGATAGAACTAGATATGACAAAGCGTCTAAGTAATCCAATCTATCCCAAGCTGCGTGATGCCATGCCTTATGCTTCATTTATAAGCCATTACTCAATGAGCACCACTAATCAGTTTAGAATGATCACTTTTACTGGCCAATCGACTTGACATGTCTGCACTAAATCATCCGTACCTATTGATTTATAGCTCGGAATGACACGAATCCAATGCCCATGTTAAACTAACTCAATTTTGTATATTTTGACAAAATTTGAGACAGAAATAGAGACGACAAAGCATCCAAGTAATCCAATCTATCCCAAATTGTGTGATGACGTGCTTTATGCTTCATTTATAAGCCTTTACTTAAAGAGCACCAACGATCAGTTTAGAATGATCACTTTAACTGACCGATCAACTTTACATGTCCGCACTAAATCGTCCGTAACTTATGATTTAGAGCTTAGAATGACACGAATCCAATGATACGTTAAGCTTGCTCAATTTTCTATATTGTAAAACAATTTGAGACAGAATAGAGACGACAAAGCGTCCAAGTAATCCAATAAATCACAAAATGTGTGATGCCATGCATTATGCTTCATTTAGAAGCCTTTACTCAATGAGCACCAATTATCAGTTTAGAATAATCATATTAACCGGCCAATAACCTTGACATGTCCGCACTAAATCATCTGTAACTTTTGATTTAGAGTTCAAAATGACACGAATCCAATGCCCACATTAAGCTAGCTAAATTTTCTATATATTGCAAAATTTGAGACAGAAATAGAGTCGACAAAGCGTCCAAGTAATCCAATAAATTCAAAACTGTGATATGCCATGAGTTATGCTTTATTTAGATGACTTTAATCAATGAGCACCAATGATAAGGTTAGAATAATCATATTAACTGGCCGATCAATTTGACATGTTCACATTAACTCGTCTGTAGCTTTTAATTTAGAGCTCAGAATGACACAAATTCAATGCCCACGTTCAGCTAGCTTAAATTTTAATATTTTGCAAAATTTGAGACAGAAATAGAAATAACAAAGTTTCCAAGTAATCTAATCTATCCCTAACTGCATGATGCCATTCTTTATGCTTCATTTATAAGCCTTAACTAAATCAGCACCATTAGTTAGTTTAGAATAATCATCTTAACTGGTCGATTAACTTGACATGTCTGCACCAAATCGTCCGTAATTTTTTATTTAGAGCTCAGAATGACTCGAATCCAATGTCCACGTTAAGCTAGCTCAATTTTCTATATTGTGGCAAAATTTGAGAAAGAAATAGAGACGAAAAAGTGTTTAGGTAATCCAATATATCCCAAACTACGTGATGCCATGCTTTATGCTTCATTTATAAGCCTTTACTTAATGAGCTCCAATGATTAGTTTAGAATGATTACTTTAACTAGCGGATAAACTTACATGTCCGCAGTAAATCGGTTATAACTTTTGATTTAGAGCTCAGAATGACACAAATCCAATGCCGACGTTAGGCTAGCTAAATTTTCTCTATTGTCACAAAATTTGAGACAGAAATGGAGATGACAAAGCGTCCAAGTAATCCAATTTATCCCAAATTTCGTGATTCTATGCTTTATGCTTCATTTATAAGCTTTTTCTTAAAGAGCACCTATGATTAGTTTCAAATGATCACTTTAACTGGCCGATCAACTTGACATGTCCGGACTAAAGAGCATGTAACTTTTGATTTAGAGCTCAGAATTACACGAATACAGTACCCACGTTGCGCTGGCTCAATTTTCTATATTGTAAAAACATTTGAGAGAGAAATAGATACGACAAAGTGTCCAAGAGAGCCAATCTATCCAAAACTGTAAGATGTCGTGCATTAATCTTCATTTATAAGCCTCTACTCATTGAACACCAATGATCAGTTTAGAATAATCATATTAACTGGCCGATTAAGTTGACATGTATGCACCAAATCGTCCGTAATTTTTGATTTAGAGCTCCGAATGACACGAATCCAATGCTCACGTGTTAATCTATCTCAATTTTCTATATTGTGACAAAATTTAAGACAGAAATAGAGATGAAAAACTGTCTAAGTAATCCAATCTATCCCAAATTGCGTTATGCTATGCTTCATGCTTCATTATAAGCCTTTACTTAATCAGCTCCAATGATCAGTTTAGAATGATTACTTTAATTGGCCGATCAACTTGACATGTCCGCCCTAAATCGTCCATAACTTTGATTTTGAGCTTAGAATGACACAAATCCAATGCCCACGTTAAGCTAGATCAATTTTCTATATTGTAACAAAGTTTGATACAAAAATATATACGACAAAGCGACCAAGTATTCCAATCTATCCAAAATTGTGTGATACCATGCATTATGATTAATTTATAAGCCTTTACTCAATGAGAACCAATGACCAATTTAGAATAATCATATTAATTGGCCGATCAACTTGACATGTCCGCACTAAATCGTTAGTAGCTTTTGATTTTGAGCTCAGAATGACACGTATCCATCGCGCACGTTAAGCTAGATAGATTTTCTATATTTTAACAAAATTTGATACTAAAATAGAGACGACAAAGCGTCCAAGTTATCCAATATATCCAAAACTGTGTGATGCCATGCATTATGCTTCATTTATAAGCTTTTACTCAATGAGCACCAATGATCAATTTAGAATAATCATATTAACTGGCCGATCATCTTGACATGCTGCACTAAATAGTCCATAACTTTTGATTTTGAGTTCAGAATGACACGAATCCAATGCCCACGTTAAGCTAGCTCAATTTTCTATATTGTGACAAAATTTGAGATAGAATTAGGTACAAAAAAGCGTCCAAGTAATTCAATTTATCCCAAACTGCGTGATATCATGCATTATGCTTCATTTATAAGCCTTTACTCAATGAGGACCAATGATCAGTTTTGAATAATCGTATTAAATGGCTGATCAACTTGACATGTCTGCACTAAATCGTTCGTAACTCTTTATTTATAGCTCAGAATGATTCCAATCCAATGCCCACGTTAAGCTAGCTCAATTTTTTAAATGGTCACAAAATTTGAGACTAAAATTGAGACGTCAAAGTGACCACATAATCAGATCTATCCCAAACTTCTTGATGTCATGCTTTATGCTTCATTTATGCTTTACTTAAAGAGCACCAATGATCAATTTAGAATGATCATTTTAACTAGCCGATCAGCTTGACATGTCTGCATCAAATTGTCCGTTAATGTTGATTTAGAACTCAGAATGACACGAATCCAATGCCCAATTAAACTAGCTAAATATTCAATATTGTAACAAAATTTGAGACAAAAATAGATACGACAAAGCGTCCAATGAGCCTTTACTCAATGAGCACTGATGATCAGTTTAGAATGATCACTGTAACTGGCCGATCAACTTGACGTGACCACCCTAAATTTTCTGCAACTCTTGATTTATAGCCCATAATGACACCAATCGAATGCCCACGTTAACTTTGGATTTTGAGCTTAGAATGACACGAATCCAATGCGCATGTTAAGCTTGCTTAATTTTCTATATTTTGACAAATTTTAAGACAGAAATCGCGATGACAAAGCATCCAAGTAATCGAATAAGTCCCAAACTTCGTGATGATATGCTTTATGCTTCATTTGTAAGGCTTTACTAAAAGAGTGCCAATGATTAGTTTAGAATGATAACTTTAACTGGCTGATCAACTTGACATCTCCGCACTAAATCGTTGGTAACTTTTTATTTAGAGCTCAGAAGGACACAAATGCGATACCCATGTTAAGCTAGCTCTATTTTCTATTTTGTAACTAAATTTGAGATAGAAATAGATACGACAAAGCGTCCAAGTAAGCCAATCTATCCAAAACTGTGCAATATCATGCCTTATGCTTCATTTATTAGCCTTTACACAATGAGCACCAATTATCAGTTTAAAATAATCATATTAACTGGCCGATCAACTTGACGTGTCCGCACTAAATCGTCTGTAACATTAGATTTAGAGATCAAAATGACACGAATCCAATGCCAGTTAAGCTAGCTAATTTTTCAATATTGTAACCAAATTTGAGGCAGAAATAGAAAAAAAAAAGCATCCAATGAGCCTTTACTCAATGAGCAGCGATAATCAGTTTAGAAGGATCACTTTAATTGGCTGATCAATTTGACATGTCCACACTAAATCTTCCATAACTCTTGATTTAGAGCTCAAAATTACACGAATCCAATGCCCACGTTACGCTAGCTCAATTTTCTATATTGTAATAAAATTTAAGATGGAAATAGATCAAAAAAGCATCCAAGTAATCCAATATATCCCAGGCAGTGTGATGCTATCAATTGTGGTTCACTTAGACGCCTTTACTCAATGAGCACCAATGATAAGTTTAGAATAATCATATTAACTGGCCGATCAACTTGATGTGTCTGCCTTAAATTGTCCGTAACTTTTGATTTTGAGCTCAGAATGACATGAATCCAATGTCCACATTAAGCTAGCTAAATTTTCTATATTTTGACAAAATTTGAAACACAAATAGAGACGAAAATGCGTCCAAGTAATCCAATCTATCCCAAATTGCATGATGCCATTCTTTATGCCTTATTTATAAGTCTTAACTTAAAGAGCACCAATGATCAGTTTAGAATGATCACTTTAACTAGTCGATCAACATGAAATGTCCGCACTAAATCGTCCGTAACTTTTGATTTAGAGCTTAGAATGACACGAATCCAATGCCCACGTTAGGCTAGCTCAATTTCCTATATGGTAATAAAATTTGAGACAAAAATAGATACGAAAAAGCAAAAAGAAAATGCTTGCTAATCCAATCTATCAAAAACTGTGTGATGTCATGCATTATGCTTCACTTATAAGACTTTCAATGAGCATCAATGATCAGTTTAGAATGTTGACTTTAACTGGCCGATCAACTTGACATGTACGCACTACATCGTCTGTAACTTTTTTTTTATAGCTGAGAATGACATGAATCCAATGCCCACATTAAGCTAGTTTAATTTTCAATATTGTGAAAACTTTTGAGACAGAACTAGATACGACAAAACGTCCAAGTTATACAATCTATCACAAACTGCGTGATCCCATGCTTTATACTTCATTTATAAACCATTACTCAATGAGCATTAATAATCAGTTTAGAATGATCATTTTAACTGGCCGATCAACTTGACATGTCAGCACTAAATCGTCCGTAACTTTTGATTTAGAACTTCGAATGACACGAATCCAATGCCCATGTTAAGCTATTCCAATTTTCTATATTTTGACGAAATTTGAGACAGAAATAGAGACGACAAAGTGTTCAAGTAATCCCATCTTTCCTAAACTGTGTGATGCCATTCTTTAGGCTTCATTTATAAGCCATTAGTTAATGAGCAGCAACGATCAGTTTAGAATGATCACTTTAACTGGTTGATCAACTTGACATGTCCGCACTAAATCATCTGTAACATTTGATTTAGAGCTCCGAATGACACGAATCCAATTCCCACGTTAAAATATCTCAATTTTCTATATATTGACAAAATTTGAGACAAAAATTGAGACGACAAAGCGTCCAAGTAATCCAATCCATCCAAACTGTTTGATGTCATGCATTATGCTTCATTTATAAGCGTTTTTTTAATGAGCACCAATGATGAATTTAGAATGATCACTTTAACTGGCCAATCAACTTGACATGTCCACCATAAATCGGTCGTAATTTTTGATTTAGAGCTCAGAATTTGAGATAGAAATAGATACGACAAGGCATCCAATTAATCCAATATATCCAAAACTGTGTGATGCTTTTCATTATGTTCATTTATAAGCCTTTACTTAATGAGCACCAACGATGAATTCAGAATGATCACTTTCATTGGCGGAACAACTTAACATGTCCGCACTAAATTGTGCGTAACTTTTGATTTAGAGCTCTGACTGACACGAATCTAATGCCCATATTAAGCTGGCTCAATTTTAAATATTGTGCCAAAATTTGAGACAAAACTAGATACGACAAAGCGTCCAAGTAATCCAATCTATCTTAAACTGCGTGATGCCATGCATTATGCTTCATTTATAAGCATCTACCACATGAACACCAACGATTAGTTTAGAATATTAACTTTAACTCGCAGATCAACTTGACATGTCCGCACTAAATCGTCCATATCTTTTGACTTAGAGATTAAAATGATACGAATCCAATGCCCACGTTAAGCTAGCTCAATTTTTTATATTCTGACAAAATTTGAGACAGAAATCGTGACAAAAAAGCGTCCAAGTAATCCAGTTTATCCAAACTGCTTGATGCCATGCTTTATGCTTCATTTATAAGCCTTTACTTAATGAGCACCAATGATCTGTATAGAATGATCACTTTAACTGGCCACTGCACTTGACATGTGAACACTAAATCGTCTCTAACTTTTGATTTAGAGCTCAGAATGATACGAATCCAATGCTCACGTTAAGCAAGATCAAATTTCTATATTACAAAAATATTTTAGATAGAAATAGATACGACAAAGCATCCAAGTAATGCAATGAATCGAAAACTGTTTGATACCATGCATTGTGCTTCATTTATAAGCCTTTACTCAATCAGCACCATTGAGCAATTTAAAATAATCATATAAACTGGCCGATCAACTTGACATGTCCTCAGTAAATTTTCCCTACCTCTTGATTTTAGCTAATAATGACACGAATCGAATTTCCACGTTAAGCTAGATAAATGTTCTATATTTTGACAAAATTTGAAACAGAAATAGAGACAACAACGCGTCCAAGTAATCCAATCCATCCAAACTGTATGATGTCATGCATTATGATTCATTTATAAGCATTTTTTTAATGACCACCAATGATGAATTTAGAATGATCACTTTAACTAAACGATCAACTTGACATGTCAACCGTAAATCGTACCTAACATTTGATTTAGAGCTCAGAATGACACGAATCCAATGCCCACGTTAAGCTAGCTCAATTTTATATATTATGACAAAATTTGAGACAGAACTAGATACGAGAAAGTGTACAAGTAATACAATCTATCTCAAACTGCGTGATGTCATGCATTACTCAATGAAAACCAATGATCAGTTTAAAATAATCACTTTAACTGGCTGATGAACTTGACATGTCCGCACTAAATCGTCAATAACTTTTGGTTTAGAGCTCAAAATGACACGAATCCAATGCCCACGTTAAGCTAGCTAAATTTTCAATATTTAAACAAAATTTGAGACAGAAATAGAGATGAAAAAGCATCCAAGTAATGCAATTTATCCAAACTGCTTGATGCCATGCTTTATGCTTCATTTATAAGCCTTTACTTAATGAGCACCAATGATCTGTATAGGATGATCACTTTAACTAGACACTCAACTTGACATGTCTGCACTAAATCGTCCGTAATTTTTTATTTAGAGCTTAGAATGACACGAATCCAATCCTCACGTTAATCTGTATCAATTTTCTATACTATAAAATATAATAGACAAAAATAGATATCACAAAACGTCCAAGTAATCCAATCTATCGAAAACTTTTGATGCCATGCATTATGCTTCATTTAAAAGCCTTTACTCAATGAGCACCAATGATCAGTTTAGAATAATCATATTAACTGGTTGATCAACTTGACATGTCCTCAGTAAATTGTCCCTACCTCTTTATTTGAGCTTATAATGACATGAATCAAATTCCCACGTTAAGCAATATAAATGTTCTATATTTTCACAAAATTTGAGACAGAAGTAGAAATGCAAATCGTCCAAGTAATCCAATCTATCCCAAACTGCGTGATGCCATTCTTTAGGCTTCATTTATAAGCCTTTAGTTAATGAGCACCAATGATCAGTTTAAAATTATCACTTTAACTGGCCGATCAACTTGACATGTCCTCAGTAAATCGTCCGTACCTCTTGATTTGAGCTCATAATGACAAGAATCGAATGCCCACATTAATCTTGATAAATGTTCTATATTTTGACAAAATTTGAGACAGAAGTAGAGACGTCAAATTTTCCAAGTAATCCAATCTATACCAAAATGCGTGATGCCATTCTTTAGGCTTCATTTATAAGTCTTTAGTTAATGAGGCCCAATGATCAGTTTAGAATGGTCACTTTGACTGGCCGATCAACTTGTCGTGTCCGTACTAAATCGTCCGTAAGTTTTGATTTAGAGCTTAGAATCACACGAATCCAACACCCACATTAAGCTATCTCAATTCTCTATATTTTGACATAATTTGAGACACAAATAGAGACGACAAAGCGTTCAAGTAATCCAATTTATACCAAACTGCGTAATGCCATGCTTTATGCTTCATTTTCAAGGCTTTATTTAATGAGCACTAATGATCAGTTTAGAATGATCAGTTTAACTCGCCGATCAACTTGACATGTATGCACTAAATCGTCTGTAACTTTTGATTTAGAGCTTAGAAACACACGAACTAAAGACTACATTCAATTAGCACAATTTTCTATATTGTAACAAAATTTGAGACTGAAATAGATAAGACAAAGTGTCCAAGTAATCCAATATATCGAAAAGTGTGTGTTGCCATGCATTATGCTTCATTAATAAACCTTTACTTAATGAGCACCAGTTATTAGTTTAGAATGATGACTTTAATTGGCCGGCCAACTTGACATGAACGCACTAATTCATTTGTAACTTTTGATTTAGAGCTTTGAATGACACGAATCAATTGCCCACGGTAAGCTAGCTCAATTTCTATATTGTGACAAATTTTGAGATAAAAATAGATACGAGAAAGCGTCCAAGTAATCCAATCCATCCCAAACTGCGTGATGCCATGCACTAATTTTTATAAGCTTTTACTTAATGAGCACCAATGATCAGTTTAGAATCATTATTTTAACTGGTCGATGAACTTGTCATGTATGCACTAAATCGCCATAACTTTTGATTTATAGCTCAAAATGACACTAATCCAATGTGCACATTAAGCTTGTTCAATTTTCAATATTGTGACAAAATTTGAGACAAAACTAGTTATGACAAAGCATCCAAGTAATCCAATCTATCCCAAGCTGCATGATGTCATGCCTTATGCTTCATTTATAAGCCTTTACTCAATGAGCACCACTCATCAGTTTAGAATGATCACTTTAACTGGCTTGACATGTCTGCACTAAATCGTCCGTACCTATTGATTTACAGCTCGGAATGACACGAATCCAATGCCCACGTTAAGCTAGCTCAATTTTCTATATTTTGATAAAATTTGAGACAGAAATAGAGACGACAAAGCATCCAAGTAATCCAATCTATCCCAAATTTTGTGATGACATGGTTTATGCTTCATTAATAAGCCTTTACTTAATGAGCACCAATGATCAGTTCTGAATGATCACTTTATCTGGCCGATCAATTTGACATGTCTGGATTAAATCGTCCGTAACTTTTGATTTAGAGCTCGGAAACACATGAATCCAATGCACACGTTAATCTAGCTCATTTTTCTATATTGTAACAAAATTTGAGACAGAAATAGATATGACAAAGTGTCCAAGTAATCCATTCTATCGAAAACTGAATGATGCCATGCATTATGCTTCATTTATAAGCTTTAACTCAATAAGCACCAATGATCAGTTTAGAATGTTCACTTTTAGTAGCCGATCAACTTGACATGTCCGCACTAAATCGCCCTAACTTTTGATTTGGAGCTCAGAATGACACGAATACAATGGCCACTTAAGCTAGCTCAATTTTCTATATTTTGTCAAAATTTAGAACAGAATAGAGTCGACAAAGAACCGAAGTACTTGAATCTATCCCAAACTGTGTGATGTCATGCCTTAAGTTTCATTTATAAGCCTTCACTTAATGAACAGAAATGATCAGTTTATAATGATCACTTTAACTGGCCGATCAACTTGACTTGTCTGCACTAAATCGTTTGTATGTTTTGATTTAGAGCTCATAATGACACGAATCCAATGCCCACGTTAAGCTAACTCAATTTTCTATATCATGACAAAATTTGAGACAAAATAGAGACGACAAAGCATCCCAGTAATCCAATCTATCCCAA
The DNA here is from genome assembly GCA_018901935.1 of Pugionium cornutum. Classification (NCBI taxonomy): domain Eukaryota; kingdom Viridiplantae; phylum Streptophyta; class Magnoliopsida; order Brassicales; family Brassicaceae; genus Pugionium; species Pugionium cornutum. The sequence continues at coordinate 27,165,138 of CM032163.1, forward strand.
AATATGTGATGTTATGCTTTATGCTTCATTTATAAGCCTTTACTTAATGAGCACCAATGACCAGTTCATAATGATCACTTTAACTGGCCGATCAACTTGACATGTCTGCACTAAATCATTCGTAACTTTTGATAATTTAGAGCTCACAAACACACGAATCCATTGCCCACATTAAGCTAGCTCAATTTTCTATATCATAACAAAATTTGAGACAGAATTATATATGACAAAGCGTCTAAGTAATCCAATCTATTCAAAACTGTATGATGCCATGCATTATGCTTCATTTATAAGCCTTTACTCAATGAGCACCAATAATTAGTTTAGAATGATCACTTTAACAGGCTGTTCAACTTCACATGTCCACACTAAATCGTCCGTAACTTTTGATTTAGAGCTCATTGGTGATGCCATGCATTACACTTCATTTAAAAGTCTTTACTCAATTAGCACCAATGATCATTTTAGAATAATCATATTAATTGGCAGATCAACTTGACATGTCTGCAATAAATCGTCCGTAACATTTGATTTTGAGCTCAAAATAAACAAGTCCACTGCCTCGCTAAGCTAGATAAATTTTCTAAACTAGGACAAAATTTGAGACAGAAGCAGAGACGACAAAGCGTCCAATAAATCCAATCTATCCCAAACTGCCTGATGTCATACATGATTCTTCATTTATAACCATTACCCAATAAGCACTAGTGACTAGTTTAGAATAATCATATTAACTGGCTGATCATCTTGACATGTCCACAAAAAATTGTCTGTAACTTTTGATTTAGCGCTAAAAATGACATGAATCCAATGCCCATGTTAAGCTAGATCAATTTTCTATATTTTGACAAATTTGAAACAGAAATAGAGATGACAAGCATCCAAGTAATCGAATCTATCCAAACTCATTGATGCCATGCATTATGCTTCATTTATAAGGCTTTACTTAATGAGCACTAATGATCAGTTTATACTAAGTCCTCTGTAACTTTTAATTTAGAGCTCATAATTACAGAAATCCAATTCCCACGTTGTGCTAGCTCAATTTTCTATATTGTGACAATATTTGAGATAGAAATAGATGCGACAAAGCGTTCAAGTAATCCAATCCATCCCAAACTATGTAATGCCATGCATTATTTTTCATTATTAAGCTTTTACTTAATGACCACCAATGATCAGCTTAGAAGATCATTTTAACTGCCGAATCAACTTGTCATGTATGCACTAAATCATCCATAACTTTTGATTTATAACGCAGAATGACATGAATCAAATGCCTACTTAATAAGCTACCTCAATTTTCTAAATTTTGAATAAATTTGAGACATAAATAGTGATGACAAAGCATCCAAGTAACCAAATCTATCCAAACTGCTTGATGCCTTGCATTATGCTTCATTTATAAGCCTTTACTTAATGAGCACCAATGATCAGTTCAAAATGATCATTTTAACTGGGCGATCAACTTGACATGTCAGCACTAAATCGTACGTAACTTTTGATTTAGAGCTCAGAAACACACGAATCCAATGCCCACGTTAAGCTAGATCAATTTTCTATATTGTAACAGAATTTGAGACATAAATAGAGACGACGAATCGTCCAAGTAATCCTACCTATCCCAAAATGCGTGATGCCATGTATTATGCTTCATTTAAAAGTCTTTATGCAATGAGCACTAATGATCAGTTTAGAATAATCATATTAACTGGCCGATCAACTTGACATGTCCGTACAATATCGTCCATAACTTTTGATTTTGATCTCGGAATTACACTGAGTCTAGTGCCCAAGTTAAATCTAGATAAATTTTCTATATTTTGCTAAAATTTGAGACAGAAGTAGAGACGACAAAGTGTCCAAGTAATACAATTTATCCCAAATTTTTGTGATGACATACATTATGCTTCATTTATAAGCCTTTACTAAATGCGCACCAATGATTAGTTTAGAATAATCACTTTAACTGGCCTATCAACTTGACATATCCACACTAAATCGTCAATAACTTTTGATTTAGATCTCAAATGACACGAATCCAATGCCCACATTAAGCTAGCTCAATTTTCTATATTATGACAAAGTTTGAGACAGAAATAGATTTGACAAAGCCTCCAAGTAATCTAATCCATCATTTATACGCTTTTACGAAATGAGCCCCAATGATCAGTTTAGAATGGTCCTTTTAACTGGCCGATCAACTTGACATGCCTGCACTAAATTGTCCGTAACTTTTAATTTATATCTCTGAATGACACGAATCATATGCCCACACTAAGGTAGTTCAATTTTCTATATTGTGAAACAATATGAGACCAAACTAGATACGGAAATGCGTCCAAGTAATCCAATCTATCCCAAACTGCTTGATGCCTTATGCTTCATTTATAAGCCTTTACTTAATAAGCACCAATGTTAACTTTAGAATGATCATTTTAACTGGCCGATCAGCCTGACATATCCACACTAAATCGTTATAACTTTTGTTTTAGAGTTCTGAATGACATGAATCCAGTGCCCTTGTTAAGCTAGCTCAATTTTCTATATTTTGACAAAATTTGAGAGAGAAATAGAGAGGACAAAGCGTCCAAGTAATCCAATCTATCCCAAACAGCATGATGCCATGCATTATGCTTCATTTATAAGCCTTGAATCAATGAGCACCAATGATCTGTTTAGAATAATGATATTAACTGGCCGATCAACTTGACATGTCCGCACTAAATCGTGTGTAACTTTGGATTTAGAGTTCAGAATGACAGAAGGTACAATTTATTTTGAAAAAAAATTGAGACAGAAATGGAAAAGACAAAGCGTCCAAGTAATCCAATCTATCCCAAGTTGCGTGATGGCATGCTTTATGCTTAATTTATAAGGCTTTACTTAATGAGCACTAATAATCAGTTTTGAATGATCACTTTAACTTGCCGATAAACTTGACATGTCCACACTTAATCGTCAGTAACCTTTGATTTAGAGCTCAGAATTACACGAATCCAACTTTGAGACAAAAATAGATACGACAAAGAGTCCAAATAATCCAATCCATCGCAAACTACGTGATGCCATGCATTATTCTGCATTTATAAGTTTTTACTCAATGAGCACCAATGATCAGTTTATAATGATCCTTTTAACTGGCCAATCAACTTGATATGTCTGCACTAAATCGTCCGTAACATTTGTTTTATAGCTCCGAATGACACGAATCCGCCAATGTCCACTCTAAGTTAGTGCAATTTTCTATATTGTGACAAAATTTGAGACAAAACTAGATACGACAATGCGTCCAAGTAATCCAATCTATCCCAAACTGCGTGATCCCATGCCTTGTGCTTCATTTATAAGCCTTTACTTAATAAGCACCAATGATCATTTTAGAATGATCATTTTATATGGCCGATCAACTTGACATATCCACACTAAATCGTCTGTAACTTTTGTTTTAGAGCTCCGAATGACACAAATCCAGTGCCATTGTTAAGCTAGTTTAATATTTTATATTTTGAAAAATTTTGAGACAAAATAGAGGCGAAAAACGTCCAAGTAATCCAATATATCACAAACTGTGTGATGCCATGCATTATTCTTTATTTATAATCCTTGAATCAATGAGCACCAATGATCAGTTTAGAATAGTCATATTAACTGGCCGATCAACTTGACATGTCCGCACTAAATCGTCTGTAACTTTTGATTTAGAGATAAGAATGACACGAATCCAATGCCCACGTTCAGCTAGCTCAATTCTCTATATTGTGACAAAATTTGAGAAAAAAATAGATACAACAAGGCATCCAAGTAATCCAATGCATCCCAAACTACGTGATGCCATGCATTATTCTTCATTTATAAGCTTTTACTCAATGGGCACCAATGATCAGTTTAGAATGATCATTTTAATCAGGCCGATCAATTTAACATGTCTGCTCTAAATCGTCCAAAACTTTTGACTTATGGCTAAAAATTACATGAATCCAATGCCGATATTAAGCAAGTTCAATTTTCTATACTGTGACAAAATTTGAGAAAGAACTAGATATGCAAAAGTGTTCAAGTAATCCAATCTATCCCAAACTGCATGATGTGATGCCTTATGCTTCATTTATAAGCCTTTACTTAATGAGCACCAATAATCATTTTAGAATGATCGACATGTCCGCAATAATCGTCTAGATCATTTGATTTAGAGATCAGAAAGGCACGAATCCAATGCCCACGTTAAGCTTGCTCAATTTTCTATATTTTGACAGAAATTGAGACAGAAATAGAGACGACAAAGCGTCCAAGTAATCCAATCTATCCCAAACTTCGTTATGCCATGCTTTATGCTTCATTTCTAGGCCTTTACTTAATGAGAACCAATGATCTGTTTAGAATGATCATTTTAACTGGCCGATCAACTTGACATGTCTGCACAAATTATCCGTAACTTTTGAGTTAGAGCTCAGAAACACATGAATTCAATGCCCACGTTAAGCTAACTCAATTTTCTATATTGTAACAAAATTTGCGAAAGAATTAGATAATACAAAGCATCCAAGTAATCGAATCTACCTGAAATTGTGTGATGCCATGGATTATGCTTCATTTATAAGTTTTTTCTCAATGAACACCAATGATCAGTTTAGAATCATCACTTTAACTAGCCGATCAACTTGACATGTCCGCACTAAATCATCCGTAACTTTTGATTTAGAGCTTAAAATGATATGAATCCAATGCCCACACGAACTAGCTCAATTTTCTATACTATGAAAAAATTTGAGTTATAAACAGATAAGACAAAGCGTCCAAGTAATCCAATCCATCCCAAAAATCTTTATGCCATGCATCATTCTTCATTTATAAGCTTTTACTCAATGACCGATCAACTTGACATGTATGCACTAAATCGTCCGTAACTTTTTATTTTTAGCTCAGAATGGGACGAATCCAATACCCACATTAAGCTAGTTCTACTTTCTATATTGTGACAAAATTTGAGATAGAACTAGATAAGAAAAAGCGTCCCAGTAATCCAATCTAACCCAAACTCCATAATGCCATGCCTTATGCTTCCCTTATAAGCCTTTACTTAATGAGCACCAATGATCATTTTAGAATGATCATTTTAACTGGCCAATAAACTTGACATCTCGGCAATAAATTGTCCATAACTTTTGATTTATAGCTCATAATGACACGAATCCAATACCCACATTAAGCCAGTTCAATTTTCTATATTCTAACAAAATTTGAGATAAAAATAGATACAACAAAACGTCCAAGTAATCCAATCTATCCCAAACTGCATGATGCCATGCCTTATGCTTCATTTATTACCCTTTAGTTAATGAGCACCAACAATCAGTTTAGAATTATCACTTTAATAGGCCAATCAACTTGACATGTCCACACTAAATCAGCCATAACTTTTGATTTAGAGCTCAGAATGACACGAATCTAACGTCCACGTTAAGCTAGCTTAATTTTCTATATTGTGACAAAATTTGAGACAGAAATAGATACGACAACGCATCCACGGGATCCAATCTATCTAAAATTATGCGATTCCTTGGATTATGCTTCATTTATAAGCCTTTACTCAATGAGCACAATGATCAGTTTAGAATCATCACTTCAACTTGACATGTCCGCACTAAATCGTCCTTAACTTTTGATTTAGAGCTTAAAATGACACGAATCCAATGCCCACGTTAAGCTAGCTCAATTTCCTATAATATGACAAAACTTGAGACAGAAATGGATATGGCAAAGCGTCCAAGTAATCAAATCAATCCCAAACTACGTGACACCATCCATAATTGTTAATTTATAAGCTTTTACTCAATGGGCACCAATGATCAGTCTTGAATGATCACTTTAACTACCCAATCATCTTTACATGTCCACACTAAATGCGCCATAAATTTTGATTTTGGATCTCAGAATGACACGAATCCAATGTCCACGTTAAGCTAGCTCAATGTTCTATATGGTAACAAAATTTGAGACTTAAGTATATACGACAATCCGTCCAGGTAACCCAATTTATCCAAAACTGTGTGATGCCATGCATTATGATTCATTTATATGCCTTTACTGAATGAGCACCAATGATCAGTTTAGAATGATCACTTTAACAGGCCAATCAACTTGACATATCCCCAATAAATCGTTTGTAACTTTTGATTTAGAGATCTGAATGATACGAATCCAATACCCACGTTAAGCTAGCTCAATTTTCTGTAGTTTGACATAATTTGAGTTTGAAATAGAGACGACAAAGGATCAAAGTAATCCAAACTATCCCAAAATGCGTGATGCCATGCTTTATGCCTCATTTATAAGCCTTTACTTAATGAGCACCAATGATTAGTTTAGAATGATCATTTTAACTGGCCAATCAACTTGACATGTCTGCACCAAATCGTCCATAACTTTTGATTTATAGCTCAGAATGACACGAATCAATTACCCACATTAAACTAGTTCAATTTTCTATATTGTGACATTATTTGAGATAGAACTAGATAGAACAAAGCTCCAAGTAATCAAATCTATCCTAAATTGCGTGATGCCATGCATTATGCTTCATTTATTAGCCTTTACTTAATGAACACCAATGATCAGTTTAGAAAGATCACTTTAATTGGCCGATCAACTTGACATGTCCACACTACATCCCCCGTAACGTTTTTATTTAAGGCTCAGAATGACACGAGTCGAATGTCCACGTTAAGCTAGCTCAATTTTCTAAATTGTGACAAACTTTGAGACAGAAATAGATACGAAAAATCATCCAAGTAATCCAATCTATCTAAAATTGTGTGATGCCTTGGATTATGCTTCATTTATAAGCCTTTACTCAATGAGCACCAATGATCAGTTTAGAATCATCACTTTAACTGGCCGATCAACTGGACATGTCCGCACTAAATCGTCCTTACCTTTTGATTTATCTTAAAATGACACGAATCCAATGCCCACGTTAAGCTAACTCAATTTCCTATAATATGACAAAATTTGAGACAAAAATAGATACGACAAAGCGTCGAAGTAATCCAATCCATCCGCCGTAACTTTTGATTTTGGAGCTCACAATGACACGAATCCAATGTCCACGTTAAGCTAGCTCAATTTACTATATTGTGACAAAATTTGAGACAGAAATAGATACTACAAACCATCCAAGTAATCCAATCTATCTAAAATTGTACGATGCCTTAGATTATGCTTCATTTATAAGCCTTTACTCAATGAGCACCAATGATCAGTTTAGAATCATCACTTTAACTGGCCGATCAACTTGACATGTCCGTATTAAATCATCCGTAACTTTTGATTTAGAGCTTAAAATGACACGAATCGAATGCCCACGTTAAGCTAGCTCAATTTTCTATAATATGACAAAATTTGAGATAGAAATAGATACGACAAAGCGTCCAAGTAATCCAATCCATCCCAAACTACGTGATGCCATGCATTATTCTTCATTTATAAGCTTTTACTCAGTGGGCACCAATGATCAGTTTTGAATGATCACTTTAACTGACCAATCAACTTGACATATCCACACTAAAGCGTATGTAACTTTTGATTTAGAGCTCAGAATGACACGAATCCAATGCCCAGGTTAACCTAGATATATTTTCTATATTTTGACAAAATTTGAGATATTAATAAAGACTACAAAGCGTCAAAGTAATCCAAACTATCCCAAAATGTGTGATGCCATGGTTTATGCTTCATCTATAAGCTTTAACTTAATGAGTACCAATGATCAGTTTAGAACAATCACTTTAACGAGGCGATCAACTTAGACAGAAATCGAGACGAAAAAGCGTCCAAGTAATCCAATTTATCCGAACTGCTTGATGCCATGCTTTATGCTTCATTTATAAGCCTTTACTTAATGGGCACCAATGATCAGTTCAGATTGATCATTTGAATTGTCCGATCAACTTGACATTTATGCACTAAATCGTCCATAACTATTGATTTATTGTTTAGAATGACACTAATCCAATACCCATATTAAGCTAGTTCAATTTTCTGTTGTGACAAAATTTGAGACAAAACTAGATACGACAAAGCGTACAAATAATCCAATCCATCCTAAACTTCGTGATGGCATGGATTATTTTCATTTATAAGCTTTAACTCAATGAGCACCATTGATCAGTTTAGAATGATCATTTTAATTGGCCGATGAACTTCACATGTCCGCACTAAATCGTCCGTAACTTTTGGTTTAGAACTTAAAATGACATGAATCCAACGTCCACGTTAAGCTAGCTAGATTTTCTAAAATATGACAAAATTTGAGATATAAGTAGATACGACAAAGCGTACAAGTATTCCAATCCGTCCCAAACAGCGTGATGCCTTGCAATATTCTTCATTTATAAGCTTTTACTCAATGAGCACCAATGATAAGTTTAGAATGATCATTTTAATTGGCGAATGAATTTGACATGTCCGTAATAAGCACTAATTCGTCCGTAACTTGTAATTTAGAACTTAAAATTACAGGAATCTAATTCCCACGTTAAGCTAGCTCAATTTTCTATAATATGAAAAAATTTTAGACAGTAATAGATACGAAAAACCGTTCAACTAATCTAATCCATCCCAAAATGCGTGATGCCATGCATTATTTTTCATTGATAAGGTTTTACTCAATGAGCACCGATGATCAGTTTAGAATGATCATTTTAACTGGCAGATCAACTTGTCATGTCTGCACTAAATCGTGAATAACTTTTGATTTATAAATCATAATGACACTAATCCAACGCCCACGTTAAGCTAGATCAATTGTGTATTTGGTAACAAAATTTGAGAGAGAAATAGATAAGAAAATAGGCACAAGTAATCCAATCTATGCAAAACTCTGTGATGCCATACATTATGATTCGTATATAACCTTTTACTCCATGAGCCCCAATGATCAGTTTAGAATGATTACTTTAACTGGCCGATCAACTTGACATGTCCACATTTAATCATCTGTAAATTTTGATTTAGAACTCAGAATGGCACGAATCCAATGTCCACGATAAGCTAGCTCAATTTTCTATATTATGACAAAATTTGAGACAGAAATAGATACGACAAAGCGTACAAGTATTCCAATCCGTCTCAAACAGCGTGATGCCATGCAATATTCTTCATTTATACGCTTTTACTCAATGACCACCAATGATCAGTTTAGAATAATCATTTTAATTGGCCTATCAACTTGACATGTCCGCACTAAGTCGTCCGTAACTTTTGATTTAGAGCTTAAAATGACACGAATCTAATGCCCACGTTAAGCTAGCTCAATTTTCTTTAATATGACAAAATTTGAGACATGAATAGATACAACAAAGTACTTAACTAATCTAATCCATCCCAAACTGCGTGATGCCATGCATTATTTTTCATTCATAAGGTTTTACTCAATGAGCACCAATGATCAGTTTAGAATGATCATTTTAATTAGCCGATCAACTTTTCCGTCTGCACTGAATCGTCCATAACTTTTGATTTATAGCTCATAATGACACGAATCCAATGCCCACGTTAAGCTCGCTCAATTGTCAATTTGGTAAAAAATTTGAGAGAGAAATAGATACGAAAATGGGTACAAGTAATCAAATCTATCCAAAACTGTGTTATGCCATGCATTATGATTCATATATAAGCTTTTACGCAATGAGCACCAATGATGAGTTTAGAATGATCACTTCAACTGGCTGATCAACTTGACATGTCCACACTAAATCGTCCGTAACTTTTGATTTGGAGCTCAGAATAACACGAATCCAATGTCCACGTTAATCTAGTTCAATTTTCTATATTGGAACAAAATTTGAGACAGAAATAGATACGACAAAGCCTGCAAGTAATCTAATCCATCCCAAACTATGTGATGTCATGCATTATTCTTCATTCATAAGCTTTTACTTAATGAGCACCAATAATCAGTTTAGAATGATCATTTTAGTTGTCCGATCAACTTGACATGTCCGCACAAAATCGTTCGTAACTTTTGATTTAGAGCTTGAAATGACACGAATCCAATGCCCACATTAAGCTAGCTCAATTTTCTATAATATGCAAAATTTGATATAGAAATAGATGCAATAAAGCGTCCAAGTAATCTAATCCATCCCAAAATGCGTGATGCCATGCATTATTTTTCATTTATAAGGTTTTACTCAATGATCACCAATAATTAGTTGAGAATTATCATTGTAACTAGCCGATCAACTTCTTATGTCTGTACTAAATCATTTATAACTTTTGATTTAGAGCTCAGAATGACACGAATCCAATGCCCTTGTTAAGCTAGCTCAATTGTCTATAGTTTGACAAAATTTGGGCAAGAAATAGAGAAGAAAAAATGTGCACGTAATCCAGTCTATCCCAAACTGCGTGATGCCATGCTTTATTCTTCATTTATAAGCCTTTACTTAATGACCACCAATGACCAGTTTTGAATAATCATATTAACTGGCTGATCAACTTGACATGTCCGCAGTAAATCGTCGATAAATTTTGATTTAGAGATCAGAAGACACGAATTCTGTGCGCACGTTAAGATAGCTCAATTTTCTATATTGTGACAAACTTTGACACAGAAATAGATAGGGCAAAGTGTCCAAGTAATCCAATCCATCCCAAACTACGTGACGCCCTACATTATTCTTCAGTTATAAGCTTTTACTCAATGAGCACCAATGGTCAGTTTAGAATGATAATTTTAATTGCCGATCAATTCTGCACTAAATCGTCCGTAACATTTGATTTAGAGCTTAAAATTATACGGATCCAATGCTCACATTAAGCTAGCTTAATTTTCTACAATATGAAAAAATTTGAGACAGCAATAGATACGACGTAATCTTATCCATTCCAAATTGCGTGATGCCGTGTATTATTTCTCATTTATAAGGTTTTACTCAATGAGCACCAATGATCAGTTTAGAATGATCATTTTAACTGGTCGATCAACTTTAATGCCTGCACTAAATCCTCCACAACTTTTGATTTATAGCTCATAATGACACGAATCCAATGCTCACGTCAACCTAGCTCAATTGTATATTTGGTAATAAAATTTGAGACATGAATAATACGAAAATGCATACAAGTAATCCAATCTATCCAAAACTGTGTGATGCCATGCATTATGATTCATTTATAAGCTTTTACTCGATGAGCACCAATGATCAGTTTAGAATGATAACTTTAACTGGCCGATCAACTTGACATGTACACACTAAATTGTCCATAACTTTTGATTTAGAGCTCAAAACGGCATGAATCCAATGTCAACGATAAGCTAGCTCAATTTTCTATATTATGACAAAATTTGAGACAAAAATAGATACGACAAAGCGTTCAAGTATTCCACTCCGTCTCAAACAGCGTGATGCCTTGCAATATTCTTCATTCATAAGGTTTTACTAAATGAGCACCAATGATCAGTTTAGAATGCTCATTTTAACTAGACGATCAACTTGTCATGTCTGCACTGTATCGTCCAAAACTTTTGATTTATAGCTCATAATGACACGAATCCAATGCCCACGTTAAGGTACCTCAATTATCAATTTGGTGAGAAAATTTGAGAGAGATATAGATACGAAAATGGGTACAAGTAATCCAATCTTTCCAAAACTGTGTGATGCCATGCATTATGATTCATATATAATCTTTTACTCAATTACCACCAATGATCAGTTTAGAATGATCACTTTAACTGGCCGATCAACTTGTCATGTCTGCACTAAATCGTGCATACCTTTTGATTTATAGGTCATAATCACACTAATCCAATGCCCACGTTAAGCTAGCTCAATTGTCTATTTGGTAACAAAATTTGAGTGAGAAATAGATACGAAAATGGGTACAAGTAATCCAATCTATGCAAAACTTTGTGATGCCATACATTATGATTCATATATAAGCTTTACTCAATGAGCACAAATGATCAGTCTTGAATGATCATTTTAATTGGCCAATCAACTTGACATGTCGGCACTAAGTCGTTCATAACTTTTGATTTAGAGTTTAAAATGACACGAATCTAATGCCCATGTTAAGCTAGCTCAATTTTCTATAATATGACAAAATTTGAGACAGGAATACATACAACGAAGCGTTCAACTAATCTAATCCATCCCAAACTGCGTAATGCCATGCATTATTTTTCATTCATAAGGTTTTACTTAATGAGCACCAATGATCAGTTTAGAATGATCATTTTAACTAGCCGATTAACTTGTCATGCCTGCACTGAATCGTCCATAACTTTTGATTTATAGCTCATAATGACACGAATCCAATGCCCACTTTAAGCTAGCCCAATTGTCTATTTGGTAACAAAATTTGAGAGAGAAATAGATACGAAAATGGGTACAAGTAGTCCAATCTATCCAAAACTGTGTGATGCCATGCATTATGATTAATATATAAGCTTTTACTCAATGAGTACCAATGATCAGTTTAGAATGATCACTTTAACATTACATGTCCACACTAAATCGTCCGTAACTTTTGATTTAGAGCTCAGAATGACACGAATCCAATGTCCATGGTAATCTAGTTCAATTTTCTATATTGGGACAAAATTTGAGACAGAAATTGATACGACAAAGCGTACAAGTAATCCAATCCATCCCAAACTATGTGATGCCATGCATTATTCTTCATTCATAAGCTTTTACTCAATGAGCAAAAATGATCAGTTTATAATGATCATTTTAATTGGCCGATCAACTTGACATGTCCGCACAAAATCGTTCGTAACTTTTTATTTAGAGCTTAAAATGACACGAATCCAATGCCCACGTTAAGCGAGCTCAATTTTCTATAATATGCAAAATTTGAGATAGAAATAGATGCAACAAAGCGTCCAAGTAATGCAATCCATCCCAAAATGCGTGATGCCATGCATTATTTTTCAATTAAAAGGTTTTACTCAATGATCACCAATGATCAGTGTACAATTTTCATTTTAACTGGCCAATCAACTTCTTATGTCTGTACTAAATCGTTTATAAATTTTTATTCAGAGCTCAGAATGATGCGAATCTAATGCCCTTGTTAAGCTAGGTCCATTTTTTATATTTTGACAAAATTTGAGACAGAAATAGAGAAGAAAAACGTCCACGTAATCCAATCTATCCCAAACTGGGTGATGCCATGCTTTATTCTTCATTTATATGCCTTTACTTAATGACCACCAATGACCAGTTTTAAATAATCATATTAACTTGCCGATCAACTTGACATGTCTACAATAAATCGTCGATAAATTTTGATTAAGATATCAGAAGACACAAATCCAGTGCCCACGTTAATATAGCTCAATTTTCTATCTTGTGAAAAACTTTGAGACATAAATAGATACGACAAAACGTCCAAGTAATCCAATCCATCCCAAACTATGTGACGCCCTGCCTTATTCTTCATTTATAAGCTTTTACTCAATGAGCACCAATGATCAGCTTAGAATTATCCATTTAACTCGCCGATCAACTTGACCTGTCCGCTAAAAATCGTTTGCAACTTTTGATTTAGAGATCATACGATCTGAATCCAATGCCTATGTTTAGCTATCTCAATTTTCTATATTGTGACAAACTTTGAGAAAGCAATAGATACGACAATGCATCCAAGTAATCCAATCTATCCAAAACTGTGTGATGCCATGCATTATGATTCATTTATATGCCATTACTCAATGAGCACCAATAATCAGTTTAGAATGATCACTTTAACTGGTCAATTAATTTGACATGTCTGCACTAAATCATACGTAACTTTTGATTTATAACTCAGAATGACACGAATCCAATGCCCACGTTAAGCTAACTCAAATTTCTATATTGTAAAAAAGTTTGAGACAGAAATAGAGATGACAAAATGTCAAACTAATCCAATCTATCCCAAAATGAGCGATGCCATGCTTTATGGTTCATTTATAAGCCTTAACTTAATGAGCACCAATAATCAGTTTAGAATCATTTTTTAACTCGCCGATTAACTTGAAATGTCGGCACTAAATCGTACATAACTTTTTATTTATAGCTCCGAATGACACAAATCCAATGCTCATATTTAGCTATTTCAATTTTCTATATTTTGACCAAATTTGAGACAAAAATAGACACGAAAAAACATCCAAGTAATCCAATCTTTACAAACTGCTTGATGCCATGCTTTATGCTTAATTTATAAGCATTTACTTAATGAGCACCAATGATTAGTTTAGAATGATCACTTTAACTGGCCAATCAACTTGATATGTCCGCACTAAATCGTCTGCGTTGATTTAGAGGTCGAAATGACACGAATCCAATGTCCACATTAAGCTAGCTATATTTTCTAGGGTGTAACAAAATTTGGGACAGAAATAGATAGGACAAAGCGTCCAAGTAATCCAATCTATCTAAAACTGTGTGATGCCGTGCATTATGCTTCATTTATAAGCCTTTACTCAATGTGCACCAATGATCAGTTTAGAATGATCACTTTAACTAGCCGATCAACTTGACATTTCCGCACTATATCATTTGTAACTTTTGCTTTTTGCTTTAAAATGACACAAATCCAATGTCTACGTTAAGCTAGCTCCATTTTCAATATTTTTGACTAAATTTAATATTGAAATAGAGACGACAATGAGTCCAAGTAATCCAATCTATCCCAAAATTCGTGATGCCTTGCTTTATGCTTCATTTATAAGGCTTTACTTTATGAGCGCCAATGATCAGTTCAGAATGATCACTTTAACTGGTCAATGAATTTGACATGTCTGCACTAAATCATATGTAACTTTTGATTTATAACTCAGAATGACACGAATCCAATGCCCACGTTAAGCTAACTCAAATTTCTATATTGTAACAAAGTTTTAGACAGAAATAGATACGAAAAAGCATCCAAGTAATCCAATGGATCCCAAAACTGCATGACGCCATGCATTATGATTCATATATAAGCTTTTACTCAATGAGCACGAATGATGAGCTTAGTATGATCTCTTTAACTGACTGATCAACTTGACATGTCCACACTAAATCGTCTGTAACTTTTGATTTAGAGCTCAGAATGACACGAATCCAATATCCACGTTAATCTAGTACAATTTTCTATATTGGGACAAAATTTGAGATAGAAATAGATACGGCAAAGCGTTCAAGTAATCCAATCCATCCCATACTGCGTGATGCCATGCATTATTTTTCATTCATAAGGTTTTACTCAATGAGCACCAATGATCAGTTTAGAATGCTCATTTTAACTAGACGATCAACTTGTCATGTCTGCACTGAATCGTCCATACCTTTTGATTTATAGCTGATAATGACACGAATCCAATGCCCACGTTAAGCTACCTCAATTATCAATTTGGTAACAAAATTTGAGAGAGATATAGATACGAAAATGGGTACAAGTAGTCCAATCTATCCAAAACTGTGTGATGCCATGCATTATGATTAATATATAAGCTTTTACTCAATGAGTACCAATGATCAGTTTAGAATGATCACTTTAACATTACATGTCCACAATAAATCGTCCGTAACTTTTAATTTAGAGCTCAGAATGACATGAATCCAATGTCCATGGTAATCTAGTTCAATTTTCTATATTGGGACAAAATTTCAGAGAGAAATTGATACGACAAAGCGTACAAGTAATCCAATCCATCCCAAACTATGTGATGCCATGCATTATTCTTCATTCATAAGCTTTTACTCAATGAGCACAAATGATCAGTTTAGAATGATCATTTTAATTGGCCGATCAACTTGACATGTCCGCACAAAATCGTTCATAACTTTTGATTTAGAGCTTAAAATGACACGAATCCAATGCCCACGTTAAGCTAGCTCAATTTTCTATAATATGCAAAATTTGTAGATAGAAATAGATGCAACAAAGCGTCCAAGTAATGCAATCCATCCCAAAATGCGTGATGCCATGCATTATTTTTCAATTAAAAGGTTTTACTCAATGATCACCAATGATCAGTGTACAATTTTCATTTTAACTGGCCTATCAACTTCTTATGTCTGTAGTAAATCGTTTATAACTTTTTATTTAGAGCTCAGAATGACGCGAATCTAATGCCCTTGTTAAGCTAAGTCCATTTTTTATATTTTGACAAAATTTGAGATAGAAATAAAGAAGACAAAACGTCCACGTAATCCAATCTATCCCAAACTGGGTGATGCCATGCTTTATTCTTCCTTTATATGCCTTTACTTAATGACCACCAATGACCAGTTTTAAATAATCATATTAACTTGCCGATCAACTTGACATGTCCACAATAAATCGTCGATAAATTTTGATAAAGTTATCAGAAGACACAAATCCAATACCCACGTTAATATAGCTCAATTTTCTATCTTGTGAAAAACTTTGAGACATAAATAGATACGACAAAACGTCCAAGTAATCCAATCCATCCCAAACTATGTGACGCCCTGCCTTATTCTTCATTTATAAGCTTTTACTCAATGAGCACCAATGATCAGCTTAGAATTATCCATTTAACTCGCCGATCAACTTGACCTGTCCGCTAAAAATCGTTTGCAACTTTTGATTTAGAGATCATAAGATCTGAATTCAATGCCTATGTTTAGCTATCTCAATTTTCTATATTGTGACAAACTTTGAGAAAGCAATAGATACGACAATGCATCCAAGTAATCCAATCTATCCAAAACTGTGTGATGCCATGCATTATGATTCATTTATATGCCATTACTCAATGAGCACCAATAATCAGTTTAGAATGATCACTTTAACTGGTCAATTAATTTGACATATCTGCACTAAATCATACGTAACTTTTGATTTATAACTCAGAATGACACGAATCCAATGCCCACGTTAAGCTAACTCAAATTTCTATATTGTAACAAAGTTTGAGACAGAAATAGAGATGACAAAATGTCAAACTAATCCAATCTATCCCAAAATGAGCGATGCCATGCTTTATGGTTCATTTATAAGCCTTAACTTAATGAGCACCAATAATCAGTTTAGAATCATTTTTTAACTCGCCGATTAACTTGAAATGTCGGCACTAAATCGTACATAAATTTTTATTTATAGCTCCGAATGACACAAATCCAATGCTCATATTTAGCTATTTCAATTTTCTATATTTTGACCAAATTTGAGACAAAAATAGACACGAAAAAACATCCAAGTACTCCAATCTTTACAAACTGCTTGATGCCATGCTTTATGCTTAATTTATAAGCATTTACTTAATGAGCACCAATGATTAGTTTAGAATGATCACTTTAACTGGCCAATCAACTTGATATGTCCGCACTAAATCGTCTGCGTTGATTTAGAGGTCGAAATGACACGAATCCAATGTCCACATTAAGCTAGCTATATTTTCTAGGGTGTAACAAAATTTGGGACAGAAATAGATAGGACAAAGCGTCCAAGTAATCGAATCTATCTAAAACTGTGTGATGCCGTGCATTATGCTTCATTTATAAGCCTTTACTCAATGTGCACCAATGATCAGTTTAGAATGATCACTTTAACTAGCCGATCAACTTGACATTTCCGCACTATATCATTTGTAACATTTGCTTTTTGCTTTAAAATGACACAAATCCAATGTCTACGTTAAGCTAGCTCCATTTTCAATATTTTTGACTAAATTTAATATTGAAATAGAGACGACAATGAGTCCAAGTAATCCAATCTATCCCAAAATTCGTGATGCCTTGCTTTATGCTTCATTTATAAGGCTTTACTTTATGAGCGCCAATGATCAGTTCAGAATGATCACTTTAACTGGTCAATGAATTTGACATGTCTGCACTAAATCATATGTAACTTTTGATTTATAACTCAGAATGACACGAATCCAATGCCCACGTTAAGCTAACTCAAATTTCTATATTGTAGCAAAGTTTTAGACAGAAATAGATACGAAAAAGCGTCCAAGTAATCCAATCGATCCCAAACTGCGTGATGCCATGCATTATGATTCATATATAAGCTTTTACTCAATGAGCACGAATGATGAGCTTAGAATGATCACTTTAACTGGCTGATCAACTTGACATGTCCACACTAAATCGTCTGTAACTTTTGATTTAGAGCTCAGAATGACACGAATCCAATGTCCACGTTAATCTAGTACAATTTTCTATACTGGGACAAAATTTGAGATAGAAATAGATACGACAAAGCGTTCAAGTAATCCAATCCATCCCATACTGCGTGATGCCATGCATTATTTTTCATTCATAAGGTTTTACTCAATGAGCACCAATGATCAGTTTAGAATGCTCATTTTAACTAGACGATCAACTTGTCATGTCTGCACTGAATCGTCCATACCTTTTGATTTATAGCTGATAATGACACGAATCCAATGCCCACGTTAAGCTACCTCAATTATCAATTTGGTAACAAAATTTGAGAGAGATATAGATGCGAAAATGGGTACAAGTAGTCCAATCTATCCAAAACTATGTGATGCCATGCATTATGATTAATATATAAGCTTTTACTCAATGAGTACCAATGATCAGTTTAGAATGATCACTTTAACATTACATGTCCACAATAAATCGTCCGTAACTTTTAATTTAAAGCTCAGAATGACATGAATCCAATGTCCATGGTAATCTAGTTCAATTTTCTATATTGGACAAAATTTCAGAGAGAAATTGATACGACAAAGCGTACAAGTAATCCAATCCATCCCAAACTATGTGATGCCATGCATTATTCTTCATTCATAAGCTTTTACTCAATGAGCAAAAATGATCAGTTTATAATGATCATTTTAATTGGCCGATCAACTTGACATGTCCGCACAAAATCGTTCGTAACGTTTTATATAGAGCTTAAAATGACACGAATCCAATGCCCACGTTAAGCTAGCTCAATTTTCTATAATATGCAAAATTTTGTAGATAGAAATAGATGCAACAAAGCGTCCAAGTAATGCAATCCATCCCAAAATGCGTGATGCCATGCATTATTTTTCAATTAAAAGGTTTTACTCAATGATCACCAATGATCAGTGTACAATTTTCATTTTAACTGGCCTATCAACTTCTTATGTCTGTAGTAAATCGTTTATAACTTTTTATTTAGAGCTCAGAATGACGCG
Organism: Pugionium cornutum; assembly: GCA_018901935.1. NCBI lineage: Eukaryota > Viridiplantae > Streptophyta > Magnoliopsida > Brassicales > Brassicaceae > Pugionium > Pugionium cornutum. The sequence goes on from CM032163.1 coordinate 27,184,291, forward strand.
AATCTAATGCCCTTGTTAAGCTAAGTCCATTTTTTATATTTTGACAAAATTTGAGATAGAAATAAAGAAGACAAAACGTCCACGTAATCCAATCTATCCCAAACTGGGTGATGCCATGCTTTATTCTTCATTTATATGCCTTTACTTAATGACCACCAATGACCAGTTTTAAATAATCATATTAACTTGCCGATCAACTTGACATGTCCACAATAAATCGTCAATAAATTTTGATAAAGATATCAGAAGACACAAATCCAATGCCCACGTTAATATAGCACAATTTTTTATATTGTGAAAAACTTTGAGACATAAATAGATACGACAAAACGTCCAAGTAATCCAATCCATCCCAAACTATGTGACGCCCTGCCTTATTCTTCATTTATAAGCTTTTACTCAATGAGCACCAATGATCAGCTTAGAATTATCCTTTTAACTTGCCGATCAACTTGACATGTCCGCTAAAAATCGTTTGCAACTTTTGATTTAGAGATCATAATATATGAATCCAATGCCTATGTTTAGCTATCTCAATTTTCTATATTGTGAAAAACTTTGAGAAAGCAATAGATACGACATTGCATCCAAGTAATCCAATCTATCCAAAACTGTGTGATGCCATGCATTATGATTCATTTATATGCCATTACTCAATGAGCACCAATAATCAGTTTAGAATGATCACTTTAACTGACCGATCAACTTGACATATCCACACTACATCGTTTGTAACTTTTGATTTAGAGCTCATAATAACACGAATCCAATGCCCACATTAAGCTAGCTCAATTTTCTATATTTTTACAAAATTTGAGATAGAAATAGAGATGATAAAGTGTCAAACTAATCCAATCTATCCCAAAATGAGCGATGCCATGCTTTATGGTTCATTTATCAGCCTTAACTTAATGAGCACCAATAATCAGTTTAGAATAAGTATTTTAACTTGCCGATTAACTTGAAATGTCTGCACTAAATCGTACATAACTTTTTTTTATAGCTCCGAATGACACAAATCCAATGGTCATATTTAGCTATTTCAATTTTCTATATTTTGACAAAATTTGAGACAAAAATAGAGACTAAAAAATATCCAAGTAATCCAATCTTTACAAACTGCTTGATGCCATGCTTTATGCTTAATTTATAAGCATTTACTTAATGAGCACCAATGATTAGTTTAGAATGATCACTTTAACTGGCCAATCAACTTGATATGTCCGCACTAAATCGTCTGCGTTGATTTAGAGGTCAAAATGACACGAATCCAATGTCCACATTAAGCTAGCTATATTTTCTAGGGTGTAACAAAATTTGGGACAGAAATAGATAGGACAAAGCGTCCAAGTAATCCAATCTATCTAAAACTGTGTGATGCCGTGCATTATGCTTCATTTATAAGCCTTTACTCAATGTGCACCAATGATCAGTTTAGAATGATCACTTTAACTAGCCGATCAACTTGACATTTCCGCACTATATCATTTGTAACTTTTGCTTTTTGCTTTAAAATGACACAAATCCAATGTCTACGTTAAGCTAGCTCCATTTTCAATATTTTTGACTAAATTTAATATTGAAATAGAGACGACAATGAGTCCAAGTAATCCAATCTATCCCAAAATTCGTGATGCCTTGCTTTATGCTTCATTTATAAGGCTTTATTTTATGAGCGCCAATGATCAGTTCAGAATGAACACTTTAACTCGTCAATTAATTTGACATGTCTGCACTAAATCATACGTAACTTTTGATTTATAACTCAGAATGACACGAATCCAATGCCCACGTTAAGCTAACTCAAATTTCTATATTGTAACAAAGTTTTAGACAGAAATAGATACGAAAAAGCATCCAAGTAATCCAATGGATCCCAAAACTGCATGACGCCATGCATTATGATTCATATATAAGCTTTTACTCAATGAGCACGAATGATGAGCTTAGAATGATCACTTTAACTGGCTGATCAACTTGACATGTCCACACTAAATCGTCTGTAACTTTTGATTTAGAGCTCAGAATGACACGAATCCAATATCCACGTTAATCTAGTACAATTTTCTATATTGGGACAAAATTTGAGATAGAAATAGATACGACAAAGCGTTCAAGTAATCCAATCCATCCCATACTGCGTGATGCCATGCATTATTTTTCATTCATAAGGTTTTACTCAATGAGCACCAATGATCAGTTTAGAATGCTCATTTTAACTAGACGATCAACTTGTCATGTCTGCACTGAATCGTCCATAACTTTTGATTTATAGCTCATAATGACACGAATCCAATGCCCACGTTAAGCTACCTCAATTATCAATTTGGTAATAAAATTTGAGAGAGATATAGATACGAAAATGGGTACAAGTAGTCCAATCTATCCAAAACTGTGTGATGCCATGCATTATGATTAATATATAAGCTTTTACTCAATGAGTACCAATGATCAGTTTAGAATGATCACTTTAACATTACATGTCCACAATAAATCGTCCGTAACATTTAATTTAGAGCTCAGAATGACACGAATCCAATGTCCATGGTAATCTAGTTCAATTTTCTATATTGGGACAAAATTTCAGACAGAAATTGATACGACAAAGCGTACAAGTAATCCAATCCATCCCAAACTATGTGATGCCATGCATTATTCTTCATTCATAAGCTTTTACTCAATGAGCAAAAATGATCAGTTTATAATGATCATTTTAATTGGCCGATCAACTTGACATGTCCGCACAAAATCGTTCGTAACTTTTTATATAGAGCTTAAAATGACACGAATCCAATGCCCACGTTAAGCTAGCTCAATTTTCTATAATATGCAAAATTTCGTAGATAGAAATAGATGCAACAAAGGGTCCAAGTAATGCAATCCATCCCAAAATGCGTGATGCCATGCATTATTTTTCAATTAAAAGGTTTTACTCAATGATCACCAATGATAAGTGTACAATTTTCATTTTAACTGGCCTATCAACTTCTTATGTCTGTATTAAATCGTTTATAACTTTTTATTCAGAGCTCAGAATGACGCAAATCTAATGCCCTTGTTAAGCTAAGTCCATTTTTTATATCTTGACAAAATTTGAGATAGAAATAAAGAAGACAAAACGTCCACGTAATCCAATCTATCCCAAACTGGGTGATATCATGCTTTATTCTTCATTTATATGCCTTTACTTAATGACCACCAATGACCAGTTTTAAATAATCATATTAACTTGCCGATCAACTTGACATGTCCACAATAAATCGTCGATAAATTTTGATAAAGTTATCAGAAGACACAAATCCAATGCCCACGTTAATATAGCTCAATTTTCTATCTTGTGAAAAACTTTGAGACATAAATAGATACGACAAAACGTCCAAGTAATCCAATCCATCCCAAACTATGTGACGCCCTGCCTTATTCTTCATTTATAAGCTTTTACTCAATGAGCACCAATGATCAGCTTAGAATTATCCTTTTAACTCGCCGATCAACTTGACATGTCCGCTAAAAATCGTTTGCAACTTTTGATTTAGAGATCATAATATATGAATCCAATGCCTATGTTTAGCTATCTCAATTTTCTATATTGTGACAAACTTTGAGAAAGCAATAGATACGACAATGCATCCAAGTAATCCAATCTATCCAAAACTTTGTGATGCCATGCATTATGATTCATTTATATGCCATTACTCAATGAGCACCAATAATCAGTTTAGAATGATCACTTTAACTGGCCGATCAACTTGACATATCCACACTACATCGTCTGTAACTTTTGATTTAGAGCTCATAATAACACGAATCCAATGCCCACGTTAAGCTAGCTCAATTTTCTATATTTTGACAAAATTTGAGATAGAAATAGAGATGACAAAGTGTCAAACTAATCCAATCTATCCCAAAATGAGCGATGCCATGCTTTATGGTTCATTTATAAGCCTTAACTTAATGAGCACCAATAATCAGTTTAGAATAATTATTTTAACTGGCCGATTAACTTGAAATGTCTGCACTAAATCGTACATAACTTTTTATTTATAGCTCCGAATGACACAAATCCAATGGTCATATTTAGCTATTTCAATTTTCTATATTTTGACAAAATTTGAGACAAAAATAGAGACGAAAAAATATCCAAGTAATCCAATCTTTACAAACTGCTTGATGCCATGCTTTATGCTTAATTTATAAGCATTTACTTAATGAGCACCAATGATTAGTTTAGAATGATCACTTTAACTGGCCAATCAACTTGATATGTCTGCACTAAATCGTCTGCGTTGATTTAGAGGTCAAAATGACACAAATCCAATGTCCACATTAAGCTAGCTATATTTTCTAGTGTGTAACAAAATTTGGGACAGAAATAGATAGGACAAAGCGTCCAAGTAATCCAATCTATCTAAAATTGTGTGGTGCCGTGCATTATGCTTCATTTATAAGCCTTTACTCAATGTGCACCAATGATCAGTTTAGAATGATCACTTTAACTAGCCGATCAACTTGACATTTCCGCACTATATCATTTGTAACTTTTGCTTTTTGCTTTAAAATGACACAAATCCAATGTCTACGTTAAGCTAGCTCCATTTTCAATATTTTTGACTAAATTTAATATTGAAATAGAGACGACAATGAGTCCAAGTAATCCAATCTATCCCAAATTTCGTGATGCCTTGCTTTATGCTTCATTTATGAGGCTTTACTTTATGAGCGCCAATGATCAGTTCAGAATGATCACTTTAACTGGTCAATGAATTTGACATGTCTGCACTAAATCATACGTAACTTTTGATTTATAACTCAGAATGACACGAATTCAATGCCCACGTTAAGCTAACTCAAATTACTATATTCTAACAAAGTTTTTGGCAGAAACAGATACGAAAAAGCATCCAAGTAATCCAATCGATCCCAAACTGCGTGACGCCATGCATTATGATTCATATATAAGCTTTTACTCAATGAGCACGAATGATGAGCTTAGTATGATCTCTTTAACTGACTGATCAACTTGACATGTCCACACTAAATCGTCTGTAACTTTTGATTTAGAGCTCAGAATGACACGAATCCAATATCCACGTTAATCTAGTACAATTTTCTATATTGGGACAAAATTTGAGATAGAAATAGATACGGCAAAGCGTTCAAGTAATCCAATCCATCCCATACTGCGTGATGCCATGCATTAATTTTCATTCATAAGGTTTTACTCAATGAGCACCAATGATCAGTTTAGAATGCTCATTTTAACTAGACGATCAACTTGTCATGTCTGCACTGAATTGTCCATAACTTTTGATTTATAGCTCCTAATGACACGAATCCAATGCCCACGTTAAGCTACCTCAATTATTAATTTGGTAACAAAATTTGAGAGAGATGTAGATACGAAAATGGGTACAAGTAGTCCAATCTATCCAAAACTGTGTGATGCCATGCGTTATGATTAATATATAAGCTTTTACTCAATGAGCAAGAATGATGAGCTTAGAATGATCACTTTAACTGGCTGATCAACTTGATATGTCCACACTAAATCATCTGTAACTTTTGATTTAGAGCTCAGAATGACACGAATCCAATATCCACGTTAATCTAGTACAATTTTCTATATTGGGACAAAATTTGAGATAAAAATAGATACGACAAAGCGTTCAAGTAATCCAATCCATCCAATACTGCGTGATGCCATGCATTATTTTTCATTCATAAGGTTTTACTCAATGAGCACCAATGATCAGTTTAGAATGCTCATTTTAACTAGACGATCAACTTGTCATGTCTGCACTAAATCGTCCATAACTTTTGATTTATAGCTCATAATGACACGATTCCAATGCCCACGTTAAGCTACCTGAATTATCAATTTGGTAACAAAATTTGAAAGAGATATTGATACTAAAATGGGTACAAGTAATCCAATCTTTCCAAAACTGTGTGATGCCATGCATTTTGATTCATATATAATCTTTTACTCAATTACCACCAATGATCAGTTTAGAATGATCACTTTAACTGGCCGATCAACTTGTCATGTCTGCACTAAATTGTGCATACCTTTTGATTTATAGGTCATAATCACACGAATCCAATGCCCACGTTAAGCTAGCTCAATTGTGTATTTGGTAACAAAATTTGAGAGAGAAATAGATACAAAAATGGGTACAAGTAATCCAATCTATGCAAAACTGTGTGATGCCATACATTATGATTTATATATAAGCTTTTACTCAATGAGCACCAATGCTCAGTTTAGAATGATCATTTTAAGTGGCCGATCAACTTGACATGTCCGCACTAAGTCGGCCATAACTTTTGATTTACAGTTTAAAATGACACGAATCTAATGCCCACGTTAAGCTAGCTCAATTTTCTATAATATGACAAAATTTGATACAGGAATAGATACAACAAAGCGTTCAACTAATATAATCCATCCCAAACTGCGTAATGCCATGCACTATTTTTTATTCATAAGGTTTTACTTAATGAGCACCAATGATCAGTTTAGAATGATCATTTTAACTAGCCGATTAACTTGTCATGCCTGCACTGAATAGTCCATAACTTTTGATTTATAGCTCATAATGACACGAATCCAAAGCCCACGTTAAGCTAGCGCAATTGTCTATTTGGTAACAAAATTTGAGAGAGAAATACATACGAAAATGGGTACAAGTAGTCCAATCTATCCAAAACTGTGTACCAATGCATTATGATTAATATATAAGCTTTTACTCAATGAGTACCAATGATCAGTTTAGAATGATCACTTTAACATTACATGTCCACAATAAATCGTCCGTAACTTTTAATTTAGAGCTCAGAATGACACGAATCCAATGTCCACAGTAATCTAGTTCAATTTTCTATATTGGGACAAAATTTCAGATAGAAATTGATACGACAAAGCGTACAAGTAATCCAATCCATCCCAAACTATGTGATGCCATGCATTATTCTTCATTCATAAGCTTTTACTCAATGAGCAAAAATGATCAGTTTATAACGACCATTTTAATTGGCCGATCAACTTGACATGTCCGCACAAAATCATTCGTAACTTTTTATTTAGAGCTTAAAATGACACGAATCCAATGCCCACGTTCAGCTAGCTCAATTTTCTATAATATGCAAAATTTTGTAGATAGAAATAGATGCAACAAAGCGTCCAAGTAATGCAATCCATCCCAAAATGCGTGATGCCATGCATTATTTTTCAATTAAAAGGTTTTACTCAATGATCACCAATGATCAGTGTACAATTTTCATTTTAACTGGCCTATCAACTTCTTATGTCTATACTAAATCGTTTATAACTTTTTATTCAGAGCTCAGAATGACGCGAATCTAATGCCCTTGTTAAGCTAGGTCCATTTTTTATATTTTGACAAAATTTGAGACAGAAATAGAGAAGACAAAACGTCCACGTAATCCAATCTATCCCAAACTGGATGATGCCATGCTTTATTCTTCATTTATATGCCTTTACTTAATGACCACCAATGACCAGTTTTAAATAATCATATTAACTTGCCGATCAACTTGACATGTCTACAATAAATCGTCGATAAATTTTGATTAAGATATCAGAAGACACAAAACCAGTGCCCACGTTAATATAGCTCAATTTTCTATCTTGTGAAAAACTTTGAGACATAAATAGATACGACAAAACGTCCAAGTAATCCAATCCATCCCAAACTATGTGACGCCCTGCCTTATTCTTCATTTATAAGCTTTTACTCAATGAGCACCAATGATCAGCTTAGAATTATCCTTTTAACTCGCCGATCAACTTGACATGTCCGCTAAAAATCGTTTGCAACTTTTGATTTAGAGATCATAATATATGAATCCAATGCCTATGTTTAGCTATCTCAATTTTCTATATTGTGACAAACTTTGAGAAAGTAATAGATACGACAATGCATCCAAGTAATCCAATCTATCCAAAACTGTGTGATGCCATGCATTATGATTCATTTATATGCCATTACTCAATGAGCACCAATAATCAGTTTAGAATGATCACTTTAACTGGCCGATCAACTTGACATATCAACACTACATCGTCTGTAACTTTTGATTTAGAGCTCCTAATAACACGAATCCAATGCCCACGTTAAGCTAGCTCAATTTTCTATATTTTGACAAAATTTGAGATAGAAATAGAGATGCCATGCATTATGATTAATATATAAGCTTTTACTCAATGAGTACCAATGATCAGTTTAGAATGATCACTTTAACATTACATGTCCACAATAAATCGTCCGTAACTTTTAATTTAGAGCTCAGAATGACACGAATCCAATGTCCACAGTAATCTAGTTCAATTTTCTATATTGGGACAAAATTTCAGATAGAAATTGATACGACAAAGCGTACAAGTAATCCAATCCATCCCAAACTATGTGATGCCATGCATTATTCTTCATTCATAAGCTTTTACTCAATGAGCAAAAATGATCAGTTTAGAATGATCATTTTAATTGTCCGATCAACTTGACATGTCCGCACAAAATCGTTCGTAACTTTAGATTTAGAGCTTAAAATGACACGAATCCAATGCCCACATTAAGCTAGCTCAATTTTCTATTATATGCAAAATTTGATATAGAAATAGATGCAATATAGTGTCCAAGTAATGCAACCCATCCCAAAATGCGTTATGCCATGTATTATTTTTCATTTATAAGGTTTTACTCAATGATCACCAATGATTAGTTTAGAATTATCATTTTAACTAGCCGATCAACTTCTTATGTCTGTACTAAAACATTTATAACTTTTGATTCAGAGCTCAGAATGACACGAATCCAATGCCCTTGTTAAGCTAGCTCAATTTGCTATATTTTGACAAAATTTGAGACAGAAATAGAGAAGACAAAACGTGCACGTAATCCAATCTATCCCAAACTGCGTGATGCCATGCTTTATTCTTCATATATAAGCCTTTACTTAATGACCGCAAATTACCAGTTTTGAATAATCATATTAGCTGGCTGATCAACTTGACATGTCCGCAATAAATCGTCGATAAATTTTGATTTAGAGATCAGAAGACACGAATCCAGTGCCCACGTTAAGATAGCTCAATTTTCTATATTGTGACAAACTTTGACACATAAATAGATACGACAAAGCATCCAAATAATCCAATCCATCCCAAACTACGTGACGCCCTACATTATTCTTCAGTTATAAGCTTTTACTCAATGAGCACCGATGATCAGTTTAGAATGATAATTTTAATTTGCCGATTAACTCTGCACTAAATCGTCCGTAACGTTTGATTTAGAGCTTAAAATTAGACGAATCCAATGCCCACGTTAAGCTAGCTCATTTTTCTACAATATGAAAAAATTTGAGACAGCAATAGATACGACATAATCTCATCCATTCCAAATTGCGTGATGCCGTGTATTATTTCTCATTTATAAGGTTTTACTCAATGAGCACCAATGATCAATTTATAATAATCATTTTAACAGGTCGATCAACTTTAATTCCTGCACTAAATCCTCCACAAGTTTTGATTTATAGCTCATAATGACACGAATCCAATGTTCACGTTTACCTCGCTCAATTGTCTATTTGGTAATAAAATTTGAGACAGGAATAAATACGAAAATGCATACAAGTAATACAATCTATCCAAAACTGTGTGATGCCATGCATTATGATTCATTTATACGCTTTTACTCAATTAGCACCAATGATCAGTTTAGAATGATTGCTTTAACTGGCCGATCAACTTAACATGTACACACTAAATCATCCCTAACTTTTGATTTAGAGCTCAGAACGGCACGAATCCAATGTCAACGATAAGCGAGCTCAATTTTCTATATTATGACAAAATTTGAGACAGAAATAGATACGACAAAACGTTCAAGTATTCCACTCCATCTCAAACAGCGTGATGCCTTGCAATATTCTTCATTTATAAGTTTTTACTCAATGAGCACCAATGATCAATTTAGAATGATCATTTTAATTGGCCGATCAACTTGACATGTCCGCACTCAGTCGTCCTTAAATTTTGATTTAGAGCTTAAAATGATACGAATCTAATGCCCACGTTAAGCTAGCTCAATTTTCTATAATATGACAAAATTTGAGACAGGAATAGGTACAACAAAGCGTTTAACTAATCTAATCCATCCCAAACTCCGTGATGCCATGCATTATTTTTCATTCATAAGGTTTTACTCAATGAGCACCAATGATCAGTTTAGAATGATCATTTTAACTAGACGATCAACTTGTCATGTCTACACTGAATCGTCCATAACTTTTGATTTATAGCTCATAATGACACAAATCCAATGCCCACGTTAAGCTACCTCAATTGTCAATTTGGTAACAAATTTTGAGAGAGAAATAGATACGAAAATGGCTACAAGTAATCCAATCTATCCAAAGATGTGTGATGCCAAGCATTATGATTCATATATAAGCTTTTACTCAATGAGCACCAATGATCAGTTTAGAATGATCACTTTAACTGTCCTATCAACTTGTCATGTCTGCACTAAATCGTGCATAACTTTTGATTTATAGGTCATAATTACACGAATCCAATGCCCACGTTAAGCTAGCTCAATTGTGTATTTGGTAATAAAATTTGAGAGAGGAATAGATACAAAAATGGCTACAAGTAATCCAATCTATGCAAAACTGTGTGATGCCATACATTATGATTCATATATAAGCTTTTACTCAATGAGCATCAATGATCAGTTTAGAATGATCATTTTAATTGGCCGATCAACTTGACATGTCCGTACTAAGTCGTCCGAAACTTTTGATTTAGAGTTTAAAATGACACGAATCTATTGCCCACGTTAACCTAGCTCAATTTTCTATAATATGACAAAATTTGAGACAGGAATAGATACAACAAAGCGTTCAACTAATCTAATCCATCCCAAAGTGCGTGATGCCATGCATTATTTTTCATTCATAAGGTTTTACTTAATGAGCACCAATGATCAGTTTAGAATGATCATTTTAACTAGCCGATTAACTTGTCATGCCTGCACTGAATAGTCCATAACTTTTGATTTATAGCTCATAATGACACGAATCCAATGCCCACGTTAAGCTAGCCCAATTGTGTATTTGGTAACAAAATTTGAGAGAGAAATAGATACGAAAATGGGTACAAGTAATCCAATCTATCCAAAAATGTGTGATGCCATGCATTATGATTCATATATAAGCTTTTACTCAATGAGAACCAATGATCAGTTTAGAATGATCACTTTAACTGGCCGATCAACTTGTCATGTCTGCACTAAATCGTGCATAACTTTTGATTTATAGGTCATAATGACACGAATCCAATGCCCACGTTAAGCTAGCTCAATTGTGTATTTGGTAGTAAAATTTGAGAGAGAAATAGATACGAAAATGGCTACAAGTAATCCAATCTATGCAAAACTGTGTGATGCCATACATTGTGATTCATATATAAGCTTTTACTCAATGAGCACAAATGATCAGTTTAGAATGATCATTTTAATTGGCCGATCAACTTGACATGTCTGTACTAAGTCGTCCGTAACTTTTGATTTAGAGTTTAAAATGACACGAATCTAATGCCCACGTTAAGCTAGCCTAATTTTCTATAATATGACAAAATTTGAGACAGGAATAGATACAACAAAGAGTTCGACTAATCTAATCCATCCCAAACTGCGTGATGCCATGCATTATTTTTCATTCATAAGGTTTTACTTAATGACAACCAATGATCAGTTTAGAATGATTATTTTAACTAGCCGATTAACTTGTCATGTCTGCACTGAATCGTCAATAACTTTTGATTTATATCTCATAATGACACGAATCCAATGCCCACTTTAAGCTAGCCCAATTGTCTATTTGGTAACAAAATTTGAGAGAGAAATAGATACGAAAATGGGTACAAGTAATCCAATCTATCCAAAACTGTGTGATGCCATGCATTATGATTCATATATAAGCTTTTACTCAATGAGTACCAATGATCAGTTTAGAATGATCACTTTAACTTGATATGTCCACACTAAATCGTCCGTAACTTTTGATTTAGAGCTCAGAATGACACGAATCCAATTTCCATGTTAATCTAGTTCAATTTTTAATATTGGGACAAAATTTGAGACAGAAATTGATACGAGAAAGCGTACAAGTAATCCAATCCATCACAAACTATGTGATACCATGCATTATTCTTCATTCATAAGCTTTTACTCAACGAGCACTAATGATCAGTTTAGAATGATCATTTTAATTGGCTGATTAACTTGACATGTCCGCACAAAATCGTTCATCACTTTTGATTTAAAGATTAAATGACACGAATCCAATGCCCACGTTAAGCTAGCTCGATTTTCTATAATATACAAAATTTGAAATAGAAATAGATGCAACAAAGTGTCCAAGTAATGCAATCCATCCCAAAATGCGTGATGCCATGCATTATTTTTCAATTAAAAGGTTTTGCTCAATGATCATCAATGATGAGTTTACAATTATCATTTTAACTAGCCGATCAACTTCTTATGTTTGTACTAAATCGTTTATAACTTTTTATTCAGAGCTCAGAATGACACGAATCGAATGCCCTTGTTAAGCTAGGTCCATTTTCAATATTTTGGCAAAATTTGAGATAGAAATAGAAAGGACAAAACATCCACATAATCCAATCTATCCCAAAATGCGTGATGCCATGCTTTATTCTTCATTTATATGCCTTTACTTAATGACCACCAATGACCAGTTTTAAATAATCATATTAACTTGCCGATCAACTTGACATGTCTACAATAAATCGTCGATAAATTTTGATTAAGATATCAGAAGACACAAATCCAGTGCCCACGTTAATATAGCTCAATTTTCAATCTTGTGAAAAAGTTTGAGACAGAAATAGATACGACAAAACGTCCAAGTAATCCAATCCATCCCAAACTGTGTGACACCCTGCCTTATTCTTCATTTATAAGCTTTTACTCAATGAGCACCCATGATCAGCTCAGAATTATCCTTTTAACTCGCCGATCAACTTGACATGTCCGCTCAAAATCGTTTGCAACTTTTGATTTAGAGATCATAACATATGAATCCAGAGCCCATGTTTAGCTATCTCAATTTTCTATAGTGTGACAAACTTTGAGAAAGCAATAGATACGACAATGCATCCAAGTAATCCAATCTATCCGAAACTGTGTGATGTCATGCATTATGATTCATTTATATGCCATTACTCAATGAGCACCAATAATCAGTTTAGAATGATCACTTTAAATGGCCGACCAACTTGATATATTCATTCATAAGCTTTTACTTAATGAGCACCAATAATCAGTTTAGAATGATCATTTTAATTGTCCGATCAACTTGACATGTCCGCACAAAATCGTTTGTAACTTTTGATTTAGAGCTCATAATAACACGAATCCAATGCCCACGTTAAGCTAGCTCAATTTTATATATTTTGACAAAATTTGAGATAGAAATAGAGATGAGAAAGTGTCAAACTAATCCAATCTATCCCAAAATGAGTGATGCCATGCTTTATGGTTCATTTATAAGCCTCAACTTAATGAGCACCAATGATCAGTTTAGAATAATTATTTTAACTAGCCGATTAACTTGAAATGTCAGCACTAAATCATCTATAACTTTTGATTTATAACTCCGAATGACACGAATCCAATGCCCATATTTAGCTTTTTCAATTTTCTATATTTTGACAAAATTTGAGACAAAAATAGAGACAAAAAAAATCCAAGTAATCCAATCTATATAAACTGCTTGATGCCATGCCTTATGCTTAATTTTTAAGCATTTACTTAATGAGCACCAATGATTAGTTTAGAATGATCACTTTAACTGGCCAATCAACTTGATATGTCCGCACTATATCGCCCGCATTGATTTAGAGGTCAGAATGACACTCCAATGTCCACGTTAAGCTAGCTATATTTTCTATGGTGTAACAAAATTTGGGACATAAAAATAGATAGGACAAAGCGTCCAAGTAATCCAATCTATCTAAAACTGTGTGATGTCATGCATTATGCTTCATTTATAAGCCTTTACTTAATGTGCACCAATGATCAGTTTAGAATGATCACTTTAACTAGCCGATCAACTTGACATTTCCGCACTAAATCATTTGTAACTTTTGCTTTTTGGTTTAAAATGACACAAATCCAATGCCTACGTTAAGCTAGCTCAATTTTCAATATTTTTGACTAAATTTAATATTGAAATAGAGACGACAATGAGTCCAAGTAATCCAATCTATCCCAAAATACGTCATGCCTTGCTTTATGCTTCATTTATAAGGCTTTACTTTATGATCGCCAATGATCAGTTCAGAATGATCACTTTAACTGGTCGATTAATTTGACATGTCTGCACTAAATCATACGTAACTTTTGATTTATAACTCAGAATGACACGAATCCAATGCCCACGTTAAGCTAACTCAAATTTCTATATTGTAACAAAGTTTGAGACAGAAATAGATACGAAAAAGCATCCAAGTAATCCAATCGATCCCAAACTACGTGACACCATGCATTTTTCTTCATTTATAAGCTTTTATTCAATGAGCACCAATGATTAGTTTAGAATGATTCTTTTAACTGGCCGATCAACTTGACATGTCTGCAGTATATTGTCCGTAACTTTTGATTTATAACTCAGAACGACACTAATCTAATGCCCACATTAAGCTAGTTCAATTTTCTATATTGTGTCAAAATTTGACACAGAACTAGATACGACAAAGCATCCATGAAATCCAATCTATCCCAAACTGTGTGATGCCATGCATTATGCTTCAGTTATAAGCCTTGACTCAATGAGCACCAATGATCATTTTAGAAAAATCATATTAATTGGACTATCAACTTGACATGTACGCACTAAATCGTCCGTAACTTTTGATTTATAGCTCAGAATGACACGAATCCAATGCCAACATTAGGCTAGATCAATTTTCTATATTTTGAGAGAATTTGAGACTGAAATAGATATGACAAAGCGTCCAAGTAATCCAATCTATCCAAACTGCTTGATGCCATGGTTTATGTTTCACTTATAAGACTTTACGTAATGAGCACTAATCAACTAGACAATCCGTACTAAATCGTCCGCATTGACTTAGTGCTCAAAATGACATGAATCCAATGCCCACGTTAAACTCGCTCAATTTTTTATACGGTAACAAACTTTGAGACCGAAATAGATACGACAATGCGTCCAAAACTGTGTAATGCCATGCATTATGATTCAATTATATGCCATTACTCAATAAGCACCAATGATCAACTTAGAATGATCCCTTTAACTGGCCGAGCAACATGACATATCCACACTAAATCGTCAGTAACTTTTGATTTAGAGATTAGCATGACAAAAATCAATTGCCCACATCAAGTTAGCTCAATTTTTCTATATTTTGACAAAATTTGAGATAGAAATCGAGACGACAAAGCATCCAAGTAATCTAATCTATTCCAAAATGCGTGATGCCATGCTTTATGATTGATTTATATGCCTTTACTCAATAAGCACCAATGATCAGTTTAGAATAATCATATTAACTGGCCTATCAACTTGACATGTCCGCACTAAATCGTCCGTAACTTTTGATTTTGAGCTTAGAATGACACGAATCCAATGCCCACGTTATGCTAGGTAAATTTTCTATATTTTGACAAAATGTAATACAGAAATAGAGACAAAAAGCGTCCAAGTAATCCAATCTATCCTAAAACTGTGTGATGCCATGCATTATGCTTCATTTATAAGCCTTTACTCAATGCTCACCAATGATCAGGTTAGAATGATCACTTTAACTGGCCCATCAACTTGACATGTCTACAGTAAATGGCCCGTAACTTTTAATTTAAAGCTCGGAATGACATGAATCCAATGCCCACGTTAAGCTAGCTCAATTTTCTCTATTGTGACAAACTTTGAGACAGAAATAGATACGACAATGCATCCAAGTAAATCAAACGATCCCAAACTATGTGATGCCATGCATTATTCTTCATTTATAAGCTTTTACTCAATGAGCACCAATGATCAGTTTAGAATGATCCTTTCAACTAGCCGTTCAACTTGACATATCTACACTAAATCATCGTGACTTTTGATTTATAGCTGAGAAACACATGAATCCAATGCCCACGTTAAGCTAGCTCAATTAAAAAATTAAGACAAAAATAGACAAGACAAAGCATCCAAGTAATCCAATCTATCTAGAACTGTCCGATGCCATGCATTATACTTCATTTATAAGGTTTTACTCCATGTGCGACAATGATCCGATTAGAATGATCACTTTAATTAGCCGATCAACTTGACATGTCCACACTAAACAATTCGTAAGTTTTGATTTAGGGTTTAAAATGACACCAATCCAATGCCCACGTTAAATTAGCTCAATTTTCTATATTTTGACAAAATTTAAAATAGAAATAGAGAGGACAAAGCGTCCAAGTAATCAAATCTATCCCAAAATGCGTGATGCCTTGCTTTATGCTTCATTTATAAGCCTTTACTTACTGAGGACCAATGATCAATTTAGAATGATCAATTTAACCGGCCGATCAACTTGACAAGTCCGTACACAATCGTTCGTAACTTTTGATTTAGAGCTCAAAAATACATGAATCCAATGCCCACATTAAGCTAGATCAATTTTCTATATTGTACCAAATTTGAGACCGAAATAGATACGACAAAGCGTTCAAGTAATCCAATCTATCCAAAACATTGTGATGCCATCCATTATGCTTCATTTGTAAGCCTTTACTCAATGAGCACCAATGATCAGTTAAATTATCACTTTAACTTGCCGATCAACTTGACATGTCCACACTAAATCATTCGTAACTTTTGATTTAGGGCTTAAAATGACACAAATCCAATGCCCATGTTAAGCTAGCTCAATTTTCTATACTGTGATAAAATTTGAGACCAAAATAGATTCGATTGTCCATAAAGCATCCAAGTAATCCAAGTAAATTCAATCCATCCAAAACTGCATGATGCCATGCATTATTCTTCATTCATAACTTTTACTCAATGGGCACCAATGATCAGTTTAGAATGATCATTTTAATTGCCCGATCAACTTGACATGTTCGCATTTTAATTGCCTGATCAATGATCAGTTTAGAATGATAATTTTAACGTTTGATTTGGAGCTCAGAATGACCCCAATGAAATGCCCACGTTAATCTAGCTCAGTTTTCTATATTGTGACAAATTTTGAGACAGAAATAGATACAACAAAGAGTGTAATTAATCCAATCTATCCGAAATTGCGTGATGGCATGCATTATTCTTCATTTATAACCTTTTACTCAATGAGCACCAATGATCAGTTTAGAATGATCATTTTAATTGGCCGATCAACTTGACATTTCCGCACTAAATCGTCCGTAACATTTGATTTAGTGCTCTGAATGACACGAATCCAATGTCCATCTTAAGATGGCTCAATGTTTTATATTGTGCAAAATTTGAGACAGAAATATATATGACAAAGCGCCCAAGTAACTCAATCCATCCCAAACTGCTTGATGGCATGCATTCTTCTTCATTTATAAGCTTTTACTCGATGAGCACCAATGATGAATTTAAAATGGTCAATTTAACTGGCCGATCAACTTCACATGTCTGCACTAAATCGTCCGTAACTTTTGATTTTGAGCTTAAAATGACACGAATCCAATGCCCACGTAAAGCTAGGTAAATTTTCTATATTTCGAAAAAATGTAAAACAGAAATAGAGACAAAAAGCGTCCAAGTAATCCAATCTATCCGAAAACTGTGTGATGCCATGCATTATGCTTCATTTATAAGCCTTTACTCAATGCGCACCAATGATCAGGTTAGAATGATCACTTTAACTGGCCCATCAACTTGACATGTCTGCAGTAAATGGCCCGTAACTTTTAATTTAAAGCTCCGAATGACATGAACCCAATGCCCACGTTAAGCTAGCTAAATTTTCTCTATTGTGACAAACTTTGAGACAGAAATAGATACGACAATGCATCCAAGTAATCCAACCGATCCCAAACTATGTGATACCATGCATTATTCTTCATTTATAAGCTTTTACTCAATGAGCACCAATGATCAGTTTAGATATGTCAAGTTGAACTGGCCGTTCAACTTGACATATCTACACTAAATCATTGTGACTTTTGATTTATAGCTGAGAAACACATGAATCCAATGCCCACGTTAAGCTAGCTCAATTAAAAATTTAAGACAAAAAGTAGATAAGACAAAGCATCCAAGTAATCCAATCTATCTAGAACTGTCTGATGCCATGCATTATACTTCATTTATAAGCTTTTACTCCATGTGCACCAATGATCAGATTAGAATGATCACTTTAATTGGCCGATCAACTTGACATGTCCACACTAAATCATTCGTAAGTTTTGATTTAGGGCTTAAAACGACACCAATCCAATGCCCACGTTAAATTAGCTCAATTTTCTATATTTTGACAAAATTTAAAATAGAAATAGAGAGGTAAAGCATCCAAGTAAACCAATCTATCCCAAAAAGCGTGATGCCTTGCTTTATGCTTCATTTATAAGCCTTTACTTACTGAGGACCAATGATAAGTTTAGAATGATCAATTTAACTAGCCGACCAACTTGACAAATCCATACACAATCGTTCGTAACTTTTGATTTAGAGATCAAAAATACCGGAATCCAATGCCCACATTAAGCTAGCTCAATTTTCTATATTGTACCAAATTTGAGACCGAAATATATACGACAAAGCATTCAAGTAATCCAATCTATCAAAAACATTGTGATGCCATCCATTATGCTTCATTTGTAAGCCTTTACTCAATGAGCACCAACGATCTAAATTGATCATTGGTGCTCATTGAGTAAAGGCTTATAAATGAAGCATAATGCATGGAATTACACAGTTTTTGCTAGATTAGATTACTTGAACGCTTGTTCATATCTATTATTCTGTCAACTTTTGTCACAATATAGAAAATTGAGCTAGCTTAATGTGGGCATTGGTTTCGTGTTATTATGAGGTCTAAATCAAAAGTAACGGACGATTTAATGCGGACATGTCAAGTTTATCGACAAGTTAAAGTTATCATTCTAAACTGATCATTTCTGCTCATTGAGTAAAGGCTTATAAATGAAAAATAATTCATGGCATCACGTAGATCCGGATAGAATGGATTACATGGACACTTTGCAATATATATTTATATCCCAAATTTTGTCACAATATAGAAAATTGAGATAGCTTAACGTGTGCATTGGGTTCATGTCATTTTGAGCTCTAAATCAAAAGTTACGGACGATTTAATGCGGACATGTCAAATGGATCGGCCAAATAAATTTATCATTCTAAACTGATCATTGGTGCTCATTGAGTAAGGGCTTATAAATGATGTATAATGCATGACATCACGCAGTTCAGGATAGATTGGATTACATGAACACGTTGTCGTACCTATTTCTACCTCATATTTTGTCGCAATATAAAAAATTGAGCTAGCTTAACGTGGGCATTGGATTCGTGTCATTCTGAGCTCTAAATAAAAGGTTACGAACAATTTTTTGCGATCATGTCAAGTTTATCGGCCAGTTAAAGTGATCATTCTAAACTGATCATTGGTGCTCATTGAGTAAATGCTTATAAATGATGCATAATGCATGACATCACGCAGTTCGGGATAGATTAGATTATTTGAACCCTTTGTTGTATCTTTTTCTGCCTGAAGTTTTGTCAAAATATAGAAAATTGAGCTAGCTTAACGTGGGCATTGGATTCGTGTCATTCTGAGCTATAAAGCATAAGTTACGGACGATTTAGTGTGGACATGTCAAGTTGATCGGCCAGTTAAAGTGATCATTCTTAACTGATCATTGGTGCTCATTGAGTAAAGCTCATAAATGAGGCATAATGCACGACATCACGGAGTTTTGGCTTGAT
Organism: Pugionium cornutum; assembly: GCA_018901935.1. Taxonomy (NCBI): domain Eukaryota; kingdom Viridiplantae; phylum Streptophyta; class Magnoliopsida; order Brassicales; family Brassicaceae; genus Pugionium; species Pugionium cornutum. Next base: position 27,204,322 of record CM032163.1, read on the forward strand.
TGGACTAGTTGAACATTTTTTGGTATCGAATTCTACCTCAAATATTGTCACAATATAGAAAATTGAGCTAGTTTAAAGTGGGAATTAGCTTCGTGTCATTCTTAGCTTTAAATCAAAAGTTAGGGACGATTTAGTGGGGACATGTCAAGTTGATCGGCCCGTTAAAATGATCATTCTAAACTGATCATTTCGGCTCACTGAGTAAAAGCATGTAAATGAAGCATAATGCATGGCATCATGCAGTTTTGCATAGATTGGATTACTTGAACGCTTTTTGAATCTATTTCTGTCTCAAATTTTGTCACAATATAGAAAATTGAGCTAGCTTAACGTGGGCATTAGATTCGTGTCATTCTGACCTAAAATCATAACTTATAGACGATTTAGTGCGGATATGTCAAGTTGAACGGCCAGTTAAAGTGATCATTCTAAATTGATCATTGGTGCTCATTGAGTAAAGGCTTATAAATGAAGCATAATGAATGGCATCACATAGTTTTGGCTAGATTCGATTACTTGAATGCTTTTTGTATCTATTTTGTGTCAAATATGGTCACAATATAGAAAATTAAGCTAGCTTAATGTGGGAATTGGATTCGTGTCCTTATGAGCTCTATATCATAAGTTACGAACGATTTAGTGCGGACATGTCAAGTTGATCGGGCAGTTAAAGTGATCATTCTTAACTGATCAATGGTGCTAATTGAGTAAAGGCTTAGAAATAAAGCATAAGGCATGGCATCACGAAGTTTGGGACAGATTGGATTACATGGACGCTTTGTTCTATCTATTTCTGTCTCAAATTTGGTCACAATATAGAAAATTGAACGAGCTTAATGTGGGCATTGGATTCGTGTCATTCAGAGCTCTAAATCAAAAGTTAGATACGATTTTGTGCGGACATGTCAAGTTGATCGGCCAATTAGATCGATCATTCTAAACTGATCATTTGTGCTCATTGAGTAAAGGTTTATAAATGAAACATAATGCAGTTTTTGTTAGATTGGATTACTTGAACGCTTTTTGTATCTATTTCTCTCTCAAATTTTGTTACAACATAGAGAATTGAGCTTGTTTAACGTGGGCATTGGATTCGTGTCATTCTACACTCTAAATCAAGAGTTAGGGATGATTTAGTGCGGATATGTCAAGTTGATCGACCAGTTAAAGTGATCATTTTAAACTGACCATTGGTGCTAAAGGCTTACAAATGAAGCATAATGCATGGAATCATGCAGTTTTGGCTAGATGGGATTACATGGACATTTTGTCGTATCTGTTTATGTCTCAAATTTTGTCACAGTATTGAAAATTGGGCTACCTTAACGTAGGCATTGGAATCGTGTCATTTTGAGCTATATATCATATGTTACGGACGATTTAGTGCGGACATGTCAAGTTGATCGGCCAGTTAAAGTGATCATTCTGAACTGATCATTGGTGCTCATGGAGTAAAGGCTTATAAATGAAGCACAATGCATGGCATCATGCAGTTTTGGCTAGATGGGATTACATGGACATTTTGTCGTATCTATTTCTGTCTCAAATTTTATTACAGTATTGAAAATTTGAGCTACCTTAACGTAGACATTGGATTCGTGTCATTTTGAGCTATAAATCATAAGTTACGGACGATTTAGTGTGGACATGTCATGTTGGCCGGCCAGTTAAAGTGATCATTCTGAACTGATCATCGGTGCTCATGGAGTAAAGGCTTATAAATGAAGCATAATACATGGCATCATGTAGTTTTGGCTAGATTGGATTACTAGAACGCTTTTTCGTATCTATTTTGTGTCAAATTTGGTCACAATATAGAAAATTGAGCTAGGTTAACGTGGGCATTGGATTCGTGTTATTCTGAGCTCTAAATCAAAAATTATGGACGACTTAATGCATACACGGCAAGTTGGTCGCCCAGTTAAAGTTATCATTCTAAACTGATCATTTGTGCTCATTGAGTAAAGGCTTATAAATGTACCATAATGCATGGCATCACTCAGTTCCAGAAAAATTGGATTACATGGACATTTTGTCGTAACTATTTGTGTCTCAAATTTTGTCACAATAGAAAAAATTGAGCTAGCTTAATGTGGGCATTGGATTCCTGTCATTCTGAGCTCTAAATCAAAAGTTACGAACGATTTAGTGCAGACATGCCAAGTTGATTGGCAAGTTAAAGTATTCATTCTGAACAGATCATTGGTGCTCATTGAGTAAAGGCTTATAAATGAAGCATAATGTATGGCATCACGCAGTTCGGGAGAGGCTGGATTACATGGAGACTTTTTGTATCTATTTCTGTCTCAAATTTTGTCACAATATAGAAAGTTGAGCTAGCTTAACGTGGGTACTGGATTCGTGTTATTTTGAGCTCTAAATCAAAAGATACAAACGATTTAGTGCAGACATGTCAAGTTGACTGGCAATTTAAAGTTATCATTCCAAAGTGATCATTGGTGCTCATTGAGTAAATTCTTATAAATGAAGCATAATGCATGGCATCACGTAGTTCGGGATAGGCTGGATTACATGGACACTTTGTTGTATCTATTTCTGTCTCAAATTTTGTCACAATATAGAAAATTGAACTATCTTAACGTGGGCATTGGATTCGTTTTATTTTGAGCTCTAAATCAAAATTTACAGACAATTTAGTGCGGACATGTCAAGTTGATCATCCAGTTAAAGTGATCGTTCTAAGCTGATCATTGGTGCTCACTGAGTAAAGGCTTATAAATGATGCACAATGCATGACATCAGACAGTTTGGGATGGATTGGATTACTTGGATGCTTTGTCGTATCTACTTCAGTCTGAAATTTTGTCACAATATAGAAAATTGAGCTAGCTTAACGTGGGCATTGGATTCGTGGCCTTATGAGCTCGAAATCATAAGTTACGAACGATATAGTGCGGACATATGAAGTTGATCGGGCAGTTAAAGTGATCATTCTTAACTGATCATTGGTGCTAATTGAGTAAAGGCTTATAAATAAAGCATAATGCATGGAATCACGAAGTTTGGGATAGATTGGATTATATGGACGCTTTGTTCAATCTATTTCTGTCTCAAATTTGGTCACAATATAGAAAATTGAGCGAGCTTAATGTGGGCACTGGATTTATGTCATTCAGAGCTCTAAATCAAAAGTTAGATACGATGTGCGCACATGTCAAGTTGATCGGCCAATAAAATTGATCATTCTAAACCGATCATTTGTGCTCATTGAGTAAAGGCTTATATATGAAGCATAATGCATCTTTTACTAGATTGGATTACTTGAATGCTTTTTTGTATCTACTTTTCTCTCAAATTTTCTTACAACATTGAGAATTGAGCTAGTTTAACGTGGGCATTGGATTTGTGTCATTCTACACTCTAAATCAAAGGTTAGGGACGATTTAGTGCGGATATGTCAAGGTGATCGGCCAGTTAAAGTGATCATTTTACACTGACCATTGGTGATCATGGAGTAAAGGCTTAAAAATGAAGCATAATGCATGGCATCATGCAGTTTTGGCTAGATGGGATTACATGGACATTTAGTCGTATCTATTTCTGTTTCAAATTTTTTCACAGTATTGATAATTGAACTACCTTAACGTAGGCATTGGATTCGTGTCATTTTGAGCTATAAATCATATGGTATGGACGATTTAGTGCAGTCATGTCAAGTTGATCGGCCAGTTAAAGTGATCATTCCGAACTGATAATTGGTGCTCATGGAGTAAAGGCTTATAAATGAAGCATAATGCATGGTATCACGTAGTTTTGGCAAGATTGGATTACTTGATTGCTTTTTCGTATCTATTTTGTGTCAAATTTGGTCACAATATAGAAAATTGAGCTAAACGTGGGCATTGGATTCGTGTTATTCGAAGCTCTAAATCAAAAGTTATGTACGACTTAATGTGGACATGGCAAGTTGATCGCCTAGTTAAAGTTATTATTCTAAACTGATCATTTGTGCTCATTGAGTAAAGACTTATAAATGAAGCATAATGCATGGCACAACTCAGTTCGAGACAGTTTGGATTACATGGACATTTTGTCGTATCTATTTCTGTCTCAAATTTTGTTACAATATAAAAAATTGAGCTAGCTTAATGTTGGCATTGGATTCCTGTCATTCTGATCTCTAAATCAAAAGTTACGTACGATTTAGTGCAGACATGTCAAGTAGATTGGCAAGTGAAAGTATTCATTCTAAACTGATCATTGGTCCTCGTTGAGTAAAGGCTTATAAATGAACCATAATGCATGGCATCACACAGCTCGGGATAGGCTGGATTACATGGAGACTTTGTTGTATCTATTTCTGTCTCAAATTTTTTCACAATATAGAAAGTTGAGCCAGCTTAACGTAGGCACTGGATTGGTGTTATTTTGAGCTCTAAATCAAAAGCTACAAACAATTTAGTGCAGACATGTCAAGTTGACTCGCAAGTTAAAGTTATCATTCCAAAGTGATCATTGGTGCTCATTGAGTAAAGTCTTATAAATGAAGCATAATGCATGGCATCCCGCAGTCCGGGATAGGCTGGATTACATGGACACTTTATTGTATCTATTTCTGTCTCAAATTTTTTCACAATATAGAAAATTGAGCTAGCTTAACGTGGGCATTGGATTTGTTTTATTTTGAGCTCTAAATCAAAATTTACGAACAATTTAGTGCGGACATGTCAAGTTGATCAACCAGTTAAAGTGATCGTTCTAAACTGATCATTGGTGCTCACTGAGTAAAGCCTTATAAATGATGCACAATGCATGACATCATACAGTTTGGGATAGATTGGATTACATGGACGCTTTGTCGTATCAACTTCAGTCTCAAATTCTGTCACAATATAGAAAATTGAGCTACCTTAACGTGGGCATTGAATTCGTGTCCTTATGAACTCTAAATCATAAGTTACGAACGATATAGTGCGGACATATCAAGTTGATCGGGCAGTGAAAGTGATCATTCTTAACTAATCATTGGTGCTAATTGAGTAAAGGCTTATAAATAAAGCATAATGCATGGCATCACAAAGTTTGGGACAGATTGGATTACATGGACGCTTTGTTCTATCTATTTTTGTCTCAAATTTGGTCACAATATAGAAACTTGAGCGAGCTTAATGTGGGCATTGGATTCGTGTCATTCAGAGCTCTAAATCAAAAGTTAGATACGATTTTGTGCGGACATGTCAAGTTGATCGGCCAATTAAATTGATCATTCTAAACTGATCATTTGTGCTCATTGAGTAAAGGCTTATAAATGAAGCATAATGCAACTTTTGCTAGATTGGATTACTTGAACGCTTTTTTGTATCTATTTCTCTCTCAAATTTTGTTACAACATAGAGAATTGAGCTAGTTTAACGTGGGCATTGGATTCGTGTCATTCTACGCTCTAAATCAAAAGTTAGGGATGATTTAGTGCGGGTATGTCAAGTTGATCGCACAGTTAAAGTGATCATTTTAAACTGACCATTGGTGCTAAAGGCTTATAAATGAAGCATAATGCATGGCATTATGCAGTTTTGGCTAGATGAGACTACTTGAACGCTTTTTTGAATATATTTCTGTCTCAAACTTTGTCACAGTATTGAAAATTGAGCTACCTTAACGTAGGCATTGGATTCGTGTCATTTTGAACTATAAATCATAAGTTACGGACGATTTAGTGCGGTCATGTCAAGTTAATAGGCCAGTTAAAGTGATCATTCTTAAATGATCATTGGTGCTCATGGAGTAAAGGATTATATATGAAGTATAATGCATGGCATCACGCAGTTTTGGCTAGATTGGATTACTTGAACGCTTTTCCATATCTATTTTGTATCAAATTTGATCACAATATAGAAAATTGAGGTAGCTTGACGTGAGCACTGGATTCGTGTTATTTTGAGCTCTAAATCAAAAGTTATGGACGATTTAATGCAGACATGGCAAGTTGATCGCCTAGTTGAAGTTATCATTCTAAACTGATCATTTGTGCTCATTGAGTAAAGGCTTATAAATGAGGCATAATGCGTGGCATCACTCAGTTCCGGACAGATTTGATTACATGGACACTTTGTGGTATCTATTTCTATCTCAAATTTTGTCACAATATAAAAAATTGAGCTAGCTTTACGTGGGCATTGGATTCCTATCATTTTGAGCTCTAAATCAAAAGTTACGGAAGATTTAGTGTAAACATGTCAAGTTGATAGGCAAGTTAAAGTGATCATTCTAAACTGATTATTGGTGCTCATTGAGTAAAGGCTTATAAATGCAGCATAATGCATGGCATCACGCAGTTCGGGATAGGTTGGATTACGTGGATACTTTTTCGTATCTATTTATGTTTGAAATTTTTTAACAATATAGAAAGTTGAGCTAGCTTAACGTGGGCATTGGATTCATGTTATTTTGAGCACTAAATCAAAATTTACAGACGATTTAGTGCGGACATGTCAAGTTGATCGGCCAGTTAAAGTGATCATTCTAAACTGATCATTTGTGCTCATTGAGTAAAGGCTTATAAATGATGCATAATGCATGACATCACACAGTTCGGGATAGATTGGATTACTTTGACGCTTTGTCGTATCTATCTCAGTCTCAAATTTCGTCACAATATAGAAAATTGAGCTAGCTTAACGTGGGCATTGGATTCGTGTCTTTATGATATCTAAATCATAAGTTATAGACGATTTAGTGCGAAAATGTCAAGTTGATCGGCTAGTTAAAAAGTGAACATTCTTAACTAATCATTGGTGCTCATTGCGTAAAGGCTTATAATTGAAACATAATGCGTGGCATCATGCAGTTTTGGTTAGATTGGATTACTTGAACGCTTTTTTGTATCTATTTTGTGTCAAAATTGGTCACAATATAGAAAATTGAGCTAGCTTAACGTGGGCAATAGATTCGTGTTATTCTGATCTCTAAATAAAAAGTGACGGACGATTTAATGCAGACGTGTCAAGTTGATCGCCTAGTTAAAGTTATCATTCTAAACTGATCATTTGTGCACATTGAGTAAAGGCTTATAAATGAAGCATAATGCATGGCATCACTTAGTTCACTATAGATTGGATTACATGGACACTTTTTCGTATCTATTTCTGTCTCAAATTTTGTCACAAGATAAAAAAATAGAGCTAGCTTAACGTGGGCATTGGATTTGTGTTATTCTGAGCTCTAAAAAAAGAGTTACGGACGATTTAATGCGGACATGTCGAGTTGGTCGCCTAGTTAAATATATCATTCTAAATTGAACATTTGTGGTCATTGAGTAAAGGCTTATAAAGGAAGCATAATGCATGGCATCACGAAGTTCGGGATAGATTCGAATACATAGACACTTTTTCGTATCTTTTTTGGTTTCAAATTTGGTCACAATATACCAAATTGAGCTAGCTTAACAACGACATTAGATTCGTGTCACTCGGAGCGCTAAATCAAAAGTTAGGTACGATTTAGTGCAGACATGTCAAGTTGATCGGTCAGTTAAAGTGATCATTCTAAACTGATCATTGGTGCTCATTGAGTAAAGGCTTATAAATGAAGCATAATGCATGGCATCACTCAGTTCCGGACAGATTGGATTACATGGACACTTTGTCGTATCTGTTTCTGTCTCACATTTTGTCACAATAAAAGAAAATTAGCTAGCTTAACGTGGGCATTGGATTCCTGTCATTCTGACCTCTAAATCAAAAGTTACAAACGATTTAGTGCATACATGTCAAGGTTATTGGCAAGTTAAAGTGATCGTTCTAAAGTGATCATTGGTGCTCATTGAGTAAAGGCTTATAAATGAAGCATAATGCATGGCATCACACAGTTCGGGATAGGCTGGATTACATGGACACTTTGTCATATCTATTTCTGTTTCAAATGTTGTCACTATATAGAAAATTGAGCTAGCTTAACGTGGGCATTGGATTCATGTTATTTTGAGCTCTAAATCAAAATTTATGGACGATTTAGTGCGGACATGTGAAGTTGATCGGCAAGTTAAAGTGATCATTCTAATTTAATCATTGGTGCTCACTGAGTAAAGGCTTATAAATGATGCACAATGCATGACTTCACACAGTTCGGGATAGATTGGATTACTTGGACACTTTGTCGTATCTATATCAGTCTCAAATTTTGTCACAATATAGAAAATAGAGCTAGCTTAATGTGGGAATTGGATTTGTGTCCTTATGAGCTCTAAATCATAAGGTACGAACCATTTAGTGCGGACATGTCAAGTTGATCGGGCAGTTAAAGTGATCATTCTTAACTGATCAATGGTGCTAATTGAGTAAAGGCTTAGAAATAAAGCATAAGGCATGGCATCACGAAGTTTCGGAAAGATTGGACTACATGGACGATTTGTCCTATCTATTTCTGTCTCAAATATGGTCACAATATAGAAAAATGAGCTAGCTTAATGTGGGCATTGGATTCATGTCATTCTGAGATCTAAATCAAAAGTTAGATACGATTTTGTGCGAACATGTCAAGTTTATCGGCCAATAAAATTGATCATTCTAAACTGATCATTTGTGCTCATTGAGTAAAGGCTTATAAATGAAGCATAATGCAGTTTTTTTTAGATTGGATTACTTGAACGCTTTTTTGTATCTATTTCTCTCTCAAATTTTGTTACAACATAGAGAATTGAGCTAGTTTAACGTGGGCATTGGATTCGTGTCATTCTACACTCTAAATCAAAAGTTAGGGATGATTTAGTGTGGATATGTCAAGTTGATCGGACAGTTACAGTGATCATTTTAAACTGACCATTGGTGCTAAAGGCTTATAAATGAAGCATAATGCATGGCATCATGCAGTTTTGCCTAGATGGGACTACATGGACATTTTGTCGTATCTATTTTTGTCTCAAATTTTGTCACAGTATTGAAAATTGGGCTACCTTAACGTAGGCATTGGATTCGTGTCATTTTGAGCTATAAATCATATGGTATGGACGATTTAGTGCGGTCATGTCAAGTTGATCGGCCAGTTAAAGTGATCATTCCGAACTGATAATTGGTGCTCATGGAGTAAAGGCTTATAAATGAAGCATAATGCATGGCATCACTTAGTTTTGGCTAGATTGGATTACTTGAATGCTTTTTCGTATCTATTTTGTGTCAAATTTGGTCACAATATAGAAAATTGAGCTAGGTTAACGTGAGCATTGGATTCGTGTTATTCTCAGCTCTAAATCAAAAGTTATGGACGACTTAATGCGGACATGGCAAGTTGGTCGCCTAGTTAAAGTTATCATTCTAAACTGATCATTTGTGCTCATTGAGTAAAGGCTTATAAATGTACCATAATGCATGGCATCACTCAGTTCTGGAAAAATTGGATTACATGGACATTTTGTCATATCTATTTCTGTCTCAAATTTTTTCACTATATAAAAAATTGAGCTAGCTTACTGTGGGCATTGGATTCCTGTCATTCTGATCTCTAAATCAAAAGTTACGAACGATTTAGTGCAGACATGTCAAGTTGATTGGCAAGTTAAAGTATTCATTCTGAACTGATCATTGGTGCTCATTGAGTAAAGGCTTATAAATGAAGCATAATGCATGGCATCACGAAGTTCGGGAGAGGCTGGATTACATGGAGACTTTGTTGTATCTATTTCTGTCTCAAATTTTGTCACAATATAGAAAGTTGAGCTAGCTTAACGTAGGCACTGGATTCGTGTTATCTTGAGCTCTAAATCAAAAGATACAAACGATTTAGTGCAGACATGTCAAGTTGACTGGCAAGTTAAAGTTATCATTCCAAAGTGATCATTGGTGCTCATTGAGTAAATTCTTACAAATGAAGCATAATGCATGCCATCACGCAGTCCGGGATAGGCTGGATTACATGGACACTTTGTTGTATCTATTTCCGTCTCAAATTTTGTCACAATATAGAAAATTGAACTATCTCAACGTGGGCATTGGATTTGTTTTATTTTGAGCTCTAAATCAAAATTTATGGACAATTTAGTGCGGACATGTCAAGTTGATCATCCAGTTAAAGTGATCGTTCTAAACTGATCATTGGTGCTCACTGAGTAAAGGCTTATAAATGATGCACAATGCATGACATCACACAGTTTGGGATGGATTGGATTACTTGGACGCTTTGTCGTATCTACTTCAGTGTCAAATTTTGTCACAATATAGAAAATTGAGCTAGTTTAACGTGGGCATTGGATTCGTGTCCTTATGAGCTCAAAATCATAAGTTATGAACGATATAGTGCGGACATATGAAGTTGATCGGGCAGTTAAAGTGATCATTCTTAACTGATCATTGGTTCTAATTGAGTAAAGGCTTATAAATAAAGCATAATGCATGGAATCACGAAGTTTGGGATAGATTGGATTATATGGACGCTTTGTTCAATCTATTTCTGTCTCAAATTTGGTCACAATATAGAAAATTGAGCGAGCTTAATGTGGGTGGATTCATGTCATTCAGAGCTCTAAATCAAAAGTTAGATACGATTTTGTGCGGACATGTCAAGTTGATCGGCCAATAAAATTGATCATTCTAAACTGATCATTTGTGCTCATTGAGTAAAGGCTTACAAATGAAGCATATTGCATCTTTTGCTAGATTGGATTACTTGAACGCTTTTTTGTATCTATTTTTCTCTCAAATGTTGTTGCAACAATGAGAATTGAGCTAGTTTAACGTGGGCATTGGATTCGTGTCATTCTACGCTCTAAATCAAAAGTTAGGGACGATTTAGTGCAGATATGTCAAGGTGATCGGCAAGTTAAAGTGATCATTTTAAACTGACCATTGGTGATCATGGAGTAAAGGCTTATAAATGAAGCATAATGCATGGCATCACGTAGTTTTGGCTAGATTGGATTACTTGAATGCTTTTTCGTATCTATTTTGTGTCAAATTTGGTCACAATATAGAAAATTGAGCTAGGTTAACGTGGGCATTGGATTGATTATTCTGAGCTCTAAATCAAAAGTTATGGACGACTTAATGCAGACATGGCAAGTTGGTCGCCTAGTTAAAGTTATCATTCTAAACTGATCATTTGTGCTCATTGAGTAAAGGCTTATAAATATACCATAATGCATGGCATCACTCAGTTCCGGAAAAATTGGATTGCATGGACATTTTGTCGTATCTATTTCTGTCTCAAATTTTGTCACAATATAAAAAATTGAGCTAGCTTAATGTGGGCATTGGATTCCTGTCATTCTGATCTCTAAATCAAAAGTTACGAACGATTTAGTGCAGACATGTCAAGTTGATTGGCAAGTTAAAGTATTCATTCTGAACTGATCATTGGTGCTCATTTTGTAAAGGCTTATAAATGAAGCATAATGCATGGCATCACGCAGTTCGGGAGAGGCTGGATTACATGGAGACTTTGTTGTATCTATTTCTGTCTCATATTTTGTCACAATATAGAAAGTTGAGCTAGCTTAACGTGGACACTGGATTTGTGTTATTTTGAGCTCTAAATCAAAAGATACAAACAATTTAGTGCAGACATGTCAAGTTGACTGGCAAGTTAAAGTTCTCATTCCAAAGTGATCATTGGTGCTCATTGAGTAAATTCTTATAAATGAAGCATAATGCATGGCATCACGCAGTCCGGGATAGGCTGGCTTACATGGACACTTTGTTGTATCTATTTCTGTCTTAAATTTTGTCATAATATAGAAAATTGAACTATCTTAACGTGGGGATTGGATTTGTTTTATTTTGAGCTCTAAATCAAAATTTACGGACAATTTAGTGCGGACATGTCAAGTTGATCATCCAGCTAAAGTGATCGTTCTAAACTGATCATTGGTCCTCACTGAGTAAAGGCTTATAAATGATGCACAATGCATGACATCACACAGTTTGGGATGGATTGGATTACTTGGACGCTTTGTCGTATCTACTTCAGTCTGAAATTTTGTCACAATATAGAAAATTGAGCTAGCTTAACGTGGGCATTGTATTCGTGGCCTTATGAGCTCGAAATCATAAATTACAAACGATATAGTGCGGACATATCAAGTTGATCGGGCAGTTAAAGTGATCATTCTTAACCGATCATTGGTGCTAATTGAGTAAAGGCTTATAAAAAAAGCATAATGCATGGCATCACGAAGTTTGGGATAGATTGGATTACATGGACACTTTGTTCAATCTATTTCTATCTCAAATTTGGTCACAATATAGAAAATTGAGTGAGCTTAATGTGGGCATTGGAATCGTGTCATTCAGAGCTCTAAATCAAAGGTTAGATACGATTTTGTGGGGACATGTCAAGTTGATTGGCCAATAAAATTGATCATTCAAAACTGATCATTTGTGCTCATTGGGTAAAGGCTTATAAATGAAGCATAATGCATCTTTTGCTAGATTGGATTACATGAACGCTTTTTGTATCTATTTTTCTCTCAAATAATGTTGGAACAATGAGAATTGAGCTAGTTTAACGTGGGCATTGGATTCGTATCATTCTACGCTCTAAATCAAAAGTTCGGGACGATTTAGTGCGGATATGTCAAGGTGATCGGCCATTTAAAGTGATCATTTTAAACTGACCATTGGTGATCATGGAGCAAAGGCTTATAAATGAAGCATAATGCATGGCATCATGCAGTTTTGGCTAGATGGGATTACATGGACATTTGGTCATATCTATTTCTGTTTCAAATTTTTTCACTGTATTGAAAATTGAGCTACCTTAACATAGGCATTGAATTTGTGTCATTGTGAGCTATAAATCATAAGTTGCGGACGATTTAGTGCGGACATATCAAGTTGATTGGCCAGTTAAAGTGATCATTCTGAACTGATCACCGATGCTCATGGAGTAAAGGCTTATAAATGAAGCATAATGCATGGTATCACGTAGTTTTGGCTAGATTGGATTACTTGAACGCTTTTTCGAGTCTATTTTGTGTCAAATTTGGTCACAATATAGAAAATTGAGCTAAACGTGGGCATTGGATTCAAGTTATTCGAAGGTTTATATCAAAAGTTATGTACGACTTAATGTGGACATGGCAAGTTGATCGCCTAGTTAAAGTTATTATTTTTAACTGATCATTTGTGCTCATTGAGTAAAGACTTATAAATGAAGCATAATGCATGGCATAACTCAGTTCGAGACAGTTTGGATTACATGGACATTTTTTCGTATCTATTTCTGTTACAAATTTTGTCACAATATAAAAAATTGAGCTAGCTTAATGCTGGCATTGGATTCCTGTCATTCTGATCTCTAAATCAAAAGTTACGAACGATTTAGTGCAGACATGTCAAGTTGATTGGCAATTTAAAGTATTCATTCTAAACTGATCATTGGTGCTCATTGAGTAAAGGCTTATAAATGAAGCATAATGCATGGCATCAAGCAGTTCGGGATAGGCTGGCTTACATGGAGACTTTGTTGTATCTATTTCTGTCTCAAATTTTGTCACAATATAGAAAGTTGAGCTAGCTTAACGTGGGCACTCGATTGGTGTTATTTTGAGCTCTAAATCAAAAGCTACAAACAATTTAATGCAGACATGTCAAGTTGACTGGCAAGTTAAAGTTATCATTCCAAAGTGATCATTGGTGCTCATTGAGTAAAGTCTTATAAATGAAGCATAATGCATGGCATCACGCAGTCCAGGATAGGCTGGATTACATGGACACTTTGTTGTATCTATTTCTGTCTCAAATTTTGTCACAATATAGAAAATTGAGCTAGCTTAACGTGGGCATTGGATTCGTTTTATTTTGAGCTCTAAATCACAATTTACGAACAATTTAGTGCGGACATGTCAAGTTGATCAGCGAGTTAAAGTGATCGTTCTAAATTGATCATTGGTGCTCACTAAGTAAAGGCTTATAAATGATGCACAATGCATGACATCACACAGTTTGGGATAGATTGGATTACTTGGATGCTTTGTCGTATCAACTTCAGTCTCACATTTTGTCACAATATAAAAAATTGATCTACCTTAACGTGGGCATTGGATTCGTGTCCTTATGAGCTCTAAATCATAGGTTATGAACGATATAGTGCGGACATATCAAATTGATCGGGCAGTTAAAGTGATCATTCTTAACTAATCATTGGCGCTAATTGAGTAAAGGCTTATAAATAAAGGATAATGCATGGCATCACGAAGTTTGGGACAGATTGGATTACATGGACGCTTTGTTCTATCTATTTCAGTCTCAAATTTGGTATCAATATAGAAAATTGAGCGAGCTTAATGTGGGCATTGGATTCGTGTCATTCAAAGCTCTAAATCAAAAGTTAGATACGATTTTGTGCGGACATGTCAAGTTGATCGGCCAATTAAATTGATCATTCTAAACTGATCATTTGTGCTCATTGAGTAAAGGCTTATGAATGAAGCATAATGCAGCTTTTGCTAGATTGGATTACTTGAACGCTTTTTTGTATCTATTTCTCTCTCAAATTTTGTTACAACATAGAGAATTGAGATAGTTTAACGTGGGCATTGGATTCGTGTCATTCTACGCTCTAAATCAAAAGTTAGGGACGATTTAGTGCGGATATGTCAAGTTGATCGGCCAGTTAAAGTGATAATTTTAAACTGACCATTGGTGCTAAAGGCTTATAAATGAAGCATAATGCATGGAATCATGCAGTTTTGGCTAGATGAGATTACTTGAACGCTTTTTTGAATCTATTTCTGTCTCAAACGTTGTCACAGTATAGAAAATTGAGCTACCTTAACGTAGGCATTGGATTCGTGTCATTTTGAACTAAAAATCATAAGTTACGGACAATTTAGTGCGGACATGTCAAGTTAATCGGCCAGTTAAAGTGATCATTCTTAAATGATCATTGGTGCTCATGGAGTAAAGGATTATAAATGAAGTATAATGCATGGCATCACACAGTTTTGGCTAGATTGGATTACTTGAACACTTTTTCGTATCTATTTTGTGTCAAATTTGGTCACAATATAGAAAATTGAGGTAGCTTGACGTGAGCACTGGATTCGTGTTATTTTGAGCTCTAAATCAAAAGTTATGGACGATTTAATGCGGACATGGCAAGTTGATCGCCTAGTTGAAGTTATCATTCCAAACTGATCATTTGTGCTCATTGAGTAAAGGCTTATAAATGAAGCATAATGCGTGGCATCACTCAGTTCCGGACAGATTTGATTACATGGACACTTTGTCGTATCTATTTCTATCTCAAATTTTGTCACAATTTAAAAAATTGAGCTAGCTTAACGTGGGCATTGGAGTCCTATCATTTTGAGCTCTAAATCAAAAGTTACGAATGATTTAGTGCAAACATGTCAAGTTGATAGGCAAGTTAAAGTGATCAATCTAAACTGATTATTGGTGCTCATTGAGTAAAGGCTTATAAATGAAGCATAATGCATGGTATCACGCAGTTCGGGATAGGTTGGATTACGTGAATACTTTGTCGTATCTATTTATGTTTGAAATTTTGTCACAATATAGAAAGTTGAGCTAGCTTAATGTGGGCATTGGATTCATGTTATTTTGAGCACTAAATCAAAATTTACGGACGATTTAGTGCGGACATGTCAAGTTGATTGGCCAGTTAAAGTGATCATTCTAAACTGATCATTGGTGCTCATTGAGTAAAGGGTTATAAATGATGCATAATGCATGACATCACACAGTTCGGGATAGATTGGATTACTTTGACGCTTTGTCGTATCTATCTCAGTCACAAATTTTGTCACAATATAGAAAATTGAGCTAGCTTAACGTGGGCATTGGATTCGTGTCTTTATGAGCTCTAAATCATAAGTTATAGAAGATTTAGTGCGGAAATGTCAAGTTGATCGGCTAGTTAAAAAGTGAACATTCTTAACTGATCATTGGTGCTCATTGCGTAAAGGCTTATAATTGAAACATAATGCGAGGCATCATGCAGTTTTTGTTAGATTGGATTACTTGAACACGTTTTTGTATCTATTTTGTGTCAAAATTCGTCACAATATAGAAAATTGAGCTAGCTTAACGTGGACATTGGATTCGTGTTATTCTGAGCTCAAAATCAAAAGTGACGGACGATTTAATGCGGACGTGTCAAGTTGATTGCCTAGTTAAAGTTAATATTCTAAACTGATAATTTGTGCTCATTGAGTAAAGGCTTATAAATGAAGCATAATGCATGGCATCACTTAGTTCGGTACAGATTAGATTACATGGACACTTTTTCGTATCTATTTCCATATCAAATTTTGTCACAAGATAAAAAATTGAGCTAGCTTAACGTGGGCATTGGATTCCTGTCCTTTTGAGCTATAAATGAAAAGTTACAGACAATTTAGTGCACACATGTCAAGTTGATCGGCAAGTTAAAATGATCATTTTAAACTGATTATTGGTGCTCATTGAGTAAAGGCTTATAAACGAAGCATAATCCATGGCATCACGCAGTTCAGGCTAGATTGGATTACATGGACACTTTGTCGTATCTATCTCCGTCTCCAATTTTGTCACAATATAGAAAATTGAGCTAGCTTAACGTGGCCATTGGATTCGTGTCCTTATGAGCTCTAAATCATAGGTTACGGAAGAGTTAGTGCGGACATGTTAAGTTGATCGGCCAGTTAAAGTGATCATTCTTAACTGATCATTGGTGCTCATTGAGTAAAGGCTTATAAATGAGGAATAATGCATGGCATCACGCTGTTTGGTATAGATTTGATTACATGTAGCTTTGTCGTATCTATTTTTGTCTCAAATTTTGTCACAATAAGGAAAATTGAGCTAGATTAGTGTGGGCATTGGATTCATGTCATTATTATCTCTAAATCAAAAGTTACGGACGATAGAATGCGAACATGTCAATTTGATCGGCCAGTTAAAGTGATCATTCTTAATAGATCATTAGTGCCCATTGAGTAAAGGCTTACAAATGAAGCATAATGCATGACATCACGTAGTTCGGGATACATTTTGTCACAATATAGAAAATTGAGCTAGCTTAATGTGGATATTGGATTCAAGGCATTCTGAGCTCTAAATCAAAAGTTACAGACGATTTAGTGCAGACCTGTCAAGGTTATCGACCAGTTAAAGTGATCTTTATGAACTCATCACTGGTCCTCATTGAGTAAACACTTATAAATGATGCATAATGCATGACATCACGCAATTCGGGATAGATTGGATTACTTGGATGCTTTGTCTTATCATTTCTGCCCCAAATTTTGTCACAATTTAGAAACTTGAACTAGCTTAACGTGGGCATTGGATACGTGTTATTTTGAGCTATAAATCATAAGATACGGATGACTTTGTGCGGACACGTCAAGTTGATCGGCCAGTTAAAGTGTTCATTTTTAATTGATCATTGGTGCTCATTGAGTTAATGCTTACAAATGAAGCATAATGCATGGCATCACGGAGTATTGTCTAGATTGGATTACTTGAACACTTTTTTACATATATTTCTGACTCAAATTTTGTCACAATATAGAAAATTGAGCTAGCTTAACGTGGGCATTGGATTCGTGTCATATTGAGCTCTAAATCAAAAGTTAGGGACGATTTAGTGCGGACATGTCAAGTTGATCGGCAAGTTAAAGTGATCATTCTAAAATGATCATTGGTGCTCATTGAGTAAAGGCTTATAAATGAAGCATAATGCATGGCTTCACGGAGTATTGGCTAGATTGGATTACTTGAATGCTTTTTATATCTATTTTTGCCTCAAATTTTGTCACAATATAGTAAATTGAACTAGCTTAACGTGGGAATTTGATTCGTGTCATTCTTAGCTTTAAATCAAAAGTTATGGACGATTTAGTGCGGACGTGCCAAGTTGATCGGCTAGTTAAATTGATCATTCTAAACTGATCATTTGTGTTCCTTGAGTAAAGGCTTATAAATGAAGCATAATGTATGGGATCATGCAGTTTTGGGTAGATTGGATTACTTGAACGCTTTTTTGTATCTATTTCCGTATGAAATTTTGTTACAACATAGAGAATTGAGCTAGCTTAACGACGGCATTGGATTCTTGTCATTCTAAGCTCTAAATCAGAAGTTAGGGTCGATTTAGTGCGGACATGTCAAGTTGATCGACCAGTTAAAGTGATCATTTTAAACTGACCATTGGTGCTAAAGGCTTATAAATGAACCATAATGCCTGGCATCATGCAGTTTTGGCTAGATTGGATTACCTGAACGCTTTTTGAATTTATTTATATCTCAAATTTTGTCAGTATATAGAAATTTGAGTTACTTTAACGTGGCCATTGGATTCGTGTCATTTTGAGCTATAAATCATGAGTTACGAACAATTTAGTGCAGATATGTCAAGTTGATTTGCTAGTTAAAGTGATCATTCAAAACTGAACATGGTGTTCATTGAGTAAAGGCTTATAAATGAAGCATAATCCATGGCATCACGTAGTTTTGCCTAGATTGGATTACTTGAACGCTTTTCGTATCTATTTTGTGTCAAATTTGGTCACAATATAGAATATTGAGCTAACTTAACGTGGGCATTGGATTAGTGTTATTCTGAGCTCTAAATCAAAAGCTAAAAAAGATTTAATGCGGACATCTCAAGTTGATCGCCAAGTTAAAGTTATCATTCTAAGCTGATCATTTGGGCTCATTGAGTAAAGACTTATAAATGAAGCATAATGCATGGCATAACTCAGTTCGAGACAGTTTGGATTACATGGACATTTTTCGTATCTATTTCTGTTACAAATTTTGTCACAATATAAAAAATTGAGCTAGCTTAATGCTGGCATTGGATTCCTGTCATTCTGATCTCTAAATCAAAAGTTACGAACGATTTAGTGCAGACATGTCAAGTTGATTGGCAATTTAAAGTATTCATTCTAAACTGATCATTGGTGCTCATTGAGTAAAGGCTTATAAATGAAGCATAATGCATGGCATCAAGCAGTTCGGGATAGGCTGGATTACATGGAGACTTTGTTGTATCTATTTCTGTGTCAAATTTTGTCACAATATAGAAAGTTGAGCTAGCTTAACGTGGGCACTCGATTGGTGTTATTTTGAGCTCTAAATCAAAAGCTACAAACAATTTAATGCAGACATGTCAAGTTGACTGGCAAGTTAAAGTTATCATTCCAAAGTGATCATTGGTGCTCATTGAGTAAAGTCTTATAAATGAAGCATAATGCATGGCATCACGCAGTCCAGGATAGGCTGGATTACATGGACACTTTGTTGTATCTATTTCTGTCTCAAATTTTGTCACAATATAGAAAATTGAGCTAGCTTAACGTGGGCATTGGATTCGTTTTATTTTGAGCTCTAAATCACAATTTACGAACAATTTAGTGCGGACATGTCAAGTTGATCAGCGAGTTAAAGTGATCGTTCTAAACTGATCATTGGTGCTCACTAAGTAAAGGCTTATAAATGATGCACAATGCATGACATCACACAGTTTGGGATAGATTGGATTACTTGGATGCTTTGTCGTATCAACTTCAGTCTCACATTTTGTCACAATATAGAAAATTGAGCTACCTTAACGTGGGCATTGGATTCGTGTCCTTATGAGCTCTAAATCATAGGTTACGAACGATATAGTGTGGACATATCAAATTGATCAGGCAGTTAAAGTGATCATTCTTAACTAATCATTGGCGCTAATTGAGTAAAGGCTTATAAATAAAGGATAATGCATGGCATCACGAAGTTTGGGACAGATTGGATTACATGGACGCTTTGTTCTATCTATTTCAGTCTCAAATTTGGTCACAATATAGAAAATTGAGCGAGCTTAATGTGGGCATTGGATTCGTGTCATTCAGAGCTCTAAATCAAAAGTTAGATACAATTTTGTGCGGACATGTCAAGTTGATCGGCCAATTAAATTGATCATTCTAAACTGATCATTTGTGCTCATTGAGTAAAGGCTTATAAATGAAGCATAATGCAGCTTTGGCTAGATTGGATTACTTGAACGCTTTTTGTATCTATTTCTCTCTCAAATTTTGTTGCAACATAGAGAATTGAGATAGTTTAACGTGGGCATTGGATTCGTGTCATTCTACGCTCTAAATCAAAAGTTAGGGATGATTTAGTGCGGATATGTCAAGTTGATCGGCCAGTTAAAGTGATAATTTTAAACTGACCATTGGTGCTAAACGCTTATAACTGAAGCATAATGCATGGCATCATGCAGTTTTGGCTAGATGAGATTACTTGAACGCTTTTTTGAATCTATTTCTGTCTCAAACTTTGTCACAGTATAGAAAATTGAGCTACCTTAACGTAGGCATTGGATTCGTGTCATTTTGAACTAAAAATCATAAGTTACGGACAATTTAGTGCGGACATGTCAAGTTAATCGGCCAGTTAAAGTGATCATTCTTAAATGGTCATTGGTGCTCATGGAGTAAAGGATTATAAATGAAGTATAATGCATGGCATCACACAGTTTTGGCTAGATTAGATTACTTGAACGCTTTTTCGTATCTATTTTGTGTCAAATTTGGTCACAATATAGAAAATTGAGGTAGCTTGACGTGAGCACTGGATTCGTGTTATTTTGAGCTCTATATCAAAAGTTATGGACGATTTAATGCGGACATGGCAAGTTGATCGCCTAGTTGAAGTTATCATTCCAAACTGATCATTTGTGCTCATTGAGTAAAGGCTTATAAATGAAGCATAATGCGTGGCATCACTCAGTTCCGGACAGATTTGATCACATGGACACTTTGTCGTATCTATTTCTATCTCAAATTTTGTCACAATTTAAAAAATTGAGCTAGCTTAACGTGGGCATTGGATTCCTATCATTTTGAGCTCTAAATCAAAAGTTACGAACGATTTAGTGCAAACATGTCAAGTTGATAGGCAAGTTAAAGTGATCATTCTAAACTGATTATTGGTGCTCATTGAGTAAAGGCTTATAAATGAAGCATAATGCATGGTATCACGCAGTTCAGGATAGGTTGGATTACGTGGATACTTTGTCGTATCTATTTATGTTTGAAATTTTGTCACAATATAGAAAGTTGAGCTAGCTTAATGTGGGCATTGGATTCATGTTATTTTGAGCACTAAATCAAAATTTACGGACGATTTAGTGCGGACATGTCAAGTTGATCGGCCAGTTAAAGTGATCATTCTAAACTGATCATTGGTGCTCATTGAGTAAAGGCTTATAAATGATGCATAATGCATGACATCACACAGTTCGGGATAGATTGGATTACTTTGACGCTTTGTCGTATCTATCTCAGTCACAAATTTTGTCACAATATAGAAAATTGAGCTAGCTTAACGTGGGCATTGGATTCGTGTCTTTATGAGCTCTAAATCATAAGTTATAGACGATTTAGTGCGAAAATGTCAAGTTGATCGGCTAGTTAAAAAGTGAACATTCTTAACTGATAATTGGTGCTCATTGCGTAAAGGCTTATAATTGAAACATAATGCATGGCATCATGCAGTTTTTGTTAGATTGGATTACTTGAACACTTTTTTGTATCTATTTTGTGTCAAAATTGGTCACAATATAGAAAATTGAGCTAGCTTAACGTGGACATTGGATTCGTGTTATTCTGAGCTCAAAATCAAAAGTGACGGACGATTTAATGCGGACGTGTCAAGTTGATTGCCTAGTTAAAGTTAACATTCTAAACTGATAATTTGTGCTCATTGAGTAAAGGCTTATAAATGAAGCATAATGCATGGCATCACTTAGTTCGGCACAGATTAGATTACATGGACACTTTTTCGTATCTATTTCTGTCTCAAATTTTGTCACAAGATAAAAAATTGAGATAGCTTAACGTGGCCATTGGATTCCTGTCCTTTTGGGCTATAAATGAAAAGTTACAGACAATTTAGTGCACACATGTCAAGTTGATCGGCAAGTTAAAATGATCATTTTAAACTGATTATTGGTGCTCATTGAGTAAAGGCTTATAAATGAAGCATAATCCATGGCATCACGCAGTTCAGGCTAGATTGGATTACATGGACACTTTGTCGTATCTATCCCCGTCTCCAATTTTGTCACAATATAATTGAGCTAGCTTAACGTGGCCATTGGATTCGTGTCCTTATGAGCTCTAAATCATAGGTTACGGAAGATTTAGTGCGGACTTGTTAAGTTGATCGGCCAGTTAAAGTGATCTTTCTTAACTGATCATTGGTGCTCATTGAGTAAAGGCTTATAAATGAGGAATAATGCATGGCATCACGCTGTTTGGTATAGATTTGATTACATGTAGCTTTGTCGTATCTATTTTTGTCTCAAATTTTGTCACAATATGGAAAATTGAGCTAGATTAGTGTGGGCATTGGATTCATGTCATTATTATCTCTAAATCAAAAGTTACGGACGATAGAATGCGAACATGTCAATTTGATCGGCCAGTTAAAGTGATCATTCTTAACAGATCATTAGTGCCCATTGAGTAAAGGCTTACAAATGAAGCATAATGCATGACATCACGTAGTTTGGGATACATTTTGTCACAATATAGAAAATTGAGCTAGCTTAATGTGGATATTGGATTCAAGGCATTATGAGCTCTAAATCAAAAGTTACGGACGATTTAGTGCAGACCTGTCAAGGTTATCGACCAGTTAAAGTGATCTTTATGAAATCATCACTGGTGCTCATTGAGTAAACACTTATAAATGATGCATAATGCATGACATCACGCAATTCAGGATAGATTGGATTACTTGGATGCTTTGTCTTATCATTTCTGCCCCAAATTTTGTCACAATTTAGAAACTTGAGCTAGCTTAACGTGGGCATTGGATACGTGTCATTTTGAGCTATAAATCATTAGATACGGACGATTTTGTGCGGACACGTCAAGTTGATCGGCCAGTTAAAGTGATCATTTTTAATTGATAGTTGGTGCTCATTGAGTGAATGCTTATAAATGAAGCATAATGCATGGCATCACGGAGTATTGTCTAGATTGGATTACTTGAACACTTTTTTACATCTATTTCTGACTTAAATTTTGTCACAATATAGAAAATTGAGCTAGCTTAACGTGGGCATTGGATTCGTGTCATTTTGAGCTCTCAATCAAAAGTTAGGGACGATTTAGTGGGGACATGTCAAGTTGATCCGCAAGTTAAAGTGATCATTCTAAAATGATCATTGGTGCTCATTGAGTAAAGGCTTATAAATGAAGCATAATGCATGGCTTCACGGAGTATTGGCTAGATTGGATTACTTGAATGCTTTTTTATATCTATTTCTGCCTCAAATTTTGTCACAATATAGTAAATTGAACTAGCTTAACGTGGGCATTGGATTCGTGTCATTCTTAGCTTTAAATCAAAAGTTACGGAAGATTTAGTGCGGACGTGCCAAGTTGATCGGCTAGTTAAATTGATCATTCTAAACTGATCATTTGTGTTCATTCAGTAAAGGCTTATAAATGAAGCATAATGTATGGGATCATGCAGTTTTGGGTAGATTGGATTACTTGAACGCTTTTTTGTATCTATTTCCGTATGAAATTTTGTTACAACATAGAGAATTGAGCTAGCTTAACGACGGCATTGGATTCTTGTCATTCTAAGCTCTAAATCAAAAGTTAGGGTCGATTTAGTGCGGACATGTCAAGTTGATCGGCCAGTTGAAGTGATCATTTTAAACTGACCATTGGTGCTAAAGGCTTATAAATGAATCATAATGCCTGGCACCATGCAGTTTTGGCTAGATTGGATTACTTGAAGGCTTTTTGAATTTCTTTCTATCTCAAATTTTGTGAGTATATAGAAATTTGAGTTACTTTAACGTGGCCATTGGATTCGTGCCATTTTGTGCTATAAATCATGAGTTACGGACAATTTAGTGCAGATATGTCAAGTTGATCGGCTAGTTAAAGTGATCATTCTAAACTGAACATGGTGTTCATTGAGTAAAGGCTTATAAATGAAGCATAATCCATGGCATCACGTAGTTTTGCCTAGATTGGATTACTTGAACGCTTTTCGTATCTATTTTGTGTCTAATTTGGTCACAATATAGAAAATTGAGCTAACTTAACGTGGGCATTGGATTCGTGTTATTCTGAGATCTAAATCAAAAGCTAAAAAAGATTTAATGCGGACATCTCAAGTTGATCGCCAAGTTAAAGTTATCATTCTAAGCTGATCATTTGGGCTCATTGAGTAAAGACTTATAAATGAAGCATAATGCATGGCATAACTCAGTTCGAGACAGTTTGGATTACATGGACATTTTTTCGTATCTATTTATGTCTCAAATTTTGTCACAATATAAAAAATTGAGCTAGCTTAATGCTAGCATTGGATTCCTGTCATTCTGATCTCTAAATCAAAAGTTACGAACGATTTAGTGCAGACATGTCAAGTTGATTGGCAATTTAAAGTATTCATTCTAAACTGATCATTGGTGCTCATAGAGTAAAGGCTTATAAATGAAGCATAATGCATGGCATCACGCAGTTCGGGATAGGCTGGATTACATGGAGACTTTGTTGTATCTATTTCTGTCACAAATTTTGTCACAATATAGAAAGTTGAGCTAGCTTAACGTGGGCACTCGATTGGTGTTATTTTGAGCTCTAAATCAAAAGTTACAAACAATTTAATGCAGACATGTCAAGTTGACTGGCAAGTTAAAATTATCATTCCAAAGTGATCATTGGTGCTCATTGAGTAAAGTCTTATAAATGAAGCATAATGCATGGCATCGCGAAGTCCGGGATAGGCTGGATTACATGGACACTTTGTTGTATCTATTTTTGTCTAAAATTTTGTCACAATATAGAAAATTGAGCTAGCTTAACGTGGGCATTGGATTCGTTTTATTTTGAGCTCTAAATCACAATTTACGAACAATTTAGTGCGGACATGTCAAGTTGATCAGCGAGTTAAAGTGATCGTTCTAAACTGATCATTGGTGCTAACTAAGTAAAGGCTTATAAATGATGTACAATGCATGACATCACACAGTTTGGGATAGATTGGATTACTTGGATGCTTTGTCGTATCAACTTCAGTCTCACATTTTGTCACAATATAGAAAATTGAGCTACCTTAACGTGGGCATTGGATTCATGTCCTTATGAGCTCTAAATCATAGGTTACGAACGATATAGTGTGGACATATCAAATTGATCAGGCAGTTAAAGTGATCATTCTTAACTAATCATTTGCGGTAATTGAGTAAAGGCTTATAAATAAAGGATAATGCATGGCATCACGAAGTTTGGGACAGATTGGATTACATGGACTCTTTGTTCTATCTATTTCAGTCTCAAATTTGGTCACAATATAGAAAATTGAGTGAGCTTAATGCGGGCATTGGATTCGTGTCATTCAGAGCTCTAAATCAAACGTTAGATACAATTTTGTGCGGACATGTCAAGTTGATCGGCCAATTAAATTGATCATTCTAAAATGATCATTTGTGCTCATTGAGTAAAGGCTTCTAAATGAAGCATAATGCAGCTTTGGCTAGATTGGATTACTTGAACGCTTTTTGTATCTATTTCTCTCTCAAATTTTGTTGCAACATAGAGAATTGAGATAGTTTAACGTGGGCATTGGATTCGTGTCATTCTACGCTCTAAATCAAAAGTTAGGGACGATTTAGTGCGGATATGTCAAGTTGATCGGCCAGTTAAAGTGATAATTTTAAACTGACCATTGGTGCTAAACGCTTATAACTGAAGCATAATGCATGGCATCATGCAGTTTTAGCTAGATGAGATTACTTGAACGCTTTTTTGAATCTATTTCTGTCTCAAACTTTGTCACAGTATAGAAAATTGAGCTACCTTAACATAGGCATTGGATTCGTGTCATTTTGAACTAAAAATCATAAGTTACGGACAATTTAGTGCGGACATGTCAAGTTAATCGGCCAGTTATAGTGATCATTCTTAAATGGTCATTGGTGCTCATGGAGTAAAGGATTATAAATGAAGTATAATCCATGGCATCACACAGTTTTGGCTAGATTAGATTACTTGAACGCTTTTTCGTATCTATTTTGTGTCAAATTTGGTCACAATATAGAAAATTGAGGTAGCTTGACGTGAGCACTGGATTCGTGTTATTTTGAGCTCTATATCAAAAGTTATGGACGATTTAATGCGGACATGGCAAGTTGATCGCCTAGTTGAAGTTATCATTCCAAACTGATCATTTGTGCTCATTGAGTAAAGGCTTATAAATGAAGCATAATGCGTGGCATCACTCAGTTCCGGACAGATTTGATCACATGGACACTTTGTCGTATCTATTTCTATCTCAAATTTTGTCACAATTTAAAAAATTGAGCTAGCTTAACGTGGGCATTGGATTCCTATCATTTTGAGCTCTAAATCAAAAGTTACGAACGATTTAGTGCAAACATGTCAAGTTGATAGGCAAGTTAAAGTGATCATTCTAAACTGATTATTGGTGCTCATTGAGTAAAGGCTTATAAATGAAGCATAATGCATGGTATCACGCAGTTCGGGATAGGTTGGATTACGTGGATACTTTGTCGTATCTATTTATGTTTGAAATTTTGTCACAATATAGAAAGTTGAGCTAGCTTAATGTGGGCATTGGATTCATGTTATTTTGCGCACTAAATCAAAATTTACGGACGATTTAGTGCGAACATGTCAAGTTGATCGGCCAGTTAAAGTGATCATTGAGTAAAGGCTTATAAAAAATGCATAATGCATGACATCACACAGTTCAGGATAGATTGGATTACTTTGACGCTTTGTCATATCTATCTCAGTCACAAATTTTGTCACAATATAGAAAATTGAGCTAGCTTAACGTGGGCATTGGATTCGTGTCTTTATGAGCTCTAAATCATAAGTTATAGACGATTTAGTGCGAAAATGTCAAGTTGATCGGCTAGTTAAAAAGTGAACATTCTTAACTGATCATTGGTGCTCATTGCGTAAAGGCTTATAATTGAAACATAATGCGTGGCATCATGCAGTTTTGGTTATATTGGATTACTTGAACACTTTTTGTATCTATTTTGTGTCAAAATTGGTCACAATATAGAAAATTGAGCTAGCTTAACGTGGACATTGGATTCGTGTTATTCTGAGCTCAAAAGCAAAAGTGACGGACGATTTAATGCGGACGTGTCAAGTTGATCGCCTTGTTAAAGTTAACATTCTAAACTGATCATTTGTGCTCATTGAGTAAAGGCTTATAAATGAAGCATAATGCATGGCATCACTTAGTTCGGTACAGATTAGATTACATGGACACTTTTTCGTATCTATTTCTGTCTCAAATTTTGTCACAAGATAAAAAATTAAGCTAGCTTAACGTGGGCATTGGATTCCTGTCCTTTTGAGCTATAAATGAAAAGTTACAGACAATTTAGTGCACGCATGTCAAGTTGATCGGCAAGTTAAAATGATCATTTTAAACTGATTATTGGTGCTCATTGAGTAAAGGCTTATAAATGAAGCATAATCCATGGCATCACGCAGTTCAGGCTAGATTGGATTACATGGACACTTTGTCGTATCTATCTCCGTCTCCAATTTTGTCACAATACAATTGAGCTAGCTTAACGTGGCCATTGGATTCGTGTCCTTATGAGCTCTAAATCATAGGTTACGGAAGATTTAGTGCGGACTTGTTAAGTTGATCGGCCAGTTAAAGTGATCATTCTTAACTGATCATTGGTGCTCATTGAGTAAAGGCTTATAAATGAGGAATAATGCATGGCATCACGCTGTTTGGTATAGATTTGATTACATGTAGCTTTGTCGTATCTATTTTTGTCTCAAATTTTGTCACAATATGGAAAATTGAGCTAGATTAGTGTGGGCATTGGATTCATGTCATTATTATCTCTAAATCAAAAGTTACGGACGATAGAATGCGAACATGTCAATTTGATCGGCCAGTTAAAGTGATCATTCTTAACAGATCATTAGTGCCCATTGAGTAAAGGCTTACAAATGAAGCATAATGCATGACATCACGTAGTTTGGGATACATTTTGTCACAATATAGAAAATTGAGCTAGCTTAATGTGGATATTGGATTCAAGGCATTATGAGCTCTAAATCAAAAGTTACGGACGATTTAGTGCAGACCTGTCAAGGTTATCGACCAGTTAAAGTGATCTTTATGAAATCATCACTGGTGCTCATTGAGTAAACACTTATAAATGATGCATAATGCATGACATCACGTAATTCGGGATAGATTGGATTACTTGGATGCTTTGTCTTATCATTTCTGCCCCAAATTTTGTCACAATTTAGAAACTTGAGCTAGCTTAACGTGGGCATTGGATACGTGTCATTTTGAGCTATAAATCATTAGATACGGACGATTTTGTGCGGACACGTCAAGTTGATCGGCCAGTTAAAGTGATCATTTTTAATTGATCGTTGGTGCTCATTGAGTGAATGCTTATAAATGAAGCATAATGCATGGCATCACGGAGTATTGTCTAGATTGGATTACTTGAACACTTTTTTACATCTATTTCTGACTTAAATTTTGTCACAATATAGAAAATTGAGCTAGCTTAACGTGGGCATTGGATTCGTGTCATTTTGAGCTCTCAATCAAAAGTTAGGGACGATTTAGTGCGGACATGTCAAGTTGATCCGCAAGTTAAAGTGATCATTCTAAAATGATCATTGGTGCTCATTGAGTAAAGGCTTATAAATGAAGCATAATGCATGGCTTCACGGAGTATTGGCTAGATTGGATTACTTGAATGCTTTTTTATATCTATTTCTGCCTCAAATTTTGTCATAATATAGTAAATTGAACTAGCTTAACGTGGGAATTGGATTCGTGTGATTCTTAGCTTTAAATCAAAAGTTACGGATGATTTAGTGCGGACGTGCCAAGTTGATCGGCTAGTTAAATTGATCATTCTAAACTGATCATTTGTGTTCATTCAGTAAAGGCTTATAAATGAAGCATAATGTATGGGATCATGCAGTTTTGGGTAGATTGGATTACTTGAACGCTTTTTTGTATCTATTTCCGTATGAAATTTTGTTACAACATAGAGAATTGAGCTAGCTTAACGACGGCATTGGATTCTTGTCATTCTAAGCTCTAAATCAAAAGTTAGGGTCGATTTAGTGCGGACATGTCAAGTTGATCCGCCAGTTGAAGTGATCATTTTAAACTGACCATTGGTGCTAAAGGCTTATAAATGAATCATAATGCCTGGCATCATGCAGTTTTGGCTAGATTGGATTACTTGAAGGCTTTTTGAATTTATTTCTATCTCAAATTTTGTGAGTATATAGAAATTTGAGTTACTTTAACGTGGCCATTGGATTCGTGTCATTTTGAGCTATAAATCATGAGTTACGGACAATTTAGTGCAGATATGTCAAGTTGATCGGCTAGTTAAAGTGATCATTCTAAACTGAACATGGTGTTCATTGAGTAAAGGCTTATAAATGAAGCATAATCCATGGCATCACGTAATTTTTCCTAGATTGGATTACTTGAACGCTTTTCGTATCTATTTTGTGTCTAATTTGGTCACAATATAGAAAATTGAGCTAACTTAACGTGGGCATTGGATTCGTGTTATTCTGAGATCTAAATCAAAAGCTAAAAAAGATTTAATGCGGACATCTCAAGTTGATCGCCAAGTTAAAGTTATCATTCTAAGCTGATCATTTGGGCTCATTGAGTAAAGACTTATAAATGAAGCATAATGCATGGCATAACTCAGTTCGAGACAGTTTGGATTACATGGACATTTTTTCGTATCTATTTCTGTCTCAAATTTTGTCACAATATAAAAAATTGAGCTAGCTTAATGCTAGCATTGGATTCCTGTCATTCTGATCTCTAAATCAAAAGTTACGAACGATTTAGTGCAGACATGTCAAGTTGATTGGCAATTTAAAGTATTCATTCTAAACTGATCATTGGTGCTCATAGAGTAAAGGCTTATAAATGAAGCATAATGCATGGCATCACGCAGTTCGGGATAGGCTGGATTACATGGAGACTTTGTTCTATCTATTTCTGTCACAAATTTTGTCACAATATAGAAAGTTGAGCTAGCTTAACGTGGGCACTCGATTGGTGTTATTTTGAGCTCTAAATCAAAAGCTACAAACAATTGAATGCAGACATGTCAAGTTGACTGGCAAGTTAAAGTTATCATTCCAAAGTGATCATTGGTGCTCATTGAGTAAAGTCTTATAAATGAAGCATAATGCATGGCATCACGAAGTCCGGGATAGGCTGGATTACATGGAATATTTGTTGTATCTATTTTTGTCTCAAATTTTGTCACAATATAGAAAATTGAGCTAGCTTAACGTGGGCATTGGATTCGTTTTATTTTGAGCTCTAAATCACACTTTACGAACAATTTAGTGCGGACATGTCAAGTTGATCAGCGAGTTAAAGTGATCGTTCTAAACTGATCATTGGTGCTCACTAAGTAAAGGCTTATAAATGATGCACAATGCATGATATCACACAGTTTGGGATAGATTGGATTACTTGGATGCTTTGTCATATCAACTTCAGTCTCACATTTTGTCACAATATAGAAAATTGAGCTACCTTAACGTGGGCATTTGATTCGTGTCCTTATGAGCTCTAAATCATAAGTTACGAACGATATAGTGCGGACATATCAAGTTGATCAGGCAGTTAAAGTGATCATTCTTAACTAATCATTGGCGCTAATTGAGTAAAACCTTATAAATAAAGCATAATGCATGGCATCACGAAGTTTGGGACAGATTGGATTACATGGACGCTTTGTTCTATCTATTTCAGTCTCAAATTTGGTCACAATATAGAAAATTGAGCGAGCTTAACAACGGCATTAGATTCTTGTCACTCGGAGCGCTAAATCAAAAGTTAGGCACGATTTAGTGCAGATATGTCAAGTTGATCGGTCAGTTAAAGTGATCATTCTAAACTGATCATTGGTGCTCATTGAGTAAAGGCTTATAAATGAAGCATAATGCATGGCATCACTCAGTTCCGGACAGATTGGATTACATGGACACTTTGTCGTATCTGTTTCTGTCTCACATTTTGTCACAATAAAAGAAAATTAGCTAGCTTAACGTGGGCATTGGATTCCTGTCATTCTGACCTCTAAATCAAAAGTTACAAACGATTTAGTGCATACATGTCAAGGTTATTGGCAAGTTAAAGTGATCGTTCTAAAGTGATCATTGGTGCTCATTGAGTAAAGGCTTATAAATGAAGCATAATGCATGGCACCACGCAGTTCGGGATAGGCTGGATTACATGGACACTTTGTCGTATCTATTTCTGTTTCAAATGTTGTCACTATATAGAAATTGAGCTAGCTTAACGTGGGCATTGGATTCATGTTATTTTGAGCTCTAAATCAAAATTTATGGACGATTTAGTGCGGACATGTGAAGTTGATCGGCAAGTTAAAGTGATCATTCTAATTTGATCATTGGTGCTCACTGAGTAAAAGCTTATAAATGATTCACAATGCATGACTTCACACAGTTCGGGATAGATTGGATTACTTGTACACTTTGTCGTATCCATTTCAGTCTCAAATTTTGTCACAATATAGAAAATTAAGCTAGCTTAATCTGGGGAATTGGATTTGTATCCT
The DNA here is from genome assembly GCA_018901935.1 of Pugionium cornutum. Classification (NCBI taxonomy): domain Eukaryota; kingdom Viridiplantae; phylum Streptophyta; class Magnoliopsida; order Brassicales; family Brassicaceae; genus Pugionium; species Pugionium cornutum. The sequence continues at coordinate 27,235,906 of CM032163.1, forward strand.
TATGAGCTCTAAATCATAAGGTACAAACGATTTAGTGCGGACATGTCAAGTTGATCGGGCAGTTAAAGTGATCATTCTTAACTGATCAATGGTGCTAATTGAGTAAAGGCTTAGAAATAAAGCATAAGGCATGGCATCACGAAGTTTCGGAAAGATTGGACTACATGGACGATTTGTCCTATCTATTTCTGTCTCAAATATGGTCACAATATAGAAAAATGAGCTAGCTTAATGTGGGCATTGGATTCATGTCATTCTGAGATCTAAATCAAAAGTTAGATACGATTTTGTGCGAACATGTCAAGTTTATCGGCCAATAAAATTGATCATTCTAAACTGATCATTTGTGCTCATTGAGTAAAGGCTTATGAATGAAGCATAATGCAGCTTTTGCTAGATTGGATTACTTGAACGCTTTTTTGTATCTATTTCTCTCTCAAATTTTGTTACAACATAGAGAATTGAGCTAGTTTAACGTGGGCATTGGATTCGTGTCATTCTACACTCTAAATCAAAAGTTAGGGATGATTTAGTGCGGATATGTCAAGTTGATCGGCCAGTTACAGTGATCATTTTAGACTGACCATTGGTGCTAAAGGCTTATAAATGAAGCATAATGCATGGCATCATGCAGTTTTGCCTAGATGGGACTACATGGACATTTTGTCGTATCTATTTTTGTCTCAAATTTTGTCACAGTATTGAAAATTGGGCTACCTTAACGTAGGCATTGGATTCGTGTCATTTTGAGCTATAAATCATATGGTATGGACGATTTAGTGCGGACATGTCAAGTTGATCGGCCAGTTAAAGTGATCATTCCGAACTGATAATTGGTGCTCATGGAGTAAAGGCTTATAAATGAAGCATAATGCATGGCATCATGCAGTTTTGGCTAGATGGGATTACATGGACATTTTGTCGTATCTACTTCTGTCTCAAATTTTGTTACAATATTGAAACTTGAACTACCTTAACGTAGACATTGGATTCGTGTCATTTTGAGCTATAAATCATAAGTTACGGACGATTTAGTGTGGACATGTCAAGTTGATCGGCCAGTTAAAGTGATCATTCTGAACTGATCATCGGTGCTCATGGAGTAAAGGCTTATAAATGAAGCATAATGCATGGCATCACTTAGTTTTGGCTAGATTGGATTACTTGAATGCTTTTCGTATCTATTTTGTGTCAAATTTGGTCACAATATAGAAAATTGAGCTAGGTTAACGTGGGCCTTGGATTCGTGTTATTTTCAGCTCTAAATCAAAAGTTATGGACGACTTAATGCGGACATGGCAAGTTGGTCGCCTAGTTAAAGTTATCATTCTAAACTGATCATTTGTGCTCATTGAGTAAAGGCTTATAAATGTACCATAATGCATGGCATCACTCAGTTCCGGAAAAATTGGATTACATGGACATTTTGTCATATCTATTTCTGTCTCAAATTTTGTCATTATATAAAAAATTGAGCTAGCTTACTGTGGGCATTGGATTCCTGTCATTCTGATCTCTAAATCAAAAGTTACGAACGATTTTGTGCAGACATGTCAAGTTGATTGGCAAGTTAAAGTATTCATTCTGAACTGATCATTGGTGCTCATTTTGTAAAGGCTTATAAATGAAGCATAATGCATGGCATCACGAAGTTCAGGAGAGGCTGGATTACATGGAGACTTTGTTGTATCTATTTCTGTCTCAAATTTTGTCACAATATAGAAAGTTGAGCTAGCTTAACGTGGGCACTGGATTCGTGTTATCTTGAGCTCTATATCAAAAGATACAAACGATTTAGTGCAGACATGTCAAGTTGACTGGCAAGTTAAAGTTATCATTCCAAAGTGATCATTGGTGCTCATTGAGTAAATTCTTACAAATGAAGCATAATGCATGGCATCACACAGTCCGGGATAGGCTGGATTACATGGACACTTTGTTGTATCTATTTCTGTCTGAAATTTTGTCAAAATATAGAAAATTGAACTATCTTAACGTGGGCATTTGATTTGTTTTATTTTGAGCTCTAAATCAAAATTTACGGACAATTTAGTGCGGACATGTCAAGTTGATCATCCAGTTAAAGTGATCGTTCTAAACTGATCATTGGTGCTCACTGAGTAAAGGCTTATAAATGATGCACAATGCATGACATCACACAGTTTGGGATGGATTGGATTACTTGGACGCTTTGTCGTATCTACTTCAGTCTCAAATTTTGTCACAATACAGAAAATTGAGCTAGTTTAACGTGGGCATTGGATTCGTGTCCTTATGAGCTCTAAATCATAAGTTATGAACGATATAGTGCGGACATATGAAGTTGATCGGGCAGTTAAAGTGATCGTTCTTAACTGATCATTGGTGCTAATTGAGTAAAGGCTTATAAATAAAGCATAATGCATGGAATCACGAAGTTTGGGATAGATTGGATTATATGGACGCTTTGTTCAATCTATTTCTGTCTCAAATTTGGTCACAATATAGAAAATTGAGCGAGCTTAATGTTGGCACTGGATTCATGTCATTCAGAGCTCTAAATCAAAAGTTAGATACGATTTTGTGCGGACATGTCAAGTTGATCGGCCAATAAAATTGATCATTCTAAACTGATCATTTGTGCTCATTGAGTAAAGGCTTACAAATGAAGCATATTGCATCTTTTGCTAGATTGGATTACTTGAACGCTTTTTTGTATCTATTTTCCTCTCAAATGTTGTTGCAACAATGAGAATTGAGCTAGTTTAACGTGGGCATTGGATTCGTGTCATTCTACGCTCTAAATCAAAAGTTAGGGACGATTTAGTGCGGATATGTCAAGGTGATCGGCCAGTTAAAGTGATCATTTTAAACTGACCATTGGTGATCATGGAGTAAAGGCTTATAAATGAAGCATAATGCATGGCATCATGTAGTTTTGGCTAGATTGGATTATTTGAATGCTTTTTCGTATCTATTTTGTGTCAAATTTGGTCACAATATAGAAACTTGATCTAGGTTAACGTGGGCATTGGATTCGTGTTATTCTGAGCTCTAAATCAAAAGTTATGGACGACTTAATGCGGACATGGCAAGTTGGTCGCCTAGTTAAAGTTATCATTCTAAACTGATCATTTGTGCTCATTGAGTAAAGTCTTATAAATGTACCATAATGCATGGCATCACTCAGTTCCGGAAAAATTGGATTACATGGACATTTTGTCGTATCTATTTCTGTCTCAAATTTTGTCACAATATAAAAAATTGAGCTAGCTTAATGTGGGCATTGGATTCCTGTCATTCTGATCTCTAAATCAAAAGTTACGAACGATTTAGTGCAGACATGTCAAGTTGATTGGCAAGTTAAAGTATTCATTCTGATCTGATCATTGGTGCTCATTTTGTAAAGGCTTATAAATGAAGCTTAATGCATGGCATCACGCAGTTCGGGAGAGGCTGGATTACATGGAGACTTTATTGTATCTATTTCTGTCTCAAATTTTGTCACAATATAGAAAGTTGAGCTAGCTTAACGTGGACACTGGATTCGTGTTATTTTGAGCTCTAAATCAAAAGATACAAACGATTTAGTGCAGACATGTCAAGTTGACTGGCAAGTTAAAGTTCTCATTCCAAAGTGATCATTGGTGCTCATTGAGTAAATTCTTATAAATGAACCATAATGCATGGCATCACGCAGTCCGGGATAGGCTGGATTACATGGACATTTTGTTGTATCTATTTCTGTCTTAAATTTTGTCACAATATAGAAAATTGAACTATCTTAACGTGGGGATTGGATTTGTTTTATTTCGAGCTCTAAATCAAAATTTACGGACAATTTAGTGCGGACATGTCAAGTTGATCATCCAGCTAAAGTGATCGTTCTAAACTGATCATTGGTGCTCACTGAGTAAAGGCTTATAAATGATGCACAATGCATGACATCACACAGTTTGGGATGGATTGGATTACTTGGACGCTTTGTCGTATCTACTTCAGCCTCAAATTTTGTCACAATATAGAAAATTGAGCTAGTTTAACGTGGGCATTGGATTCGTGTCCTTATGAGCTCTAAATCATAAGTTACAAACGATATAGTGCGGACATATCAAGTTGATCGGGCAGTTAAAGTGATCATTCTTAACCGATCATTGGTGCTAATTGAGTAAAGGCTTATAAAAAAAGCATAATGCATGGCATCACGAAGTTTGGGATAGATTGGATTACATGGACACTTTGTTCAATCTATTTCTATCTCAAATTTGGTCGCAATATAGAAAATTGAGCGAGCTTAATGTGGGCATTGGAATCGTGTCATTCAAAGCTCTAAATCAAAGGTTAGATACAATTTTGTGGGGACATGTCAAGTTGATCGGCCAATAAAATTGATCATTCTAAACTGATCATTTGTGCTCATTGGGTAAAGGCTTATAAATGAAGCATAATGCATCTTTTGCTAGATTGGATTACGTGAACGATTTTTGTATCTATTTTTCTCTCAAATATTGTTGGAACAATGAGAATTGAGCTAGTTTAACGTGGGCATTGGATTCGTGTCATTCTACGCTCTAAATCAAAAGTTAGGGACGTTTTAGTGCGGATATGTCAAGGTGATCGGCCAGTTAAAGTGATCATTTTAAACTGACCATTGGTGATCATGGAGTAAAGGCTTATAAATGAAGCATAATGCATAGCATCATGCAGTTTTGGCTAGATGGGATTACATGGACATTTTGTCATATCTATTTCTGTTTCAAATTTTTTCACTTGTATTGAAAATTGAGCTACCTTAACATAGGCATTGGATTTGTGTCATTTTGAGCTATAAATCATAAGTTACGGACGATTTAGTGCGGACATATCAAGTTGATCGGCCAGTTAAAGTGAAGCATAATGCATGCTATCACGTAGTTTTGGCTTTTTCGAGTCTATTTTGTGTCAAATTTGGTCACAATATAGAAAATTGAGCTAAACGTGGGCATTGGATTCGTGTTATTCGAAGGTTTAAATCAAAAGTTATGTACGACTTAATGTGGACATGGCAAGTTGATCGCCTAGTTAATGTTATTATTTTTAACTGATCATTGTGCTCATTGAATAAAGACTTATAAATGAAGCATAATGCATGGCATAACTCAGTTCGAGACAGTTTGGATTACATGGACATTTTTTCGTATCTATTTCTGTTACAAATTTTGTCACAATATAAAAAATTGAGCTAGCTTAATGCTGGCATTGGATTCCTGTCATTCTGATCTCTAAATCAAAAGTTACGAACGATTTAGTGCAGACATGTCAAGTTGATTGGCAATTTAAAGTATTCATTCTAAACTGATCATTGGTGCTCATTGAGTAAAGGCTTATAAATGAAGCATAATGCATGGCATCAAGCAGTTCGGGATAGGCTGGATTACATGGAGACTTTGTTGTATCTATTTCTCTGTCAAATTTTGTCACAATTTAGAAAGTTGAGCTAGCTTAACGTGGGCACTCGATTGGTGTTATTTTGAGCTCTAAATCAAAAGCTACAAACAATTTAATGCAGACATGTCAAGTTGACTGGCAAGTTAAAGTTATCATTCCAAAGTGATCATTGGTGCTCATTGAGTAAAGTCTTATAAATGAAGCATAATGCATGGCATCACGCAGTCCGGGATAGGCTGGATTATATGGACACTTTGTTGTATCTATTTCTGTCTCAAATTTTGTCAAAATATAGAAAATTGAGCTAGCTTAACGTGGGCATTGGATTCGGTTTATTTTGAGCTCTAAATCACAATTTACGAACAATTTAGTGCGGACATGTCAAGTTGATCAGCGAGTTAAAGTGATCGTTCTAAACTGATCATTGGTGCTCACTAAGTAAACGCTTATAAATGATGCACAATGAATGACATCACACAGTTTGAGATAGATTGGATTACTTGGATGCTTTGTCGTATCAACTTCAGTCTCACATTTTGTCACAATATAGAAAATTTAGCTACCTTAACGTGGGCATTGGATTCGTGTCCTTATGAGCTCTAAATCATAGGTTACGAACGATATAGTGCGGACATATCAAATTGATCAGGCAGTTAAAGTGATCATTCTTAACTAATCATTGGCGCTAATTGAGTAAAAGCTTATAAATAAAGGATAATGCATGGCATCACGAAGTTTGGGACAGATTGGATTACATGGACGCTTTGTTCTATCTATTTCAGTCTCAAATTTGGTCACAATATAGAAAATTGAGCGAGCTTAATGTGGGCATTGGATTCGTGTCATTCAGAGCTCTAAATCAAAAGTTAGATACAATTTTGTGCGGACATGTCAAGTTGATCGGCCAATTAAATTGATCATTCTAAACTGATCATTTGTGCTCATTGAGTAAAGGCTTATAAATGAAGCATAATGCAGCTTTGGCTAGATTGGATTACTTGAACGCTTTTTTGTATCTATTTCTCTCTCAAATTTTGTTACAACATAGAGAATTGAGATAGTTTAACGTGGGCATTGGATTCGTGTCATTCTACGCTCTAAATCAAAAGTTAGGGACGATTTAGTGCGGATATGTCAAGTTGATCGGCCAGTTAAAGTGATAATTTTAAACTGACCATTGGTGCTAAACGCTTATAACTGAAGCATAATGCATGGCATCATGCAGTTTTGGCTAGATGAGATTACTTGAACGCTTTTTTGAATCTATTTCTGTCTCAAACTTTGTCACAGTATAGAAAATTGAGCTACCTTAACGTAGGCATTGGATTCGTGTCATTTTGAACTAAAAATCATAAGTTACGGACAATTTAGTGCGGACATGTCAAGTTAATCGGCCAGTTAAAGTGATCATTCTTAAATGGTCATTGGTGCTCATGGAGTAAAGGATTATAAATGAAGTATAATGCATGGCATCACACAGTTTTGGCTAGATTAGATTACTTGAACGCTTTTTCGTATCTATTTTTTGTCAAATTTGGTCACAATATAGAAAATTGAGGTAGCTTGACGTGAGCACAGGATTCGTGTTATTTTGAGCTCTAAATCAAAACTTATGGACGATTTAATGCGGACATGGCAAGTTGATCGCCTAGTTGAAGTTATCATTCCAAACTGATCATTTGTGCTCATTGAGTAAAGGCTTATAAATGAAGCATAATGCGTGGCATCACTCAGTTCCGAACAGATTTGATCACATGGAAACTTTGTCGTATCTATTTCTATCTCAAATTTTGTCACAATTTAAAAAATTGAGCTAGCTTAACATGGGCATTGGATTCCTATCATTTTGAGCTCTAAATAAAAAGTTACGAACGATTTAGTGCAAACATGTCAAGTTGATAGGCAAGTTAAAGTGATCATTCTAAACTGATTATTGGTGCTCATTGAGTAAAGGCTTATAAATGAAGCATAATGCATGGTATCACGCAGTTCGGGATAGGTTGGATTACGTGGATACTTTGTCGTATCTATTTATGTTTGAAATTTTGTCACAATATAGAAAGGTTAGCTAGCTTAATGTGGGCATTGGATTCATGTTATTTTGAGCATTAAATCAAAATTTACGGACGATTTAGTGCGGACATGTCATGTTCATCGGCCAGTTAAAGTGATCATTCTAAACTGATCATTGGTGCTCATTGAGTAAAGGCTTATAAATGATGCATAATGCATGACATCACACAGTTCGGGATAGATTGGATTACTTTGACGCTTTGTCGTATCTATCTCAGTCACAAATTTTGTCACTATATAGAAAATTGAGCTAGCTTAACGTGGGTATTGGATTCGTGTCTTTATGAGCTCTAAATCATAAGTTATAGACGATTTAGTGGCGAAAATGTCAAGTTGATCGGCTAGTTAAAAAGTGAACATTCTTAACTGATAATTGGTGCTCATTGCGTAAAGGCTTATAATTGAAACATAATGCATGGCATCATGCAGTTTTTGTTAGATTGGATTACTTGAACACTTTTTTGTATCTATTTTGTGTCAAAATTGGTCACAATATAGAAAATTGAGCTAGCTTAACGTGGACATTGGATTCGCGTTATTCTGAGCTCAAAATCAAAAGTGACGGACGATTTAATGCGGACGTGTCAAGTTGATTGCCTAGTTAAAGTTAACATTCTAAACTGATAATTTGTGCTCATTGAGTAAAGGCTTATAAATGAAGCATAATGCATGGCATCACTTAGTTCGGCACATATTAGATTACATGGACACTTTTTCGTATCTATTTCTGTCTCAAATTTTGTCACAAGATAAAAAAATTGAGCTAGCTTAACGTGGGCATTGGATTCCTGTCCTTTTGGGCTATAAATGAAAAGTTACAGACAATTTAGTGCACACATGTCAAGTTGATCGGCAAGTTAAAATGATCATTTTAAACTGATTATTGGTGCTCATTGAGTAAAGGCTTATAAATGAAGCATAATCCATGGCATCACGCAGTTCAGGCTAGATTGGATTACATGGACACTTTGTCGTATCTATCTCCGTCTCCAAGTTTGTCACAATATAGAAAATTGAGCTAGCTTAACGTGGCCATTGGATTCGTGTCCTTATGAGCTCTAAATCATAGGTTACGGAAGATTTAGTGCGGACTTGTTAAGTTGATCGGCCAGTTGAAGTGATCATTCTTAACTGATCATTGGTGCTCATTGAGTAAAGGCTTATAAATGAGGAATAATGCATGGCATCACGCTGTTTGGTATAGATTTGATTACATGTAGCTTTGTCGTATCTATTTTTGTCTCAAATTTTGTCACAATATAGAAAATTGAGCTAGATTAGTGTGGGCATTGGATTCATGTCATTATTATCTCTAAAAAAAAAGTTACGGACGATACAATGCGAACATGTCAATTTGATCGGCCAGTTAAAGTGATCCTTCTTAACAGATCATTAGTGCCCATTGAGTAAAGGCTTACAAATGAAGCATAATGCATGACATCACGTAGTTCGGGATACATTTTGTCACAATATAGAAAATTGAGCTAGCTTAATGTGGATATTGGATTCAAGGCATTATGAGCTCTAAATCAAAAGTTACGGACGATTTAGTGCAGACCTGTCAAGGTTATCGACCAGTTAAAGTGATCTTTATGAAATCATCACTGGTGCTCATTGAGTAAACACTTATAAATGATGCATAATGCATGACATCACGTAATTCGGGATAGATTGGATTACTTGGATGCTTTGTCCTATCATTTCTGCCCCAAATTTTGTCACAATTTAGAAACTTGAGCGAGCTTAATGTGGGCATTGGATACGTGTCATTTTGAGCTATAAATCATTAGATACGGACGATTTTGTGCGGACACGTCAAGTTGATCGGCCAGTTAAAGTGATCATTTTTAATTGATCGTTGGTGCTCATTGAGTGAATGCTTATAAATGAAGCATAATGCATGGCATCACGGAGTATGATCTACATTGGATTACTTGAACACTTTTTTACATCTATTTCTGACTCATATTTTGTCACAATATTGAAAATTGAGCTAGCTTAACGTGGGCATTGGATTCGTGTCATTTTGAGCTCTAAATCAAAAGTTAGGGACGATTTAGTGCGGACATGTCAAGTTGATCCGCAAGTTAAAGTGATCATTCTAAAATGATCATTGGTGCTCATTGAGTAAAGGCTTATAAATGAAGCATAATGCATGTCTTCACGGAGTATTGGCTAGATTGGATTACTTGAATGCTTTTTTATATCTATTTCTGCCTCAAATTTTGTCACAATATAGTAAATTGAACTAGCTTAACGTGGGCATTGGATTCGTGTCATTCTTAGCTTTAAATCAAAAGTTACGGACGATTTAGTGCGGACGTGCCAAGTTGATCGGCTAGTTAAATTGATCATTCTAAACTGATCATTTGTGTTCATTCAGTAAAGGCTTATAAATGAAGCATAATGTATGAGATCATGCAGTTTTGGGTAGATTGGATTACTTGAACGCTTTTTGTATCTATTTCCGTATGAAATTTTGTTACAACATAGAGAATTGAGCTAGCTTAACGACGGCATTGGATTCTTGTCATTGTAAGCTCTAAATCAAAAGTTAGGGTCGATTTAGTGCGGACATGTCAAGTTGATCGGCCAGTTGAAGTGATCATTTTAAACTGACCATTGGTGCTAAAGGCTTATAAATGAATCATAATGCCTGGCATCATGCAGTTTTGGCTAGATTGGAATACTTGAAGGCTTTTTGAATTTATTTCTATCTCAAATTTTGTCAGTATATAGAAATTTGAGTTACTTTAACGTGGCCATTGGATTCGTGTCATTTTGAACTATAAATCATGAGTTACGGACAATTTAGTGCAGATATGTCAAGTTGATCGGCTAGTTAAAGTGATCATTCTAAACTGAACATGGTGTTTATTGAGTAAAGGCTTATAAATGAAGAATAATCCATGGCATCACGTAGTTTTGCCTAGATTGGATTACTTGAATGCTTTTCGTATCTATTTTGTGTCAAATTTGGTAACAATATAGAAAATTGAGCTAACTTAACGTGGGCATTGGATTCGTGTTATTCTGAGATCTAAATCAAAAGCTAAAAAAGATTTAAATGCGGACATCTCAAGTTGATCGCCAAGTTAAAGTTATCATTCTAAGCTGATCATTTGGGCTCATTGAGTAAAGACTTATAAATGAAGCATAATGCATGGCATAACTCAGTTCGAGACAGTTTGGATTACATGGACATTTTTTCGTATCTATTTCTGTCTCAAATTTTGTCACAATATAAAAAATTGAGCTAGCTTAATGCTGGCATTGGATTCCTGTCATTCTGATCTCTAAATCAAAAGTTACGAACGATTTAGTGCAGACATGTCAAGTTGATTGGCAATTTAAAGTATTCATTCTAAACTGATCATTGGTGCTCATAGAGTAAAGGCTTATAAATAATGAAGCATAATGCATGGCATCACGCTGTTCGGGATAGGCTGGATTACATGGAGACTTTGTTGTATCTATTTCTGTCACAAATTTTGTCACAATATAGAAAGTTGAGCTAGCTTAACATGGGCACTCGATTGGTGTTATTTTGAGCTCTAAATCAAAAGCTACAAACAATTGAATGCAGACATGTCAAGTTGACTGGCAAGTTAAAGTTATCATTCCAAAGTGATCATTGGTGCTCATTGAGTAAAGTCTTATAAATGAAGCATAATGCATGGCATCACGAAGTCCGGGATAGGCTGGATTACATGGACACTTTGTTGTATCTATTTTTGTCTCAAATTTTGTCACAATATAGAAAATTGAGCTAGCTTAACGTGGGCATTGGATTCGTTTTATTTTGAGCTCTAAATCACACTTTACGAACAATTTAGTGCGGACATGTCAAGTTGATCAGCGAGTTAAAGTGATCGTTCTAAACTGATCATTGGTTCTCATTAAGTAAAGGCTTATAAATGAAGCATAATGCATGACATCACACAGTTTGGGATAGATTGGATTACTTGGATGCTTTGTCGTATCAACTTCAGTCTCACATTTTGTCACAATATAGAAAATTGAGCTACCTTAACGTGGGCATTGGATTCGTGTCCTTATGAGCTCTAAATCATAAGTTACGAACGATATAGTGCGGACATATCAAGTTGATCGGGCAGTTAAAGTGATCATTCTTAACTAATCATTGGCGCTAATTGAGTAAAGGCTTATAAATAAAGCATAATGCATGGCATCACGAAGTTTGGGACAGATTGGATTACATGGACATTTTGTTCTTTCTATTTCTGTCTCAAATATGGTCACAATATAGAAAATTGAGCGAGCTTAATGTGGGCATTGGATTCGTGTCATTCAGAGCTCTAAATCAAAAGTTAGATACGATTTTGTGCGGACATGTCAAGTTGATCGGCCAATTAAATTGATCATTCTAAACTGATCATTTGTGCTCATTGAGTAAAGGCTTATAAATGAAGCATAATGCAGCTTTTGCTAGATTGGATTACTTAAACGCTTTTTTGTATCTATTTCTCTCTCAAATTTTGTTACAACATAGAGAATTGATATAGTTTAACGTGGGCATCGGATTCGTGTCATTCTACGCTCTATATCAAAAGTTAGGGACGATTTAGTGCGGATATGTCAAGTTGATCGGCCAGTTAAATTGATCATTTTAAACTGACCATTGGTGCTAAAGGCTTATAAATGAAGCATAATGCATGGCATCATGCAGTTTTGGCTAGATGAGATTACTTGAACGCTTTTTTGAATCTATTTCTGTCTCAAACTTTGTCACAGTATTGAAAATTGAGCTACCTTAACGTAGGCATTGGATTCGTGTCATTTTGAACTAAAAATAATAAGTTACGGACAATTTAGTGCGGACATGTCAAGTTAATCGGCCAGTTAAAGTGATCATTCTTAAATGATCATTGGTGCTCATGGAGTAAAGGATTATAAATGAAGTGTCATGCATGGCATCACACAGTCTTGGCTAGATTGGATTACTTGAACGCTTTTTCGTATCTATTTTGTGTCAAATTTGGTCAAAATATAGAAAATTGAGGTAGCTTGATGTGAGCCCTGGATTCGTGTTATTTTGAGCTCTAAATCAAAAGTTATGGACGATTTAATGCGGACATGGCAAGTTGATCGCCTAGTTGAAGTTATCATTCCAAACTGATCATTTGTGCTCATTGAGTAAAGGCTTATAAATGAAGCATAATGCGTGGCATCACTCAGTTCCGGACAGATTTGATTACATGGACACTTTGTCGTATCTATTTCTATCTCAAATTTTGTCACAATTTAAAAAATTGAGCTAGCTTAACGTGGGCATTGGATTCTATCATTTTGAGCTCTAAATAAAAAGTTACGAACGATTTAGTGCAAACATGTCAAGTTGATAGGCAAGTTAAAGTGATCATTCTAAACTGATTATTGGTGCTCATTGAGTAAAGGCTTATAAATGAAGCATAATGCATGGTATCACGCAGTTCGGGATAGGTTGGATTACGTGGATACTTTGTCGTATCTATTTATGTTTGAAATTTTGTCACAATATAGAAAGTTGAGCATTGTGGGCATTGGATTCATGTTATTTTGCGCACTAAATCAAAATTTACGGATGATTTAGTGCGAACATGTCAAGTTGATCGGCCAGTTAAAGTGATCATTGAGTAAAGGCTTATAAAAAATGCATAATGCATGACATCACACAGTTCAGGATAGATTGGATTACTTTAACGATTTGTCATATCTATCTCAGTCACAAATTTTGTCACAATATAGAAAATTGAGCTAGCTTAACGTGGGCATTGGATTCGTGTCTTTATGAGCTCTAAATCATAAGTTATAGACGATTTAGTGCGACAATGTCAAGTTGATCGGCTAGTTAAAAAGTGAACATTCTTAACTGATCATTGGTGCTCATTGCGTAAAGGCTTATAATTGAAACATAATGCGTGGCATCATGCAGTTTTGGTTATATTGGATTACTTGAACACTTTTTGTATCTATTTTGTGTCAAAATTGGTCACAATATAGAAAATTGAGCTAGCTTAACGTGGACATTGGATTCGTGTTATTCTGAGCTCAAAAGCAAAAGTGACGGACGATTTAATGCGGACGTGTCAAGTTGATCGCCTTGTTAAAGTTAACATTCTAAACTGATCATTTGTGCTCATTGAGTAAAGGCTTATAAATGAAGCATAATGCGTGGCATCACTCAGTTCCGGACAGATTTGATTACATGGACACTTTGTCGTATCTATTTCTATCTCAAATTTTGTCACAATTTAAAAAATTGAGCTAGCTTAACGTGGGCATTGGATTCTATCATTTTGAGCTCTAAATAAAAAGTTACGAACGATTTAGTGCAAACATGTCAAGTTGATAGGCAAGTTAAAGTGATCATTCTAAACTGATTATTGGTGCTCATTGAGTAAAGGCTTATAAATGAAGCATAATCCATGGCATCACGCAGTTCAGGCTAGATTGGATTACATGGACACTTTGTCGTATCTATCTCCGTCTCCAATTTTGTCACAAAATAGAAAATTGAGCTAGATTAACGTGGCCATTGGATTCGTGTCCTTATGAGCTCTAAATCATAGGTTACGGAAGATTTAGTGCGGACTTGTTAAGTTGATCGGCCAGTTAAAGTGATCATTCTTAACTGATCATTGGTGCTCATTGAGTAAAGGCTTATAAATGAGGAATGATGCATGGCATCACGCTTTTTGGTATAGATTTGATTACATGTAGCTTTGTCGTATCTATTTTTGTCTCAAATTTTGTCACAATATAGAAAATTGAGCTAGATTAGTGTGGGCATTGGATTCATGTCATTATTATCTCTAAATCAAAAGTTACGGACGATAGAATGCGAACATGTCAATTTGATCGGCCAGTTAAAGTGATCATTCTTAACAGATCATTAGTGCCCATTGAGTAAAGACTTACAAATGAAGCATAATGCATGACATCACGTAGTTCCGGATACATTTTGTCACAATATAGAAAATTGAGCTAGCTTAATGTGGATATTGGATTCAAGGCATTATGAGCTCTAAATCAAAAGTTACGGACGATTTAGTGCAGACCTGTCAAGGTTATCGACCAGTTAAAGTGATCTTTATGAACTCATCACTGGTGCTCATTGAGTAAACACTTATAAATGATGCATAATGCATGACATCACGCAATTCAGGATAGATTGGATTACTTGGATGCTTTGTCTTATCATTTCTGCCCCAAATTTTGTCGCAATTTAGAAACTTGAGCTAGATTAACGTGGGCATTGGATACGTGTCATTTTGAGCTATAAATCATAAGACACGGACGATTTTGTGCGGACACGTCAAGTTGATCGGCCAGTTAAAGTGATCATTTTTAATTGATAGTTGGTGCTCATTGAGTGAATGCTTATAAATGAAGCATAATGCATGGCATCACGGAGTATTTTGAGCTCTAAATCAAAAGTTACGAACGATTTAGTGCAAACATGTCAAGTTGATAGGCAAGTAAAAGTGATCATTCTAAACTGATTATTGGTGCTCATTGAGTAAAGGCTTATAAATGAAGCATAATGCATGGTATCACGCAGTTCGGGATAGGTTGGATTACGTGGATACTTTATCATATCTATTTATGTTTGAAATTTTGTCACAATATAGAAAGTTGAGCTAGCTTAACGTGGGCATTGGATTCATGTTATTTTGAGCACTAAATAAAAATTTACGGACGATTTAGTGCGGACATGTCAAGTTGATCGGCAAGTTCAAGTGATCATTCTAAAATGATCATTGGTGCTCATTGAGTAAAGGCTTATAAATGAAGCATAATGCATGGCTTCACGGAGTATTGGCTAGATTGGATTACTTGAATGCTTGTTTTTATATCTATTTTTGTCTCAAATTTTGTCACTATATAGTAAATTGAACTAGCTTAACGTGGGCATTGGATTCGTGTCACTCTTAGCTTTAAATCAAAAGTTACGGACGATTTAGTGCGGACGTGCCAAGTTGATCGGCTAGTTAAATTGATCATTCTAAACTGATCATTTGTGTTCATTGAGTAAAGGCTTATAAATGAAGCATAATGTATGGGATCATGCAGTTTTGGGTAGATTGGATTACTTGAACGCTTTTTTGTATCTATTTCCGTATGAAATTTTGTTACCACATAGAGAATTGAGCTAGCTTAACGACGGCATGGGATTCTTCTCATTCAAAGCTCTAAATCAAAAGTTAGGGTCGATTTAGTGCGGACATGTCAAGTTGATCGGCCAGTTAAAGTGATCATTTTAAACTGACCATTGGTGCTAAAGGCTTAAAAATGAATCATAATGGCTGGCATCATGCATTTTTGGCTAGATTGGATTACTTGAACGCTTTTTGAATTTATTTCTATCTCAAATTTTGTCAGTATATAGAAATTTGAGTTACTTTAACGTGGCCATTGGATTCGTGTCATTTTGAGCTATAAATCATGAGTTACGGACAATTTAGTGCAGATATGTCAAGTTGATCGGCTAGTTAAAGTGATCATTCTAAACTGAACATGGTGTTCATTGACTAAAGGCTTATAAATGAAGCATAATCCATGGCATCACGTAGTTTTGCCTAGATTGGATTACTTGAACGCTTTTTGTATCTATTTTGTGTCAAATTTGGTCACAATATAGAAAATTGAGCTAGCTTAACGTGGGCATTGGATTCGTGTTATTCTGAGCTCTAATTCAAAAGCTAAAAAAGATTTAATGGGGGCATCTCAAGTTGATCGCCAAGTTAAAGTTATCATTCTGAGCTGATCATTTGGGCTCATTGAGTAAAGGCTTATAAATGAAGCATAATGCATGGCATCACTCAGTTCCGGACAGATTGAATTACATGGACACTTTGTCGTATCTATCTCTGTCTCAAATTTTGTCACAATATAAAAAATTGAGCTCGATTAACATGGGCATTGGATTCCTGTCATTCTGAGCTCTAAATCAAAAGTTACGTACAATTTAGTGCAGATATGTCAAGTTGATCTGCAAGTTAAGTTGATCATTCTAAACTTATCATTGGTGCATATTGAGTAAAGGCTTATAAATGAAGCATAATGCATGGCATCAAGCAATTCATGATATATTGGATTACATGGACACTTTGTCGTATCTATTTCTATCTCAAATTTTGCCACAATATAGAAAATTGAGCTAGCTTAACGTGGGCATTGGATTCGTGTGATTTTGAGCTCTAAATCAAAATTTACAGATGATTTAGTGCGGACATGTCAAGTTGATCGGCCAGTTAAAGTGATCATTCTATACTGATCATTGGTCCTCATTGAGTAAATCCTTATAAGTGATGCATAATGCATGACATCACATAGTTCCTGATAAATTGGATTACTTGGACGCTTTGTCGTATCTATTTCAGTCTCAAATTTTGTCATAATATAGAAAATTGAGCTATCTTAACGTGGGCATTGGATTTGTGTCCTTATGAGCTCTAAATCATAAGTTACGGACGATTTAGTGCGGACAGGTCAAGTTGATCGGCCAGTTAAAGTGATCATTTTTAACTGATCATTGGTGCTTATTGAGTAAAGGCTAATAAATGAAGTATAATGCATGGCATCACACAGTTTTGGCTAGATTGGATTACTTTAACGCTTTTTTGTATCTATTTTGTGTCAAATTTGGTCACAATATAGAAATTTGAGCTACCTTAACGTGGGCGTTAGATTCTTGTTATTCTGAGCTCTAAATCAAAGTTACGGACGATTGAATGCGGACATGTCAAGTTGATCGCCTAGTTAAAGTTATCATTCGAAACTGATCATTTGTGCTCATTTAGTAAAGGCCTTTAAATGAAGCGTAATGCATGGCATCACTCAGTTTGAGACAGATTGGATTACATGGACGCTTTATTCGTATGTATTTCAGTCTAAAATTTTGTTACAATATAGAAAATTGAGATAGGTTAACATGGGCATTGGATTCT
The DNA here is from genome assembly GCA_018901935.1 of Pugionium cornutum. NCBI lineage: Eukaryota > Viridiplantae > Streptophyta > Magnoliopsida > Brassicales > Brassicaceae > Pugionium > Pugionium cornutum. The sequence goes on from CM032163.1 coordinate 27,253,338, forward strand.
TGTCATTCGGAGCTCTAAATCAAAAGTTATAGACGATTTAGTGCGGACATGTTAAGTTGATCGGCCAGTTAAAGTGATCATTCTTACCTGATCATTGGTGCTCGTTGAGTAAAGGCTTATAAATGATGCATAATGCATGACATCACACAGTTCGGGATAGATTGGATTACATTGACGCTTTGTCGTATCTATCTCAGTCCCAAATTTTGTCACAATATAGGAAATTGAGCTAGCTTAACGTGGGCATTGGATTCGTGTCTTTATGAGCTCTAAATCATAAGTTATAGACGATTTAGTGCGAAAAAGTCAAGTTGATCGGCTAGTTAAAAAGTGAACATTCTTAACTGATCATTGGTGCTCATTGCGTAAAGGCTTATAATTGAAACATAATGCGTGGCATCATGCAGTTTTGGTTAGATTGGATTACTTGAACACTTTTTTATATCTATTTTGTGTCAAAATTGGTCACAATATAGAAAATTGAGCTAGCTTAACGTGGGCATTGGATTCGTGTTATTCTGAGCTCAAAATCAAAAGTGACGGACGATTTAATGCGGACGTGTCAAGTTGATCACCTAGTTAAAGTTATCATTCCAAACTGATCATTTGTGCTCATTGAGTAAAGGTTTATAAATGAAGCATAATGCATGGCATCACTTAGTTCGGTACAGATTGGATTACATGGACATTTTTTCGTATCTATTTCTGTCTCAAATTTTGTCACAAGATAAAAAATTGAGCTAGCTTAACGTGGGCATTGGATTCCTGTCCTTTTCAGCTATAAATGAAAAGTTACAGACAATTTAGTGCACACATGTCAAGCTGATCGGCAAGTTAAAATGATCATTCTAAACTGATTGTTGGTGCTCATTGAGTAAAGGCTTATAAATGAAGCATAATCCATGGCATCACGCAGTTCAGGCTAGATTGGATTACATGGACACTTTGTCGTATCTATCTCCGTCTCCAATTTTGTAACAATATAGAAAATTGAGCTAGCTTAACGTGGCCATTGGATTCGTGTCCTTATGAGCTCTAGATCATAGTTATGGAAGATTTAGTGCGGACATGTTAGGTTGATCGGCCAGTTAAAGTGAGCATTCTTAACTGATCATTGGTGCTCATTGAGTAAAGGCTTATAAATGAGGCATAATGCATGGCATCACGCTGTTTGGTATAGATTTGATTACATGTAGCTTTTTCGTATCTATTTTCGTCTCAAATTTTGTCACAATATAGAAAATTGAGCTAGATTAGTGTGGGCATTGGATTCATGTCATTATTATCTCTAAATCAAAAGTTACGGACGATAGAATGCGAACATGTCAAGTTGATTGGCCAGTTAAAGTGATCATTCTTAACAGATCATTAGTGCTCATTGAGTAAAGGCTTACAAATGAAGCATAATGCATGACATCTCGTAGTTCGGGATAAATTTTGTCACAATATAGAAAATTGAACTAGCTTAAAGTGGATATTGGATTCAAGGCATTATGAGCTCTAAATCAAAAGTTACGGACGATTTAGTGCGGACCTGTCAAGGTTATCGACCAGTTAAAGTGATCTTTATGAACTCATCACTGGTGCTCATTGAGTTAACACTTATAAATAATGCATAATGCATGACATCACGCAATTCGGGATAGATTGGATTACTTGGATGCTTTGTCTTATCATTTTTGCCCCAAATTTTGTCACAGTTTAGAAATTTGAGCTAGCTTAACGTGGGCATTGGATACGTGTCATTTTGAGCTATAAATCAAAAGATATGGACGATTTGATGCGGACACGTCAAGTTGATCGGCCAGTTAAAGTGATCATTTTTAATTTATCGTTGGTACTCATTGAGTAAATGCTTATAAGTGATGCATAATGCATGACATCACATAGTTCCTGATAAATTGGATTACTTGGACGCTTTGTCGTATCTATTTCAGTCTCAAATTTTATCATAATATAGAAAATTGAGCTATCTTAACGTGGGCATTGGATTCGTGTCCTTATGAGCTCTAAATCATAAGTTACGGACTATTTATTGCGGACAGGTCAAGTTGATCGGCCAGTTAAAGTGATCATTTTTAACTGATCATTGGTGCTCATTGAGTAAAGGCAAATAAATGAAGCATAATGCATGGCATCACACAATTTTGGCTAGATTGGATTACTTGAACGCTTTTTTGTATCTATTTTGTGTCAAATTTGGTCACAATATAGAAATTTGAGTTAGCTTAACGTGGGCGTTAGATTCTTGTTATTCTGAGCTCTAAATCAAAGTTACGGACGATTGAATGCGAACATGTCAAGTTGATCGCCTAGTTAAAGTTATCATTCAAAACTGATCATTTGTGCTCATTTAGTAAAGGCCTTTAAATGAAGCATAATGCATGGCATCACTCAGTTTGAGACAGATTGGATTACATGGACGCTTTATTCGTATGTATTTCAGTCTAAAATTTTGTCACAATATAGAAAATTGAGATAGGTTAACATGGGCATTGGATTCTTGTCATTCGGAGCTCTAAATCAAAAGTTATAGACGATTTAGTGCGGACATGTTAAGTTGATCGGCCAGTTAAAGTGATCATTCTTACCTGATCATTGGTGCTCGTTGAGTAAAGGCTTATAAATGATGCATAATGCATGACATCACGAAGTTCGGGATAGATTGGATTACTTTGACGCTTTGTCGTATCTATCTCAGTCCCAAATTTTGTCGCAATATAGAAAATTGAGCTAGCTTAACGTGGGCATTGGATTCGTGTCTTCATGAGCTCTAAATCATAAGTTATAGATGATTTAGTGCGAAAAAGTCAAGTTGATCGGCTAGTTAAAAAGTGAACATTCTTAACTGATCATTGGTGCTCATTGCGTAAAGGCTTATAATTGAAACATAATGCATGGCATCATGCAGTTTTGGTTAGATTGGATTACTTGAACACTTTTTTATATCTATTTTGTGTCAGAATTGGTCACAATATAGAAAATTGAGCTAGCTTAACGTGGGCATTGGATTCGTGTTATTCTGAGCTCAAAATCAAAAGTGACGGACGATTTAATGCGGATGTGTCAAGTTGATCACCTAGTTAAAGTTATCATTCCAAACTGATCATTTTTGCTCATTGAGTAAAGGCTTATAAATGAAGCATAATGCATGGCATCACTTAGTTCGGTACAGATTGGATTACATGGACATTTTTTCGTATCTATTTCTGTCTCAAATTTTGTCACAGATAAAAAATTGAGCTAGCTTAACGTGGGCATTGGATTCCTGTCCTTTTCAGCTATAAATGAAAAGTTACAGACAATTTAGTGCACACATGTCAAGCTGATCGGCAAGTTAAAATGATCATTCTAAACTGATTATTGGTCCTCATTGAGTAAAGGCTTATAAATGAAGCATAATCCATGGCATCACGCAGTTCAGGCTAGATTGGATTACATGGACACTTTGTCGTATCTATCTCCGTCTCCAATTTTGTCACAATATAGAAAATTGAGCTAGCTTAACGTGGCCATTGGACTCGTGTCCTTATGAGCTCTAGATCATAGGTTACGGAAGATTTAGTGCGGACATGTTAGGTTGATCGGCCAGTTAAAGTGAGCATTCTTAACTGATCATTGGTGCTCATTGAGTAAAGGCTTATAAATGAAGCATAATGCATGGCATCACACTGTTTGGTATAGATTTATTACATGTAGCTTTTTCGTATCTATTTTTGTCTCAAATTTTGTCACAATATAGAAAATTGAGCTAGATTAGTGTGGGCATTGGATTCATGTCATTATTATCTCTAAATCAAAAGTTACGGACGATAGAATGCGAACATGTCAAGTTGATTGGCCAGTTAAAGTGATCATTCTTAACAGATCATTAGTGCTCATTGAGTAAAGGCTTACAAATGAAGCATAATGCATGACATCACGTAGTTCGGGATAAATTTTGTCACAATATAGAAAATTGAACTAGCTTAAAGTGGATATTGGATTCAAGGCATTATGAGCTCTAAATCAAAAGTTACGGACGATTTAGTGCGGACCTGTCAAGGTTATCGACATGTTAAAGTGATCTTTATGAACTCATCACTGGTGCTCATTGAGTAAACACTTATAAATGATGCATAAAGCATGACATCACGCAATTCGGGATAGATTGGATTACTTGGATGCTTTGTCTTATCATTTCTGCCCCAAATTTTGTCACAATTTAGAAACTTGAGCTAGCTTAACGTGGGCATTGGATACGTGTCATTTTGAGCTATAAATCATAAGATATGGACGATTTGATGCGGACACGTCAAGTTGATCGGCCAGTTAAAGTGATCATTTTTAATTTATTGTTGGTACTCATTGACTGAATGCTTATAAATGAAGCATAATGCATGGCATCACGGAGTATTGTCTAGATTGGATTACTTGAACACTTTTTTACATCTAGTTCTGACTCAAATTTTGTCAGAATATAGAAAATTGAGCTCTAAATCAAAAGTTAGGGATGATTTAGTGCGGACATGTCAAGTTGATCGGCAAGTTAAAGTGATCATTCTAAAATGATCATTGGTGCTCATTGAGTAAAGGCTTATAAATGAAGCATAATGCATGGCTTCACGGAGTATTGGCTAGATTGGATTACTTGAATGCTTTTTTATATCTGTTTCTGCCTCAAATTTTGTCACATTATAGTAAATTGAACTAGTTTAACGTGGGCATTAGATTCGTGTCATTCTGAGCTCTAAATCAAAAGTTACAAACGATTTAGTGCGATCATGTCAAGTTGATCGGCCAGTTAAAGTGATCATTCTAAACTGATCATTGGTGCTCATTGAGTAAAGGCTTATAAATGATACATAATACATGACATCAGGCACTTCGGCATATATTGGATTACTTGGACTCTTTTATATCTAATTCTGCCTCAATTTTTGTCACAATATAGAAAATAGAGCTAGTTTAACGTGGGCATTGGATTCGTGTCATTCTTAGCTCTAAAGCAAAAGTTACGGACGATTTAGTGCGGGCGTGCCAAGTTGATTGGCTAGTTAAATTGATCATTCTAAATTGATCATTCTAAACTGATCATTTGTGTTCATTGAGTAAAGGCTTATAAACGAAGCATAATGTATGGGATCATGCAGTTTTGGGTAGATTGGATTACTTGAACGCTTTTTGTATCTATTTCCGTATGAAATTTTGTTACAACATAGAAAATTGACCTAGCTTAACGTGGGCTGGATTCTTGTCATCCTAAGCTCTAAATAAAAAGTTAGGGTCGATTTAGTGCGGACATGTCAAGTTGATCGGCCAGTTAAAGTGATCATTTTAAACTGACCATTGGTGCTAAAGGCTTATAAATGAATCATAATGCATGGCATCATGCAGTTTTGGCTAGATTGGATTACTTGAACGCTTTTTGAATTTATTTCTATCTCAAATTTTGTCACTATATAGAAATTTGAGTTACTTTAACGTGGCCATTGGATTCGTCTCATTTTGAGCTATAAATCATGAGTTACGGACAATTTAGTGCAGATATGTCAAGTTGATCGGCTAGTTAAAGTGATCATTCTAAACTGAACATGGTGTTCATTGAGTAAAGGCTTATAAATGAAGCATAATCCATGGCATCACGTAGTTTTGCCTAGATTGGATTACTTGAACGCTTTTTGTATCTATTTTGTGTCAAATTTGGTCACAATAAAGAAAATTGAGCTAGCTTAACATGGGCATTGGATTCGTGTTATTATGAGCACTAAATCAAAAGCTAAAAAAGATTTAATGCGTACATCTCAAGTTGATCGCCTAGTTAAAGTTATCATTCTAAGCTGATCATTTGGGCTCATTGAGTAAAGGCTTATAAATGAAGCATAATGCATGGCATCACTCAGTTCCGGACAGATTGAATTACATGGACACTTTGTCGTATCTATGTCTATCTCAAATTTTGTCACAATATAAAAAATTGAGCTCGAGTAACGTGGGCATTGGATTCCTGTCATTCTGAGCTCTAAATCAAAAGTTATGGACAATTTAGTGCGGATATGTCAAGTTGATCGGCCAGTTAAAGTGATCATTCTTTTGATGATTGTTTCTCATTGAGTAAAGGCTTATTAATGAAGCATAATGCATGGCATCATGCAGTTCGAGATAGATTGGATTACATGGACGGTTTTTGTATCTATTTCTGTCTCAAATTCTGTTACAATATAAAAAATATAAATAGATTAATCTGGGCATTGGATTTGTTTCGTTCTGAGCTCTCAATCAAAAGTTACGGACGATTTAGTGCACACATGTCAAGTTCATCGGCCAGTTCAAGTGATCATTTTAAACTGATCACTGGTGATCATTGATTAAAGACTTATAAATGAAGCATAATGCATGGCACCACTCAGTTTGGCTAGAATGGATTACTTGAACGCTTTCTCGTATCTATTTCTGTTTTTAAATTTTGTCACAATATAGAAAATTGAGCTAGTTTAATGTGGGCATTGGATTCGTGTCATTATGAGCTATAAATCAAAAGTTATGGATGATTTACTGCAGACATGTCAAGTTGATCGCCTAGTTAAATTGATGATTCTAAACTGATCATCGGTGCTCATTGAGTAAAGGCTTATAAATGAAGCATAATGCATGCCAACATATAGTTTTAAATAGATTTAGTTACTTGGAGGACTAGTCGAAGCCATTTTAGTCCTAAATTTTATCACAATATAAAAAATTGAGCTAGCCTAACGTGGGCATTGGATTCGTTTCAAATTGATCAGCCAGTTAAAGTGATCATTCTGAATAATCATTAGTGCTCATTGAGTACAGGCTTATAAATGAAGCATAATGCATGATATCACACAGTTCGGGATAGATTGGATAACTTGGATGCTTTGTCGTACCTATTTCTGTCTCAAATTTTGTCACAATATAGAAAATTGAGCTATCTTAACATGGGCATTGGATTCGTGTCATTCTGAGCTCTAAATAAAAATTTACGGACGATTTAGTGCAGACATATCAAGTTGATCGCCTACTTAAAGTGATCATTCTAAACTGATCATTGGTCCTCATTGAGTAGAAGATTATAAATGAAGCATAATGCATGACATCACGCAGGTAGGGACAGATTGGATTACTTAGACGCTTTGTCGTATCACTTTCTAACTCAAATTTCGACATAGTACCAGAAAATTGAGCTAGCTTAACGTGGGCATTAAATTCGTTTAATTATGAGCTTTAAATCAAAAGTTACATACAATTTAATGCAAACACGTCAAGGTGATCGCACAGTTAAAGTGATCATTCTAAACTGATCATTGGTGCTCATTGAGTAAAGGCTTATAAATGAAGCATTATGCATGGAATCACGCAGTTTTGGCTATATTGGATTACTTGAACACTTTTTCGTATCTATTTCGGTCTCAATTTTTTTTCAAAATATAGAAAATTGAGCTAGCTTAATGTGGGCATTGGATTCGGGTCACTCTGAGCTCTAAATCAAAACTTACGTATGATTTAATGCGGGCATGTCAAGTTGATCGGCTAGGTAAAGTGATTTTTCTAAATTGATCATTGGTGCTCATTGAATAAAGGCATATAAATGAAGCATAATGTATGACATCACGCAGTTCGGGTTAGATTGGATTACATGGACAATTTGTCATATCTATTTCCGTCTAAATTTTTTTCACAATATTGAAAGTTGGTCTAGTTGGACGCTTTGTCGTATCTTGTTCTGTCTTAAATTTTGTCACAATAGATAAAATATTGAGCTAGCTTAACGTGGGCATTGGATTAGTGTCATTCTAAGATCTAAATCATATGTTGTGGACGATTTATTGTGGACATATCAAGTTGATCGGCAAGTTAAAATGATCATTATAAACTGATCATTGGTGCTCATTGAGTTAAAGCTTATAAACGAAGAATAATGCATGGCATCCGGCAGTTTGGGATAGATTGGATTAATTGGATGCCTTTTCGTAAATATTTCTTTGTCAAATTTTGTCACATTATAGATTATTGGGCTCGCTTAACGTGGGCATTGGATTCGTGCCTTTCTAAGCTCTAAATCAAAAGTAACGGACGATTTTGTGGGACTTTTAAAGTTGATAGGCCAGTAAAAATGATCATTCTAAACTGATCATTGGTGCTCATTGAGTAAAGGTTTATAAATGCAGTATTATGCATGGAATCACGCAGTTTTGGCTATATTGGATTACTTGAACACTTTTTCGTATCTATTTCTGAAACACCCTTCCCGGATTATCAGTCCGAAGAGGTTGTTCCCTTTCGGATCCACCAAGGAATTCCGAGTCTAAGGTCCATATTTTAGGGTCTCTTATCTAGTTTAAGTCCGATTTCGAGTTATTCTGAGATTCATGGGTTATGTTAGAGTCATTTATAGAGTCATATATAAAAGATCCGGAATTTCATTGAAGTATATAAGTAGGATTCGTTACAACATGATAGTTTGCCCAAGGGCTTACATATTCAACAATCCTAACTACCCGGATCCATACACCACCCATATACTCGGATCACCAGTCTTGCGCTCAAGCCAAATCCTTACCACGATCACCATCTTTTCCTGAAAAAGGCCAAAGCCGCTTAATTATTCTGGACTTAGCCAATAATACTCGAAAGGGTTTAAGAAACATGCATGAATGAATGCAACTCATGCAAAACCCGTTAAGTCTCTAAGTTCAACTTAGAATTCGACCAAGACAGACTCTGTCCGGACTTGGGCAGATCCGATCGACCAGCCGGCTATGGTAGGCATCACCCGAACCCTTTGGCCAGTCGATACTTGCCCTGAAAGACTCGATCCGATCTATGGGGAGTCCAAGCCGACTATCTGTCCGGAAAGGTTTCACCCTATCCCGATCATTCAGCCAAGTTTACCCACCAATCCCGCCTTGGATTCCCTTACTCACCGAACCACCGGGGAAGAGGAATCCCAGTGTAAAGGGAAGTGGATTACTTACCTTTCCACGCCTAGCCTTTAATCGCGTACCCCAAAGTTGGTTTCCCGATCCAAGGCTCACAATCTCTACCTCACTCGATCTCACCCCTCTCGAATATTGCCTTAGAAAATTCTAGGATTTCTTCCTCTCCCAGCGTGTATCCTTGTGTCGACCCCAAGCCCTCTATTTATAGGGCTCGTGGTCGGTTTTTCACGAACGGTCACGGCTTTTGCTCGACCACTCAACGTTTCTGGTCGAACCGTTGTGCCTGGTCGTGGCACTGGTTCGGCACCAACTGTCCGAGCCATTGCTAGTGGCCAGTTGGCCCCAACTATCAACCAGCTCGTCTAACCTCCGGCCAGCTCACCCGACTGCCGGTCAGCTCTCCCAACTGTCGACCAGCTCGCCCAGCTACCGGCCAGCTCGCCAAGCTACCGGCCAGCTTGCCCAGCTGCCGTCCAGCTCACCCAGCTACCGGCCAGCTCGCCCAGCTGTCGATCAGCTCGCCCTACCGATCTTTACCGAGGATCAGGGGTGTTACAAGTCTCCCCCACTTGAAGTGGATTCGTCCCCGAATCCAGACCAAGTACCTGTTTGGTTTCCCACTCCTCGAACCACTTAGGCAATTCAGCCTTCATTTTGTCTTCGGTTTCCCAAGTGGTTTCTTCGGTCCCATTGCACTTCCATACTACTTTGACCATCCGAACTACCTTTCTTCTGGTAACTCTTTCCATTCGGTCCATGATCCGAACTGGAATAGCTTCTAAGGTTACATTTTCCCTTAGTCCAGCAGGTGGTGCAGAAATGACTATGTCTTGATCCGATAGGCACTTCCTCAGTTGCGACACATGGAAGTATGGAACATGTCCATTTCGGGTGGTAAGTCCAGTTTTTATGCCACTAATCCAACCCTTTCTGTGATTTTAAACGGGCCTAAGTACCTTGGATTCAACTTCCCGCTCTTCGAAGTTCGATTCCTTCCTTTAAATGTGATTGTTTTCAAATATACCCAATCACCCACCTCGAACTCAAAATTCCTCCTTCGTTTGTCCGCATAACTTTTCTGTCTGTCTTGTGCTTCCTTCATTTTGATCCTTAAGAATTTGATCTTTTCGGTGGTTTCATCCACAATATCTGGTCCAAGGGTCCTACGCTCCCCCACTTCGGTCCAACACAATGGGGTCCGACAAGGCCGCCCATACAATGCTTCGTAAGGAGACATTCCGATGCTCGTCTGGAAGCTATTGTTGTATGAGAACTCGGCCAAGGGCAAATATTTCCCCCATGATCCGCCCCAATCCAAAACACATGCACGCAACATGTCCTCAAGTGTCTGGATGGTTTGTCCGGATTGCCCATCTGTTTGGGGGTGGTAAGCCGTGCTCATGTTCACCCTCGTTCCTAAGGCCTTTTGAAATGCCTTCCAAAAATGGGCCATGAATCGTGGGTCCCGATCTGAGACAATGCTTACCGGAACTCCATGCAATCGGACTATCTCTTCCACATAACGTGTTGCAATTCTTTCAGCCCCATCCGTTTTCTGAATAGCCAAGAAGTGTGCTGACTTGGTCAACCTATCCACGACCACCCAGATAGCATCATGCCGTGCCTTGGTCCTTGGTAACCCACTCACAAAATCCATTGTGATATGGTCCCACTTCCATTCCGGAATGGGTAAGTTTTGCAGCAGCCCACTCGGAACTTGGTGTTCTGCCTTGACCAGTTGGCAAGTCGGACACTTAGCCACCCATTCAGCTACATTTCTCTTCAGTCCTGCCCAATGGTAGTACCGCTTCAAGTCTCGGTACATCTTACTCGCACCCGGGTGAATTGCGAATCTGGACTGATGTGCTTCCCTTAGGATTTCTTCTCTTAATTCTGGTACATTAGGGACGCACACTCGTCCTCTTATCACAATTGTCCCGTTGTTCGATTTCCCATACTCGGACTGATTGTTCTGGACCGCTTGGTTCAGCAGTTCATCTTTTTCTTGGGCTATTCGGATCTTACTCAATAGATCTGCCCGATTTGCTGCGTCTATACCCAACGGTTCTGGTTTGTTTGATATTGCATTCAAATGCATCATCTTAACGAGTCTGACAAGGGTTTCCGCATCCTTTCCCGCATGAACATCCGAACGCCTCCTACTCAAGGCATCCGCCACAAGATTTGCCTTTCCCGGGTGGTAGGCAATATCTAGATCATAATCAGCCACGAATTCCATCCACCTTCTTTGCCTAAGGTTCAATTCGGGTTGAGTGGAAATGTACTTTAGACTCTTATGGTCGGTAAAAACTTGCACTTTGGCTCCATACAAGTATGACCGCCAAATCTTTAATGCAAAGATTACTGCCGCCATTTCTAAGTCATGAGTGGGATAGTTTCCTTCATGTTTCCGCAATTGCCTTGATGCATAGGCAATCACCCTACCCTTTTGCATCAGAACAGCACCCAATCCAGTTCTGGATGCGTCTGTGTATACCGCATAAGGCTCATCAGGTTCAGGTAGTGCCAAGACTGGTGCAATCGTTAGCATCTCCTTCAACCGTTGGAAACATTCCTCGCACTCGTCTGTCCACTCGTACTTAGCATCGTTCCCGGTTAGACAAGTCATGGGGTAAGCCATTTTCGCAAACCCATTGACAAAACGTCTATAGTATCCGGCCAAACCCAGGAAGCTCCTAATCTCAGTTGCATTCCGAGGCCTCGGCCAATCCTTGATAGCCTTAACTTTCTCCGGGTCTACTGACACCCCTTGGTCCGACACAATGTGTCCCAAGAACCCAATACTTCTCTGCCAAAAGCTACACTTGCTTAGCTTGGCGTAAAGCTTGTGCTTCCTCAACCGTTCCATCACCACCCTTAGATGATTTTGGTGCATTTCATGGCCCTTTGAATAGACGAGGATGTCATCAATGAAAATGATAACAAACTCATCTAAACAATCCCGAAATACCCTATTCATCATCTTCATAAAGGCTGCCGGTGCATTGGTTAAACCGAAGGGCATCACTACAAACTCGTAGTGTCCATATCTTGTCCGAAAAGCCGTCTTCCGAATATCCGATGACTCAATCGGAATTTGGTGATATCCCTGGGCCAAATTGATCTTTGAGAACCAGGTCGAACCTCTGAGTTGATCCAACAACTCATCAATTCGGGGTAATGGGTACTTGTTCTTTACCGTAACCCGATTCAATCCCCGATAATCGATGCAAAGCCTAAAGCTTCCATCCTTCTTTTTCACAAACAGCACCGGTGCACCCCAAGGTGACTCACTCGGCCTGATGAATCTTTTATCCAACAGTTCTTCCAACTGTTTCTTTAACTCAGCCATCTCGGCTGGAGCCATACGATAGGGTGCTTTCGAGATTGGGGCAATCCCTGGTTCCAATTCAATCGTGAATGGATCCGACCTATCAGGTGGTAACCCGAACAAAGTCTGGAACACATCCGCGAATTCATTGACCACTGGGATATCCTTTAACTCCCAACTCTTCTTATTTCCCTTGGTGCTTATCGTGGCTACGTAGGCCTCGCACCCCTTCTCTAGCATCCGTTCTGCCTGGATTGCTGAGATTACCAAACTTCCCGAGGTGGGTTGGATCCCTTGGAATTCCAATCTACCTTCCTCTTTCTCAAACCGAACTCGGCCCCTATGACACTCTTGGGTTGCCTAGTTCATTCCCAGCCAGTCCATACCCAAGATTACCTCGTAATCCTTGAGTTGGACGACTACCAAGTCGGCCGGCAAATTGACATTCCCAATCATAACCGGGATGTTCCTCACAATTCCCAGGGAATTCATTATTTGCCCTCCAGCCGCTTGTACTTTACCCATTCCAGAGATGGGTTCTCCTTGAATCCCACTCTTTTTAAACCATTCCGGGCTTACAAAGCAATGTGAAGCCCCGGAATCAAACAGGACGTGTGTTTCAACACCGCCCACAACCAAGGTCCCTACACATTCATCCTGAATGCTAAGTACCCTACTGTTTATGCATGCCATGCAATGCTCAATTTTTATTTAACAGTTAGGGTTATGTACGTACCAGTGATCGAGCTGTACCTGCCCGTATCGCCCATGTCCCGCGATAGCTCATAAACCCGCGGTGTTACGGCCTGCCTCTTAGCCGCTGGCTTGATTACCCCACGGTAGTCTTTTCGTTCGGGTTGCCTTTCGGCTGTCCCTTTGGGACAATCCTTCCTGATGTGGCCTGACTTACCACAGTTGAAGCAAGTCCTCGAGTCATCACTCGGCAATCCTTGCTGTCCGTAATCCATCCTTGGGCAGTTGCGGGTAGCATGTTCCTTGTTACCGCAACGTGCACATGCTCCCATCGCCTTCCAGCATTCCCCACCGTGCCTCCTACCACACGTCTTGCATTCCCTAACTTTTCCTAGGGGTTTGCTGGAGTCTTCAACCTTATCCCACTTTCTTTTCCGATCACCACCACTTGACTGGCCGTATCGATTCGGGAATTTGGATTCTTTCAACCGGTTCTCCTCCTCGATCCCCTCCTCGATCAAGGCAGCCCTTTCCACCAATTCAGTGACTGATCCGAACTTCTGCGCCAAGCAGTGGTTACGGATTTCGACCCTTAGTCCATGCATGAACCGGCGCACTTGCCCGAGTTCATCCTCAAGATCTCTTCCCGCATAACGCCTTAAGCGGTTAAATTTTTCTTCATATTCCCGGACAGTTCGGTTCCCTTGAACCAATTCCAGGTATGAGCACTCCAATCGGTCCCACGCCTCTGATGGAAACAATTTCTTATTGAATTCTCCTTCAAACTCCTCGAAAGTTCGAATCCTTTCACCCAACCGTTTATCCACGGCAACCCACCAGTTATGCGCATCCCCTTCCAGGAAGTGGACTGCGATATCTTTGCGGTAGTCACCGGGACACCTTGTTGATTGAAAATTCCTCACCAAATGATTCTTCCACTCATCAGCCTTAATTGGGTCAGATTCCCCAGCGAAACTACCTGTTTTAAGGTGTATCATGTATTCTAGGATGCTCAAATACCCCACCTTCTTTCTAGCGGACTTAGGTGCGTCATCTAGGATGACCACATCCTGGTTCTCCATAGGAACCGGTTCTTCGCCCATGTGTGGCACCTCAGGAACCGGTGCCTTGGGCTTAACCGCCTCAGTCAGTATAGCCAACTGACTTATCACGGTTCTCATTGTGTTCCACATTTCTTGTGGGCTCGGAACCGCATCAGGATTTACATCCGCGGCTTCCTGGTCGTGTTGTCTTTCTTCACCCGCATGTGTGCGATGAGCAGTAGACTCCTCATCCTCACCCTCAGGATGGTCCTGCTCAATGGCCGCCACATGCGCCGTCGAAGGCTCAAATACATTCGGATTCGGCAAGGCTCCAATGTTTTGGCTTGGTTCACCACCTCTTGCCTTATCCTTCTTGCTTTTCCCAGTCTTGCCACTCTTGCCCATCTGCAAAACCGTTTAGTTAGTCTCAACGTTTAACATGCGCAAGACCTGGTGCCTGATGAGTGGTGTCTACTTAACCCAAATCTAACCCGTCCTAGGACCAAGCATGCTTTGATACCAACTTGAAACACCCTTCCAGGATTATCAGTCCGAAGAGGTTGTTCCCTTTCGGATCCACCAAGGAATTCCGAGTCTAAGGTCCATATTTTAGGGTCCCTTATCTAGTTTAAGTCCGATTTTGAGTTATTCTGAGATTCATGAGTTTTGTTAGAGTCATTTATAGAGTCATATATAAAAGATCTGAAATTTCATTGAAGTATATAAGTAGGATTCGTTACAACATGATAGTTTGCCCGAGGGCTTACATATTCAACAATCCTAACTACCCGGATCCATACACCACCCATATACTCGGATCACCAGTCTTGCGCTCAAGCTAAATCCTTACCACGATCACCATCTTTTCCTGAAAAAGGCCAAAGCCGCTTAATTATTCTGGACTTAGCCAATAATACTCGAAAGGGTTTAAGAAACATGCATGAATGAATGCAACTCATGCAAAACCCATTAAGTCTCTAAGTTCAACTTAGAATTCGACCAAGACAGACTCGGTTCGGACTTGGGCAGATCCGATCGACCAGATGGCTATGCTAGGCACCACCCGAACCCTTTTGCCAGTCGATACTTGCCCTGAAAGACTCGATCCGATCTATGTGCAGTCCAAGCCGACTATCTGTCCGGAAAGGTTTCACCCAATCCCGATCATTCAGCCAAGTTTACCCACCAATCCCGCCTTGGATTCCCTTACTCACCGAACCACCGAGGAAGAGGAATCCCAGTGTAAAGGGAAGTGGATTACTTACCTTTCCACGCCTAGCCTTTAATCGCGTACCCCAAAGTTGGTTTCCCGATCCAAGGTTCACGATCTCTACCTCACTCGATCTCACCCTCTCGAATATTGCCTTAGAAAATTCAAGGATTTCTTCCTCTCCCACCATGTATCCTTGTGTCGACCCCAAGGCCTCTATTTATAGGGCTCGTGGTCGGTTTTTCATGAACGGTCACGGCTTTTGCTCGACCAATCAACGTGTCTGGTCAAACCATTGTGCCTGGTCGTGGCACTGGTTCGGCACCAACTGTCCGAGCCATTGCTAGCTGGCCAGTTGGCCCCAACTACCAACCAGATCGTCTAACCGCCGGCCAGCTCACCCGACTGCCGGTCAGCTCTCCCAGCTGTCGACCAGCTCACCCAGCTACCGGCCAGCTCGCCAAGCTACCGGCCAGCTTGCCCAGCTGCCGTCCAGCTCGCCCAGCTACCGGCCAGCTCGCCCAGCTGTCGATCAGCTCGCCCTACCGATCTTTACCGAGGATCAGGGGTGTTACAATTTCTGTCTCAAATTTTTTCAAAATATAAAAAATTGAGCTAGCTTAACATGGGCATTGCATTCGTGTCAAATTGATCGGCCTGTTAAAGTGATCATTCTAAACTGATCATTAGTGCTCATTGAGTAAAAGCTTATAAATTAAGCATTATGCATGACATCACACAGTTCGGTATAGATTGGATAACATGGATGCTTTGTCGTATCTGTTTATATCTCAAATTTTGTCACAATAGAGAAAACTGAGCTAGCTTAACATTGGCATTGGATTCGTGTCATTCTGATGTCTAAGTCAAAAGTTACGCACGATTTAGTGCGGACATATCAAGTTGATCGCCTACTTAAAGTGATCATTCTAAACTGATCATTGGTGCTCATTGAGTAGAAGATTATAAATGAAGCATAATGCATGACATCATGCAGTTCAGGACAGATTGGATTACTTGGACGCTTTGTCGTATCTATTTCTATCTCAAATTTCGACACAATATAGAAAATTGAGCTAGCTTAACGTGGGCGTTCGATTCGTCTCATTCTGAGCTCTAAATCAAAAGTTACAGACGATTTAATGCGGACATGTCAAGGTGATTGGCC
Organism: Pugionium cornutum; assembly: GCA_018901935.1. Taxonomy (NCBI): domain Eukaryota; kingdom Viridiplantae; phylum Streptophyta; class Magnoliopsida; order Brassicales; family Brassicaceae; genus Pugionium; species Pugionium cornutum. Next base: position 27,269,722 of record CM032163.1, read on the forward strand.
AGTTAAAGTGATCATTCTAAACTTATCATTGGTGCTCATTGAGTAAAGGCTTATAAATGAAGCATTATGCATGGAATCACGCAGTTTTGGCTATATTGGATTACTTGAAGACTTTTTCGTATCTATTTCTGTCTCAATTTTTTTCAAAATATAAAAAATTGAGCTAGACTAACGTGAGTGTTGGTTTTGGGTCACTCAGAGCTCTAAATCAAAAGTTATGTATGATTTAGTGCGGGCATTTCAAGTTGATCGGCTAGTTAAAGTGATTTTTCTAAACTGATCATTGGTGCTCATTGAATAAAGGCATATAAATGAACCATAATGTATGACATCACGCAGTTCGGGTTAGATTGGATTACATAGACGTTTTGTCTTATCTATTTCTGCCTAAAATTATTTCACAATATAGAAAATTGGTCTAGCTTAACGTAGGGATTTGTTTTGTGTCATTCTAAGCTCTAAATCAAAAGTTACAAACGATTTAGTGCGGACATGTCAAGTTGATCGCCAAGTTAAATTGATCATTCTCAATTGATCATTGGTGCTCATTGATTAAAGGCTTATAAATGAAGCATAATGCATGACATCACGTAGTTTTGGAAAGATTTGATTACTTGGAGGACTTGCTGAAGCAATTTTTGTCTTAAATTTTATCACAATACAAAAAAATTGAGCTAGCTTAACATGGGCATAGGATTCGTGTCATTTTCAGCTATACATCAAAAGTTACGGACGATTTACTGCAAAAATGTCAAGTTGATCGGCCAGTTAAAGTGAACATTCAAAACTGATCATTGGTGCTCATTGAGTAAATGCATATAAATGAAGCAAAATGCATGGTATCACACAGTTTTGTCTAGCTTAGATTACTTGAATGCTTTTTTGTATCTATTTCTATCTCAAATCTTGTCACAATATAGAAAATTGAGCTAGCTTAACATGGGCATTGGATTCCTGTCATTATGAGCTATAAATCAAAAGTTATGGACAATTTAGTGCAAACATGTCAAGTGTATCGCCCATGTCAAGGCTTATAAGGAAAGCATAATGCATGGCATCACACAATTTGGGATAGATTGGATTACTTGACGCTTTGTAGTATCTATTTATGTTTCAAAGTTTGGCACAATATAAAACATTGAGCTAGCTTAATGTGGGCATTAGATACCTGTCATTCCGAGCTCTAAATCATAGTTTACGGACAATTTTGTTCGGGTATGTCAAGTTGATTGCCCAATTAAAGTCATCATTCTGAAGTGATCATTGGTGCTCATTAAGTAAACGCTTATAATGAAGCATAAAGCATTGCATAGAGCAGTTTGGGATATATTAGATTACTTGGATGCTTTGTCGTTTCTAGTTCTCTCTCCAATTTTGTCACAATATAAAAAATTGAGTGTGATTAACGTGGGAAGTGGATTCGTGTCATTCTGAGCTCTAAATCAAAAGTTACGGATGATTAAATGTGGATATGTCAAGTTGATCGATCAGTTAAAGTGATCATTCTATACTGATCATTGGTGCTCATTGAATAAAGGCTTATAAATGAAGCATAATGCATGGCATCACGCAATTCGGGATAGATTGGATTACTTGGATGCTTTGTCATACCTAAATCTGTTTCAAATTTTGTCAAAATATAAAAACATTTGAGCTATCTTAACGTGGGCATTGGATTCGTGTCATTTTGAGCTCTAAATCAAAACTTACAGATGATTTAGTGTGGACATGTCAAGTTAATTGGCCAATTAAAGTGATCATTCTAAATTGATCATTGGTGCTCATTGAGTAAAGCTTATAAATGAAGCATAATGACTGGCATCACGCAGTTTGATTACTCGGAGGACTTGTCGAAGCAATTTTAGTCTTAAAATTTATTTCAATATTAAGATTGAACTACCTGAACGTGTGCCTTGGATTCATCTCATTCAGAGCTATAAATCAAAAGTTACGGACGATTTAGTGCATACATGTGAAGTTGATCAGCCAGTTAAATTGATCATTATAGACTGATCATTGGTGCTCATTTAGTGAAGGCTTATAAATGAAGCATAATGCATGATGTCACATAGTTTTGATTACTTGGAGGACTTGTCGAAGCAATTTTAGTCTTAAATTTTATCAGAATGTAGACAATTGAGCTACCTTAACGTGGTCATTTGATTCCTATCATTTTTAATTAGAAATCAAAAGTTACGGACGATTTAGTGCGGACATGTTAAGTTGAGCGGCAAGTTAGAATTATCATTCTAAACTGATCATTGGTGCTCATTGAGTAAAAGCTAATAAATGAAGAATAATGCATGGCATCACACAGTTTGGAATACATTGGATTAATGGGATGCTTTTTCATATCTAGTTTTGTCTCAAATTTTTTCAGAATATAGTAAATTTATCTAGCTTAATGTGGGTATTCGATTCATGTTATTCTGAGATATAAATCAAAAGTTATGGACGATTTAGTGCAAACATCTCAAGTTGAACGGCCAGTTAAAATGATCATTCTGAACTGATCATTAGTGCTTATTGAGTAAAAGCTTATAAACGAACAATAATGAATGGCATCACGCAGTTTCGTATGGATTGGATTACTTGGATGCTTTGTCATATCTATTGTCATCACGCAGTTAATATGATTATTCTAAACTGATCATTGTCGCTCAATGGTTGATGCTTATAAATCAAGCATAATGCATGGCATTACACAGTTTTGGATAGATTGGATTATTTGGACGCTTTGTCGTCTCAATTTTTGTTTCAAATTTTGAAAAATATAGAAAATTTAGCTAGCTTAACGTGGGCATTGGATTCGTGTAATTCCAATCTCTAAATCAAAAGTTACAGAAAATTTAGTGCAGACATCTCAAGTTTATCGGCAGTTAAAGTGATCATTCTAAGATGATCATTGGTGTTCTGTAAGTAAAGGCCTATAAATGAAGTATAAAGCATGGCATCACGTAGTTTGGGATAGATTGGATTACGTGGACACTTGTTCGTCTCTATTTCAGTCTCAAATTTTGTGAGAATATAGAAAATTGAGCTAGCTTAACGTTGGCATTCGATTGGTGTCATTCGGACCTTTAAATTAAAAGTTACGTACGATTTAGTGCCGATATGACAAGTTGATCGGCCTGTTAAAATGATAATTCTAAACTGAAGATTGGTGCTCATTCCGTAAAAGCTTATAAATGAAGCTTAATGCATGGTATCATAGAGTTTTGGATAGATTAAATTACTTGGATGCTTTGTCGTATCTATGTTTTTCTCAAAATTAGTTATAATATAGAAAATTGAGCTACCTTAACGTAGACATTGGATTCTTGTCATTCTGAGCACTAAATCAAAAGTTACAGAAGATTAAGTGCGGACATATCAAGTTAATCGGCCAGTTAAAGTGATCGTTCTAAACTGATAATGGGTGCAGTTTAAGTAAATGTTTATAAATGAAGCATAAAGCATGTCATCACAAAGTTTGGGAAAGATTAGATTACTTGGATGTTGTGTCGTCTCTATTTCTGTCTCAAATTTTGTCCAAATATAGAAAATTTAGCAACATTATTGTGAGCATTAGATTCTTGTCATTCTGAGCTCAAAATCAAATCTTACGGACGATTTAGTGCGAACATGTCAAGTTGATCGGCCAGTTAGTATGATTATCTAAATTGATCATTAGTGCTCATTGAATAAAGGCTAATAAATGAAGCATAATGCATGGCACCACACAGTTTTGTATAGATTTGATTACTTAGATGCTTTGTCTTCTCTATTTCTGTCTCCAATTTTGTTAAAATATTGAAAATTTATCTAGCCTAACGTGTGCATTGGATTTGTGTCATTCTGAGCTCTAAATAAAAAGTTACAGACGATTTAGTGCGGACATGTCAAGTTGATCGGCCAATTAATACAGTTATTTTAAACTGGTCATTGGTGGTCATTGAGTAAAGGCTTATAAATGAAGCATAACGCATGGCATCACACATTTTTGGATGGATTGGATTAATTGGATGATTTGTCTTCTCTATATATGTATCAAATTTATTTAAAATATAGTCAATTGATCTGCTTTAACATGGATTCGTGTTATTCTGAGCTTAAAATCAAAAGTTATTGACGATTTAGTGCAGACATGTCAAGTTCATCGGCCCGTTATTATGTTTATTCTTAATTGATCATTGGTGCTGAAAGCTTATAAATGAAGCATAATGCACAGCATCACACAATTTTGGATAGATTGGAATAATTGGAATGATCACATAGTTTTTGATATATATATATATATCTCAAATTTTGTTACAATATAGAAAACTGAGCTAGCTTAACGTGGTCATTGGATTTGTGTCATTCTGAGCTCTAAATCAAAAGTTACAGATGATTTAGAGCGGAAATGTCATGTTCATCGGCCTGTTAACATGATTATTCTAAACTGATCAATGGTTCTAATTTAGTAAAGGTTTATAAATGAAGCTTAAAGCATGGCATCACATAGTTTGGGATAGATTGGATTCCTTGGACACTTTGTTGTCTCTATTTCTTTCTTAAATTTTGCAAAATATAGAAAATTTTGCTAGCTTAACGTGGGCATTGGATTCGTATCATTCTGAGGTCTAAATCAAATGTTACAAATGTTTTAGTGCAGACGTGTCAAGTTGATCGGCCAGTTAATATGGTTATTCTAAACTCATCAATTGTGCTAATTGAGTAAAGACTTATAAATGAATCATATCTATTTCCGTCTAAATTTTTTTCACAATATAGAAAGTTGGTCTAGTTTAACGTAGGCATTTGGTTCGTGTCATTCTGAGCTATAAATCAAAAGTTACGAACGATTTAGTGTGGACATTTCAAGTTGATCGCCTAGTTAAATTGATCATTCTAAACTGATCATTGGTGCTCATTGATTAAAGACTTAAAACTTAATCATAATGCATGATACCATGCACTGTGGAATAGATTGGATTACTTGGACGCTTTGTCGTATCTTGTTCTGTCTCAAATTTTGTCACAATAGATAAAATATTGAGCTAGCTTAACGTGGGTATTGGATTAGTGTCATTCTAAGCTCTAAATCATATGTTATGGACGATTTATTGTGGACATATCAAGTTGATCGGCAAGTTAAAATGATCATTATAAACTGATCATTGGTGCTCATTGAGTTAAAGCTTATAAATGAAGAATAATGCATGGCATCAGGCATTTTGGGATAGATTGGATCAATTGGATGCCTTTTCGAAAATATTTCTTTGTCAAATTTTGTCACATTATAGATAATTGGGCTCGCTTAACGTGGGCATTGGATTCGTGCCTTTCTAAGCTCTAAATCAAAAGTAACGGACGATTTCGTGCGACTTTTAAAGTTGATCGGCCAGTAAAAATGACCATTCAAAACTGATCATTGATGCTCATTGAGTAAAGGTTTATAAATGCAGTATTATGCATGGAATCACGCAGTTTTGGTTATATTGGATTACTTGAACACTTTTTCGTATCTATTTATGTCTCAATTTTTTTCAAAATATAGAAAATTGAGCTAGCTTAACGTGGGCATTGGATTCATGTCAAATTGATCGGCGTGTTAAAGTGATCATTCTAAACTGATCATTAGTGCTCATTTAGTAAAGGCTTATAAATTAAGCATTATGCATGACATCACACAGTTCGGGATAGATTGGATAACATGGATGCTTTGTCGTATCTGTTTCTATCTCAAATTTCATCACAATAGAGAAAACTGAACTAGCTTAACATTGGCATTGGATTCGTCTCATTCTGAGGTCTAAGTCAAAAGTTACGCACGATTTAGTGCGGACATATCAAGTTGATCGCCTACTTAAAGTGATCATTCCAAACTGATCATTGGTGCTCATTGAGTAGAAGATTATAAATGAAGCATAATGCATGACATCATGCTGTTCAGGACAGATTGGATTACTTGGACGCTTTGTCGTATCTATTTCTGTCTCAAATTTCAACACAATATAGAAAATTGAGCTAGCTTAACGTGGGCGTTCGACTCGTCTCATTCTGAGCTCTAAATCAAAAGTTACAGACGATTTAATCCGGACATGTCAAGTTGATTGGCCAGTTAAAGTGATCATTCTAAACTTATCATTGGTGCTCATTGAGTAAAGGCTTATAAAAGAAGCATTATGCATGGAATCACGCAGTTTTGGCTATATTGGATTACTTGAACACTTTTTCATATCTATTTCTGTCTCAATTGTTTTTTAAAATATAGAAAATTGAGCTAGATTAACGTGAGTGTTGGTTTTGGGTCACTAAAATCTCTAAATCAAAAGTTACGTATGATTTAGTGCGGGCATTTCAAGTTGATCGGCTAGTTAAAGTGATTTTTCTAAACTGATCATTGGTGCTCATTGAATAAAGGCATATAAATGAACCATGATGTATGACATCACGCAGTTCGGGTTAGATTGGATTACATAGACGTTTTGTCATATCTATTTCTGCCTAAATTTTTTTCACAATATAGAAAATTGGTCTAGCTTAACGTAGGGATTTGGTTTGTGTCATTCTGAGCTCTAAATCAAAAGTTACAAACGATTTAGCGCTGACATGTCAAGTTGATCGCCAAGTTAAATTGATCATTCTAAACTGATCATTGGTGCTCATTGATTAAAGGCTTATAAATGAAGCATAATGCATGACATCACGTAGTTTTGGAAAGATTTGATTACTTGGAGGACTTGCTGAAGCAATTTTTGTCTTAAATTTTATCACAATACAAAAAAATTGAGCTAGCTTAACATGGGCATTGGATTCGTGTCATTTTCAGCTATACATCAAAAGTTACGGACGATTTACTGCAGAAATGTCAAGTTGATCGGCCAGTTAAAGTGAACATTGTAAACTGATCATTGGTGCTCATTGAGTAAATGCATATAAATGAAGCAAAATGCATGGTATCACACATTTTTGTCTAGCTTAGATTACTTGAATGCTTTTTTGTATCTATCTCTATCTCAAATCTTGTCACAATATAGAAAATTGAGCTAGCTTAACGTGGGCATTGGATTCCTGTCATTATGAGCTATAAATCAAAAGTTATGGACGATTTAGTGCAAACATGTCAAGTGTATCGCCCATGTCAAGGCTTATAAGGGAAGCATAATGCATGGCATCACACAATTCGGGATAGATTGGATTACTTGACGCTTTGTAGTATCTATTTATGTTTCAAAATTTGGCACAATATAAAACATTGAGCTAGCTTAATGTGGCCATTAGATACCTGTCATTCCGAGCTCTAAATCATAGTTTACGGACAATTTTGTTTGGATATGTCAAGTTTATCGCCCAATTAAAGTCATCATTCTGAAGTGATCATTGGTGCTCATTAAGTAAACGCTTATAATGAAGCATAAAGCATTGCATAGCGCAGTTTGGGATATATTAGATTACTTGGATGCTTTGTCGTTTCTAGTTCTCTCTCAAATTTTGTCACAATATAAAAAATTGAGTATGATTAACCAGGGAAGTGGATTCGTGTCATTCTGAGCACTAAATCAAAAGTTACGGATGATTAAATGTGGATATGTCAAGTTGATCGATCAGTTAAAGTGATCATTCTATACTGATCATTGGTGCTCATTGAATAAAGGCTTATAAATGAAGCATAATGCATGGCATCACGTAATTCGGGATAGATTGGATTACTTGGATGCTTTGTCGTACCTATATCTATTTCAAATTTTGTCAAAATATAAAAAAAATTTGAGCTATCTTAACGTGGGCATTGGATTCGTGTCATTTTGAGCTCTAAATCAAAACTTAAAGATGATTTAGTGTGGACATGTCAAGTTAATCGGCCAATTAAAGTGATCATTCTAAATTGATCATTGGTGCTCATTGAGTAAAGCTTATAAATGAAGCATAATGCCTGACATCACGCAGTTTGATTACTTGGAGGACTTGTTGAAGCAATTTTAGTCTTAAAATTTATTCGAATATTAAGATTGAACTACCTGAACGTGTGCATTGGATTCGTCTCATTCAGAGCTATAAATCAAAAGTTACAGATGATTTAGTGCATACATGTCAAGTTGATCAGCCATTTAAATGGATCATTATAAACTGATCATTGGTGCTCATTTACTGAAGGCTTATAAATGAAGCATAATGCATGACGTCACATAGTTTTGATTACTTGGAGGACTTGTCGAAGCAATTTTAGTCTTAAATTTTATCGGAATGTAGACAACTGAGCTACCTTAACGTGGTCATTTGATTCGTATCATTTTCAATTCGAAATCAAAAGTTACGGACGATTTAGTGCGGACATGTTAAGTTGAGCGGCAAGTTAGAATTATCATTCTAAACTGATCATTGGTGCTCATTGAGTAAAAGCTAATAAATGAAGAATAATGCATGGCATCACACAGTTTGGGATACATTGGATTAATTAGATGCTTTTTCATATCTAGTTTTGTCTCAAATTTTTTCAGAATATAGTAAATTTATCTAGCTTAATGTGGGTATTCAATTCATGTTATTATGAGATATAAATCAAAAGTTATGGACGATTTAGTGCAAACATCTCAAGTTGATCGGCCAGTTAAAATGATCATTCTGAACTGATCATTAGTGCTTATTGAGTAAAAGCTTATAAACGAACAATAATGAATGGCATCATGCAGTTTCGTATGGATTGGATTACTTGGATGCTTTGTCATATCTATTTCTATCTTAAATGTAGAAAATTTATGTAGCTTAATGTTGTCATTGGATTTGTGTCATTCTGAGCTCAAAATCAAAAGTTAAGGACGATTTAGTGCGTACATGCCAAGGTAATCGGCCAGGTAATATGATTATTCTAAACTGATCATTGTCGCTCAATGGTTGATGCTTATAAATCAAGCATAATGCATGGCATTACACAGTTTTGGATAGATTGGATTACTTGGACGCTTTGTCGTCTCAATTTTTGTTTCAAATTTTGAAAAATATAGAAAAATTAGCTAGCTTAACGTGGGCATTGGATTCGTGTCATTCCAAGCTCTAAATCAAAAGTTACGGAAAATTTAGTGCGGACATCTCAAGTTTATTGGCAGTTAAAGTGATCATTCTAAGCTGATCATTGGTGTTTTGTAAGTAAAGGCCTATAAATGAAGTATAAAGCATGGCATCACGTAGTTTGGGATAGATTGGATTACGTGGACACTTTGTCGTCTCTATTTCAGTCTAAAATTTTGTGAGAATATAGAAAATTAAGCTAGCTTAACGTTGGCATTCGATTGGTGTCATTCGGACCATTAAATTAAAAGTTACGTACGATTTAGTGCCGATATGACAAGTTGATCGGCCTGTTAAAATGATAATTCTAAACTGAAGATTGGTGCTCATTCCATAAAAGCTTATAAATGAAGCTTAATGCATGGTATCATAGAGTTTTAGATAGATTAAATTACTTGGATGCTTTGTCGTAACTATTTTTTCTCAAAATTGGTTACAATATAGAAAATTGAGCTACCTTAACGTAGACATTAGATTCTTGTCATTCTGAGCACTAAATCAAAAGTTACGGAAGATTAAGTGCGGACATATCAAGTTAATCGGCCAGTTAAAGTGATCGTTCTAAACTGATCATGGGTGCAGTTTAAGTAAATGTTTATAAATGAAGCATAAAGCATGTCATCACAAAGTTTGGGAAAGATTAGATTACTTGGATGCTGTGTCGTCTCTATTTTTGTCTCAAATTTTGTCAAATATAGAAAATTTAGCAACATTATTGTGAGCATTAGATTCGTTTCATTCTGAGCTCAAAATCAAATCTTACGGACGATTTAGTGCGAACATGTCAAGTTGATCGGCTAGTTAGTATGATTATCTAAATTGATCATTAGTGCTCATTGAATAAAGGCTAATAAATGAAGCATAATGCATGGCACCACATAGTTTTCTATAGATTTGATTACTTAGATGCTTTTTCTTCTCTATTTCTGTCTCTAATTTTGTTTAAAATATAGAAAATTTATCTAGCCTAACGTGTGCATTGGATTCGTGTCATTCTGAGCTCTAAATTAAATGTTACGGACGATTTAGTGCGGACATGTCAAGTTGATCGGCCAATTAATACAGTTATTTTAAACTGATCATTGGTGGTCATTGAGTTAAGGCTTATAAATGAAGCATAATGCATGGCATCACACATTTTTGGATGGATTGGATTAATTGGATAATTTGTCTTCTCTATATATGTATCAAATTTATTTAAAATATAGTAAATTTATTTGCTTTAACATGGGCATTGGATTCGTGTTATTCTGAGCTTAAAATCAAAAGTTATTGACGATTTAGTGCAGAAATGTCAAGTTCATCGGCCAGTTATTATGTCTATTCTAAATTGATTATTGGTGCTGAAAGCTTATAAATGAAGCATAATGCACGACATCACACAGTTTTGGATAGATTGGAATAATTGGAATGATCACACAGTTTTGGATATATATCTCAAATTTTGTTACAATATAGAAAATTGAGCTACCTTAACGTGGTCATTGGATTTGTGTCATTCTAGCTCTAAATCAAAAGTTACGGATGATTTAGTGCGGAAATATCATGTTCATCGGCCTGTTAACATGATTATTCTAAACTGATCAATGGTGGAAATTTAGTAAAGGCTTATAAATGAAGCATAAAGCATGGCATCACGTAGTTTGGGATAGATTGGATTCCTTGGACACTTTGTTGTCTCTATTTCTTTCTTAAATTTTGCAAAATATAGAAAATTTTGCTAGCTTAACGTGGGCATTGGATTCGTATCATTTTGAGGTCTAAATCAAATGTTACAAACGTTTTAGTGTAGACGTGTCAAGTTGATCGGCCAGTTAATATGGTTATTCGAAACTCATCAATGGTGCTAATTGAGTAAAGACTTATAAATGAATCATATCTATTTCCGTCTAAATTTTTTTCACAATATAGAAAGTTGGTCTAGTTTAACGTTGGCATTTGGTTCGTGTCATTCTTAGCTATAAATCAAAGGTTACGAACGATTTAGTGCTGACATTTCAAGTTGATCGCCTAGTTAAATTGATCATTCTAAACTGATCATTGGTGCTCATTGATTAAAGACTTATAAATTAATCATAATGCATGATACCATGCACTGTGGGATAGATTGGATTACTTGGACGCTTTGTTGTATCTTGTTCTGTCTCAAATTTTGTCACAATAGATAAAATATTGAGCTAGCTTAACGTGGGCATTGGATTAGTGTCATTCTAAGCTCTAAATCTTATGTTATGGACGATTTATTGTGGACATATCAAGTTGATCGGCAAGTTAAAATGATCATTATAAAGTGATCATTGGTGCTCATTGAGTTAAAGCTTATAAATGAAGAATAATGCATAGCATCAGGCAGTTTGAGATTGATTGGATTAATTGGACGCCTTTTCGTAAATATTTCTTTGTCAAATTTGGTCACATTATAGATAATTGGGCTCGCTTAACGTGAGCATTGGATTCGTGCCTTTCTAAGCTCTAAATCAAAAGAAACGGACGATTTTGTGCGACTTTTAAAGTTGATCGGCCAGTAAAAATGATCATTCTAAACTGAATTTTATCACAATATAGAAAATTGAATTAGGTTAAAGTGGGCATTGGATTCATTTCATTCTAAACTAAAAATCAAAAGTTACGGAAGATTTACTGCGGACTTGTCAAGTTGATTGGCCAGTTAATATGATTATCCTAAACTGATCATTGAGTAAAGGCTTATAAATGAAGCATAATGCATGGAATCATTTAATTTTGGATAGATTAGATTACTTGGATGATTTGCGGTATCTATTTTTGTCCCAAATTTATCACAATAAAGAAAATTGAGCTAGTTTAATGTAGGCATTGGATTCGTGTCGTTTTGAGCTTAAAATCAAAAGTTACGGATGACTTAGTGCAGACATGTCAAGTTGATCGGCCTGTTAATATAATTATTCTAAACTGATCGTGGGTGCTCATTGAGTAAAGGCTTATAAATGAAGCATAATGCATGGCATCACACAGTTCTGGATAGATTAGATTACTTGGACACTTTTTTTCTCTATTTCTGTCTCAAATTTTGTCACAATGTAGAAAATCAAGAAAGCTTAACATGGGCAATGGATTCGTGTCATTCTGAGTTCTAAATCAAGAGTTATAGACGATTTAGTGAAGACAAGTCAAGTTGATCGGCTAGTTAAAGTGATCATTCTAAACTGATAATTGGTGCTCATTAAGTAAAAGCTTATGGATGAAGTATAAAGCATGGCATCACCCAGTTTGGGATAGATTGGATTACTTGGATGCTTTGATGTCTCTTTTTCTGTCTCAAATTTTATTAAAACATAGAAACTTTATCTAGCTTAACGTGGGCATTGGATTCGTGTCGTTCTTAGCTCAAAATCAAACATAATGCATGGCATTACACAGTTTTGGATAGATTGGATTACTTGGACGCTTTGTCGTCTCAATTTTTGTTTCAATTTTTGCAAAATATTGAAAATTTAGTTAGCTTAACATGCGCATTGGATTCGTGTCATTCCGAGATCTTAATCAAAAGTTATAGACGATTTAGTGTAGAAATGTCAAGTTGATCGGCCAGTTAAAGTGATCATTCTTAACTGATCATTGGTGTTCTGTAAGTAAATGCTTATAAATGAAGTATAAAGCATGGCATCACGAAGTTTGGGATAGATTGGATTACGTGGATGCTTTGTCGTCTCTATTTCAGTCTCAAATTTTGTCACAATATAGAAACTTGAGCTAGCTTAACATGGGCATTGGATTCATGTCGTTCGGAGCTCTAAATCAAAAGTTACATACGATTTAGTGCACACATGTCAAGTTGATCGCCTAGTTAAATTGATCATTCTAAACTGATCATTGGTGCTAAAAGAGTAAAGGCTTATAAATGAAGCATAATGCATGACATCACACAGTTTGGGATAGATTGGATAACATGGATGCCTTGTCGTACCTATTTCTGTCTCAAATTTTGCCACAATATAGAAAATTGAGCTAGCTTAACATGGACATTGGATTCGTGTCATTCTGAGCTCTAAGTCAAAAGTTACGCACGATTTAGTGCGGACATATCAAGTTGATCGCCTACTTAAAGTGATCATTCTAAACTGAACATTGGTGTTCATTGAGTAGAAGGTTATAAATGAGGCATAATGCATGACATCACGCAGTTCGAGACAGATTGGATTACTTGGATGCTTTGTCGTATCTATTTCTGTCTCAAATTTTGACACAACATAGAAAATTGAGCTAGCTTAACGTGGACGTTGGATTCGTGTCATTCTGAGCTATAAATCAAAAGTTACAGACAATTTAATGCAGACATGTCAAGGGAATTGGCCAGTTAAAGTGATCATTCTAAACTTATCATTGGTGCTCATTGAGTAAAGGCTTATAAATGAATCATTATGCATGGAATCACGTAATTTTGGCTATATTGGATTACTTGAACACTTTTCCGTATCTATTTCTGTCTCAATTTATTTCAAAAATAGAAAATTAAGCTAGCTTAACATGGACGTTGGATTCGGGTCACTATGAGATCTAAATCAATAGTTACGTATGATTTACTACGGGCATGTCAAGTTGATCGGCTAGTTAAAGTGATTTTTCTAAACTAATAATAGGTGCTCATTGATTAAAGGCATATAAATGAAGCATAATGTATGACATCACGCAGTTTGGGTTAGATTGGATTACATGGACGTTTTGTCATATCTATTTCTGCCTAAATTTTTTTCACAATATAGAAAATTATTCTAGCTTAACGTAGGCATTTTTGTTTGTGTCATTGTGAGCTCTAAATCAAAAATTACAAACGATTTAGTGCGGACATGTCAAGTTGATCACCAAGTTAAATTGATCATTCTAAACTGATCATTGGTGCTCATTGATTAAAGGCTTATAAATGAAGCATAATGAATGACATCACGTAGTTTTGGAAAGATTTGATTACTTGGAGGACTTGCTGAAGCAATTTTTGTCTTAAATTTTATCACAATACAAAAAAATTGAGCAAGATTAACATGGGCATTGGATTCGTGTCATTCTCTGCTATACATCAAAAGTTATGGACGATTTACTACAGAAAGGTCAAGTTGATCGGCCAGTTAAAGTGAACATTCTAAACTGATCATTGGTGTTCATTGAATAAAGGCATATAAATGAAGCAAAATGCATGGTATCACACAGTTTTGTCTAGCTTAGATTACTTGAATGCTTTTTTGTATCTATTTCTATCTCAAATCTTGTCACAATATAGAAAACTGAGATAGCTTAACGCCGTTATGGACGATTTAGTGCAAACATGTCAAGTGTATTGCCCATGTCAAGGCTTATAAGGGAAGCATAATACATGGCAACACGCATTTAGGGATAGATTGGAATACTTGACGCTTTGTCGTATCAATTTATGTTTCAAATTTTGGGACAATATAAAGCATCGAGCTACCTTAATGTGGGCATTAGATACCTGTCATTCTGAGCTCTAAATCATAGTTTATGGAAAATTTTGTGCAGATATGTCAAGTTGATCGCCCAATTAAAGTCATCATTTTAAAGTGATCATTGGTGCTCATTAAGTAAACGCTTATAAATGAATCATAAAGCATTGCATCACGCAGTTTGGGATATATTAGATTACTTGGACACTTTGTCGTATCTAGTTCTCTCTCAAATTTTGTCACAATATAAAAAATTGAGTGAGATTAACATGGGAAGTGGATTCGTGTAATTCTGAGCTCTAAATCAAAAGTTACGGATGATTAAATGTGGATATTTCAAGTTGATCGACCAGTTAAAGTGATCATTCTATACTGATCATTGGTGCTCATTGAATAAAGGCTTATAAATGAAGCATAATGCATGGCATCGCGCAATTCTTGGATGCTTTGTCGTACCTAAATCTGTTTCAAATTTTGTCAAAATATAAAAAATTTGAGCTAGCTTAACGTGGGAATTGGATTCGTGTCATTCTGAGCTCTAAATCAAAACTTACAGACGATTTAGTGTGGACATGTAAAGTTAATCAGCCAGTTAAAGTGATCATTCTAAATTGATCATTGGTGCTCATTGAGTAAAGCTTATAAATGAAGCATAATGCATGACATCACGTAGTTTGATTACTTGGAGGACTTGCCGAAGGAATTTTAGTATTGAAATTTATTTCTATATAAAAATTGAACTACCTGAACATGTGCATTGGAATCGTCTCATTGAGAGCTATAAATCAAAAGTTACGGACGATTTAGTGCAGACATGTCAAGTTGATCAGCCACTTAAATTGATCATTATAAACTGATCATTGGTGCTCATTTATTAAAGGCTTATAAATGAAGCATAATGCATGACCTCACGTAGTTTTGATTACGTGGAGGACTTGTCGAAGCAATTTTAGTCTTAAATTTTATCAGAAATGTAGACAATTGAGCTACCTTAACGTGGTCATTTGATTCGTATCATTTTGAGTTCAAAATCAAAAGTTACGGACGATTTAGTGTGGACATGTCAAGTTGAGCGGCAATTAGAATTATCATTCTAAACTGATCATTGGTGCTCATTGAGTAAAAGCTAATAAATGATGAATATTGCATGGCATCACATAATTGGATGCTTTTTCAAATCTAGTTTTGTCTCAAATTTTTTCAGAATATAGTAAATTTATCTAGCTTAATGTGGGTATTGGATTCATGTTATTCTAAGCTATAAATCAAAAGTTTTGGACGATTTAGTGCAAGCATGTCAAGTTGATCGGCCAGTTAAAATGATCATTTTGAAATGATCATTAGTGCTTAAAGCTTATAAACGAACAATAATGAATGGCATCAAGCAGTTTCGGATGGATTGGATCACTTGGATGCTTTGTCGTATCTATTTATGTCTTAAATTTTTTTAAAATGTAGAAAATTTATATAGTTTAACGTGGGCATTGTATTTGAGTCATTATGAGCTCAAAATCAAAAGTTAGGGACGATTTAGTGCGTACATGTCAAGGTAATCGGCTAGTTAATATGATTATTCTAAACTGATCATTGTCGCTCAATGGTAGATGCTTATAAATCAAGCATAATGCATGGCATCACACAATTTTGGATAGATTGGATTACTTGGACACTTTGTCGCCTCAATTTTTGTTTCAAATTTTGAAAAATATAGAAAATTTAGCTAGCTTAACGTGGGCATTGGATTCGTGTCATTCCAAGCTCTAAATCAAAAGTTACGGACAATTTAGTGTGGACATCCCAAGTTGATCGGCAGTTAAAGTGATCATTCTAAGCTGATCATTGGTGTTCTGTAAGTAAAGGCCTATAAATGAAGTATAAAGCATGGCATCATGAAGATTGGGATAGATTGGATTACGTGGACACTTTGTCGTCTCTATTTCAGTTTCAAATTTTGTGAGAATATAGAAAATTGAGCTAGCTTAACGTTGGCATTCGATTGGTGTCATTCTGACCTCTAAATCAAAAGTTACGGACGATTTAGTGCTGATATGACAAGTTGATCGGCCAGCTAAAATGATAATTCTAAACTGAAGATTGGTGCCCATTGCGTAAAACCTTATAAATGAAGCTTAATGCATGGTATCATAGAGTTTTGGATAGATTAAATTACTTGGATGCTTTGTCGTATCTATTTTTTTCAAAATTTGATACAATATAGAAAATTGAGCTACCTTAACGTAAACATTGGATTCTTGTCATTCTGAGCACTAAATCAAAAGTTATGGAAGATTATGTGCGGACATATCAAGTTAATCGGCCAGTTAAAGTGATCGTTCTAAACTGATCATTGGTGCAGTTTAAGTAAATGTTTATAAATGAAGCATAAAGCATGTCATCACAAAGTTTGGGAAAGATTAGATTACTTGGATGTCGTGTCGTCTCTATTTCTGTCTCATATTTTTTCCAAATATAGAATATTTAGCAACATTATTGTGAGCATTAGATTCGTGTCATTATGTGCTCAAAATCAAATCTTACGGACGATTTAGTGCGAACATGTCAAGGTTATCTGACAGTTAGTATGATTATTCTAAATTGATCATAAGTGCTCATTGAATAAAGGCTAATAAATGAAGCATAATGCATGGCACCGCACAGTTTTGTATAGATTTGATTACTTAGATGTTTTGTCTTCTCTATTTCTGTCTCCAATTTTGTTAAAATATAGAAAATATATCTAGCTAACATGTGCATTGGATTCGTGTCATTCTGATATATAAATCAAAAGTTACGGACGATTTAGTGCGGACATGTCAAGTTGATCGGTTAGTTAAAATGATCATTCTTAACTGATCATTGGTGCTCATTGAGTAAAGGCTTATTAATGAAGCATAATGCATGGCATCACGCAGTTCAGGATAGATTGGATTACTTGCACGCTTTGTCATATCTATTTCTGACTCAAATTTTATCACAATATAGAAATTGAGCTAGCTTAACATGGGCATTGGATTCGTGTCATTCTACGCTCAAAATCAAAAGTTACGGACAATTTAGTGCGGACATGTCAAGTTGATCAGTCAGTTAAAATGATCATTCTTAAATGATAATTGGTGCCCATTGAGTATAGGCTTATAAATGAAGCATAATGCATGACATCGCCCAGTTCGGGATAGATTAGTTTAATTGGATGCTTTGTCATATCTATTTCTGTCTCAATAATTTTCACAATATAGAAAATCGAGCTACCTTAACGTGGGCATTGGATTTGTGTCATTCAAAGCTCTAAATCAAAAGTTATGGACGATTTAGTGTGTACATGTCAAGTTGATCGGCTAGTTAATATGATTATTCTAAGCTTATCATTGGTGCTCAGTGCATATAGGCTTATAAATCAAGCATAATGCATGGCATCACACATTTTTGGATAGATTGGATTACTTGGACGCTTTGTCGTCTCAATTTTTGTTTCAATTTTTGTA
The DNA here is from genome assembly GCA_018901935.1 of Pugionium cornutum. NCBI lineage: Eukaryota > Viridiplantae > Streptophyta > Magnoliopsida > Brassicales > Brassicaceae > Pugionium > Pugionium cornutum. The sequence goes on from CM032163.1 coordinate 27,287,672, forward strand.
AAATTTTGAAAATTTAGTTAGCTTAGCATGGGCATTGGATTCGTGTCATTCCGAGCTCTAAATCAAAAGTTACAGACGATTTAGTGCAGACATGTCAAGTTGATCGGCCAGTTAAAGTGATCATTCTAAACTGATCATATGTGTTCTGTAAGTAAATGGTTATAAATGAAGTATAAAGCATGGCATCACGAAGTTTGGGATAGATTGGATTACGTGGACGCTTTGTTGTCTCTATTTCCGTCTCAAACTTTGTGACAATATAGAAAATTGAGCTCGCTTAAAGTGACTGACGATTTAGAGCAAACATGTCAAGTTGAACGACCAGTTAATATGCTCATTGAGTAAAGGCTTCTGAATGAAGCATAATGCATGGCATCACACAGTTTTGGCATCACACAATTCTTGGATGTTTTGTCGTCTCTATTTCTGACTAAAATATTGTCACAATATAGATAATCGAGAAAGCTTAACATGGGCATTGGATTCGTGTCATTGTGGATATTTGTTCCCAGAAGGAACTACATGTAATGTCAAATGGAAAATCATTGTCTCCCGCATTCCGGTTGGATGCGCATGCAAAAGACGAATTCTTTGACGGGATTAAGCATAGTGTCAAATTTCCAGATGGATACGCATCTAATCTTCATAATTGTATCGATACTATTGAAGGTAAATTTTCAGGGATGAAAAGTTATGACAGTCATGTTGTCATGCAAAGACTATTCCCATTTGCCGTTAGCGATCTGCTACCTAAAAAAGTCCACGGAGCAATTGCAGGTACGTTTACATTATTTTATATATAAATAATCATAATTTTATATATTATATGATATTAAAATATATTTTTATGTAGGGATTGGTGCTTTTTTCCAAGATTTATGTACAAGATCACTTACTATAGACGATATCCGAAATTTGGAGGAAAAAATACCGGTTTTTCATTTTTAACCTGGAGAAAATTTTCCACCAGCATTTTTTGATGTTATGGAGCATCTTCCTATTCACCTCCCTAGAGAAGCAGCGCTTGGAGGACCTGTCCAGTATCGATGGTTGTATCCTTTTGAGAGATATATGTTCCACCTAAAGAAAAAAGTTAAAAATCTTGCCAGGGTTGAAGGTTCAATCGTCGTACAAAGTATTAATGAAGAAACATCTAACTTCGCGAGCTACTATTTTCCATCGCAAGTCCAAACAAAAAATAGACGACCTGTACGACATGATGATGGAGGAGAAAAACCAAGCTATCCAGTTTATGTGCCAGAAATATTTGCACAAATTGGACGTTTAAGTGGAAAAGGGAAGACGCGACGCCTATCAGAGGAGGAATACAATCACTTGTATTTGTATATTTTGACAAATTGCGATGACGTTTTTGAATATGAAAGGTACATTCAATCAAATTAAGCTTTTACTTGTTATTATAATTTATTGTTAATTATTTTGTTCATAATTAACATGATATACATGGAATAAATACGTGTTCATTATTCAGATTACATAGAGAATGAGTTGGTCGAACTTAAAAAAAGCGAATTTGCAAGATGGTTGCATTTTTATGTTACTGTTACCACAATTATGTAATTTTCAATAATAGTTTCATATATATATATATATATATAATTGACTACATTCAATTATTTTGTAGGTTACTAGAGGTCCTTCCAGGGGGATAACGTTTCCCACGTGGTTAGTTGAGTTGGTTGGTTGTCCTATATTTACTGCAAAATCTTATCCAATGTACTGCACTCGTTGATATGCTTTTAAAAGTAATCGCGAAGGAAACTCACAAACAACTTGTAATTATGGTGTATCATCTCAATCGGGAGAAATTGTATACAACGGTATTCTTTGTGAAATATTAGAAATTCACTATGTAGAAATGATTGATTTGAGGTGTATTATGTTCTACTGTGACTGGTATGACCCTGTCATGGATCAACGTCAAGACGAATTCGGTGTTACATCTGTCCACTCTCGTAAACGACATCAAAAATATGATCCTTTTATACTTGCATCACAAGCGGACCAGGTTTGTTACATTCTATATTCTCGTGTGAGGAACAAACAAGATCCTTGGATTACAGTCACCTCAATACATCCTAGAGGAATGGTATGTGGTATTGCCGAACAAGACCCTATGCAATAAAACACAATTAGTAACTTAGGTTCAATAGACACTTCTCTTGAAGTTAACCTTGTTGTTGATAACACCACGAACGGAGATTACAACGTGTTTCAAGATTCAGAAGAAGAGATTGACGAGTTTGACGACCAAAATTCAGTTAATTCAGAATATTCATCAGATTCAGATTAAATTTGTGATAATAATAGTTTTTCCATATTTTAATTATATATAAATTATTTTTTTACTGATAATATTTTATTTCACCTTATTATAATTATAATAAATTATAGTAAACCAAAAAATATTGAAAATAAATATTTATGATTATAATTTATTCCGACAAATTTTTGACGGTGATGGTAATTCTATCGGAAATCCGTCGACAATCTTATAATTTATTATTTTATTTTTAAATTTATCTATATATTTTTTAAATTTTTTTAATTTAATGTTTTTTTGAAATATTGATTTACATGATGGACGGATTTCCAACGGCTTTGGTAATTCCGTCGGAAAGCCGTCGGAAAACCATCAGAAACACAATTGCAACATGGGCAGACTATTTGTCGATCATGCATGTGATCTAAGCCATCTGACGGATTTCCAACGGATTCCCGACGGCTATACGCGAGAAACATAATTCCCAACGCGGGCTTTCACGAAAATATTTATTTCATTCCCGACTGATTCCCGACAGAAATTGACGTTGGAAATTTTTAATATATCCTATGACCGTTTTTTATCTTTTCTCTCTCGTGTTTCGCTCCAACAAAATCTCTTCGCCTCCCCGCCGCGTTCCCGCTGGAAAAGCTGCTGTTGTCGCAGAAATTCGACTTGTGGTCGTAAAAAATGTAAGTTTTATAACATAATCTAGATTTGTCATGATTCATTTGCTCACAGATTTTTTTAAGTTTCATGTTCAGTTTTAGAGAGAGATTGAATCCTTTTTCTCAAATTCGAATCACCAATTAGAGATATGATTTATGCTATATAAGTTTTATCAAATATTATTAATATTTCGCCAAAGAAGATTATTATGGAAAATAAGATTAATGCAAAATAGAGTAATGTTACTGCAAAATAAAGCTTGAAGTGAAAATGAGTGAGATTATAGATGATCTTAGTATGAGATGTAGAAAAAATATACATTGAAAGTGGCGTAGATAAACTTGTAGAAAAGTATAGTATATATAAATAATTCCAGATTGTCCTAAAGTGTATAAAATTTTACTTTTCCACGTTTTCCAAGTTTAGCTTCGTCATATCTATAAACTATGCTGCCAAATCTCTTTATATGTTTTACTCTATGGTGTTTTTCTATAATTAAAAGTGTGAAAAATAAACATGTACTTCTTTTCGTACAATACTGTGGACGGATGAATGAGATTACAATATTTATTAACAGTTAAAATGATGCTAAATTGGTGGAATACAGTATTATTTCACATTCTTGTGAATTAGAGTCTACATATTCCGAGTTTCTTGAACATGTATTTTAGTTTATCGCTTGAACTTCTGCTACGGCATAAAGGATTCGTAGTACATAAGTTCACAGTGACATTGTTATCAATTTTTTTTTGGTTGGGCATGATGTTTTCATAAAAATAGTAAGATTTTTTAGAGTTATCGGCAATTTAACAATGGCATATAAGATTTAGCCAACGCAATTTCTTAGATGATCGCAAAAAGATTAACAAATGGTGAAATCTTAGTTTTGGAGAAAAGCTATAAAATAAGTTTTGATTAAATGTCAATCTAAATCCCACATTATAAATTTTAATAAAAATTATTTAATATATAATCAAATTTATCTACGTTCATGGAACGTTTGATTTCGAATAACGAAATCAAACCGAATATTAATCTAATTTGTGACATGAATCAATGTAATTATTTAGTATATAAAATTTTAAGTTTACGTTTTTATTTTTTAAATTAATTTTAATTATATAATAATTTTGAAAACATAATTAGAGTTTAAAAAATATAAAATTATTGATGATATTAGTTTTGTCTTATTTTTGGTTTTATTCTATTTGAAAAAGCTCCACATAATAGACGTTGATTTTTGTCAAAAGAATAAAAATAAAAATAATTGATTATTATTTTAAATAATTTAATATTTCAAAAAGAAAATAGTAAATAGTAACTGTAGATAGATTGATAAAATATCCCAATCATAGGTCGTAACAAGATTACCAAAGATATGGTGAGTCGTCGACTCCGAGTTGTATACCAACTCAAGTTTTAGAATCTGCAAATGATTTTTTCCGACCAATGACAATTGAAGAATTGGTTCATCATCCTGGTCGTGAACTTATTACATTTCTGGATCCGAGATGTCAAGGAAACTCGCCATGGTAAATTAAATTTTCTATAATTATATTTAAAATAATTATTTTAACGCTATTCTATAATTATATTTAAACGCTATTCTAATAAAAAATTTTAGGTTTGGTATTTCAAACAACGGAATAAACAAATCTATATTAAAGATGCTTCATTCTATTTTGAACAAACCATATACCAAATTTAGAGATGTTCCGTACGAAGAACGTCAGATTTGGTTCAAGACGTTTGCGGTACGTTATTTTATTTTTAAATATATAATTATTTTAAATAGTTTTTAATAATATTTTTTAGTAATATATAAGTAAATTTCGCAGCAAGAATTTACAAGGGATCCCATGAACATAAAATTGGTGGAAGAAGCTTTTCAAAAAGGAGATGCAATACAATTTTCCTGCCATATGAACGAGTGGAAACAAAAATGGAAAGAGGGAAAAGATAAACCAAGAGGGTTGAATGAGTCGGTTTGAAACGACTTTATTCATTATTGGGAATCTTCCAGCTTTGAGGTCATCTCGAGTACTAATTCGAAAAATTGGAAGAGCGACCGAGGAGGCAAAGGCATTTACATTCACAATACCGGATCGACTAGTTTTCTTAGACGAGCCGATGAATTGGTAAATTAATTATTATATTAATTTTTTTATTATTATTTGAAAAATTTTAAATTATTAATTTAGAATTTTTCTACTTTTATGCACAAGAAATTGGAGCGCCTCCAGATCACTGTACAACTTCTCGAGGCCGTCCACACGAACAAAAAGACGGGTCGCATCCAAGATGGTTTCGTTAGTGAGATCGTCGAAAAAGTAAAAAAGAAAAAAGTGATATTCTAACCCAGCAGTCTCAAGTTGGTTCTTCATCTTCGGTTGCCGAATTGACTCGTTTTGAGATTAACCGTCTCGTTCTTGATGTAAGTTTGATATTTTTTTTATATATTTAATATAATAATACCTTTCTAATGATATTTTTTTGTTTTTGCAGGAAATACCATTTTCTAAGGATCGTCATCCAAGACTCGCGAGAGTTGCAGATACTGGTGTCGTAACTTTTGCAACTATAAACGAGGAGAATGGAAAGTTGAAAGAACAAATGGCGGCAATGAGAATAGAGCTGAATAATCTCAAAAATATTATAGAAATGATGAGAAACAAATTTTCCGATGACTATTTTTCTCGTCCTTATCCTCCAGCCTCTCTGTTATAATTTGTATTTTTAAACAATTGTTTAATTATTATATTATTTTTATTAATTGTAATAATTTTTTAAAATATTAATTAAATTTAATATAAATATTAATTATTTTAATATTTTTAGTAAATATATTTTAAAAAATAAATATTTTAATTTTTTTTTTGATTTGGTTATTTCCGTCGAATATCCGTAGGTAATTTCCGATGGCATGGGCCCATCGTCTATCCATCAGAAGTTTCTGACAGAATAAATCCATCGAATATCCATCGGTAATTTCCGATGGCACTATTCCATCGTCATTCCGTCAGAAGATTCCGACGGCATGTTTTATCGCGAAACCATAGGAAATTCCTGATCTTTTCCCGACAGAAATTAATTTCCGACGAAATAGTCCCGACGGACAACTGTCATCGGATAATAGATGGGAATCAATCTTCCCGACGGATTTCCGACGAATATGGCCGTAGGGATTTTGATGTTTTCTTGTAGTGAATAAATGCATAATAATGCATGTCATAACGTGGTATGGGATGTATTGGATTACTTGGACGCTTTGTCATATCTATTTCTGTCTCAAATTTGGTTCGAATATAGAATATTGAGCTAGCTTAACGTGGGCATTGGATTCGTGTCATTCTGAGCTCTAAATAAAAAGTTTAGGACGATTTAGTGCGAACATGTCAAGTTGATTGGCCTGTTTAAGTGATCATTCTAAACTGATCATTGGTGCTCATTAAGTAGAGGCTTATAAATGAAGCATAATGCATGAGATCAAGGAGTATGGATAGATTGGATTACTTGGACGCTTTGTTGTCTCTATATCTGTCTCAAAATTTGTCAAAATATAGAAAATTGAGCTAGCTTAACGTGGGCATTGGATTTGTGTCATTCTGAGCTCTAAATCAAAAGTTACAAACGATTTAGTACAGACATGTCAAGTTGATCGGCGTGTTAAAGTGATCATTCTCAACTGATCATTGGTACTAATTGAGTAAAGGCTTACAAATGAAGCATAACACATGGCATCACACAGGTTGGGATAGATTGGATTACTTGGATGCTTTGTTATGTCTAGTTATGTCTCAAATTTTGTCACAATTTAAAAAATTGAACTAGCTTAATGTGGGCATTGGATTCGTGTCATTATAAGCTATAAATCAAAAGTTACGGATGATTTAGAGCAGACATTACAAGTTGATCGGCCAGTAAAAATAATCATTCTAAACTTATCATTCGTGCTCATTGAGTAAAAGCTTGTAAATGAAATATAATGCATGGCATCACACAATTTTGGATGGATTGGATGACTTTGACGCTTTGTCGTATCTATTTCATTCTCAAATTTTGTCACAATATAGAAATTGAGCTTGCTTAACGTGGGCATTGGATTTGTGTCATTATGAGCTCAAAATAAAAAGTTACGGATGATTTAGTGCAGATATGTCAAGTTGATCGGCCAGTTAAAATGATCATTATAAACTGATCATTAGTGGTCATTGAGTAAAGGCTTATCAATGAAGCATAATGCATGGCATCCCACAATATTGGATAGATTGGATTACTTGGAGGCTTTGTCGTATCTATTTCTATCTCAAATTTTGTTACAATATAGAAAATTGAGCTAGCTTAACGTGGGCATTTGGTTCGTGTGTTTCTTAGCGCAAAATCAAAAGTTACGGACGATTTAGTGCGTACATGTCAAGTTCATCGAGCAGTTAAAGTGATCATTCTAAACTGACCATTGGTGCTTATTAGGTAAAGGCTTATAAGTGATGCATAAAGCATTGCATCACGCAGTTTGAGATATATTGGATTACTTGGGTGCTTTGTTGTTTCTATATCTCTCTCAAATTTTGTCAAAATATAGAAAATTAAGCTAGCTTAATGTGGGCATTAGATTCCTGTCATTCTAAGCTCTAAATCAAAAAGTTACAGACGATTTAGTGTGGACATGTCAATTTGATCGGCCAATTAAAAAGTCATCATTCTAAACTGATCTTTGGTGCTCATTATGTAAAGGCTTATAAATGATGCATAATGCATGGCAACAAAGAATTTGGGATAGATTGTGCTACTTGGACGCCTTGTTGTATCTAGTTGGGTCTCAAATTTTGTCACAATATATAAAATTGAACTACCTTAATGTGGGCATTGGATTCGTGTCATTCTAAGCTTTAAATGAAAAGTTATGGACAATATAGTGCAAACATAACAAGTTGATCGGCTAGTTAAAATGATCACTCTAAACTGATCATTGGTTCTCTTTTAGTAAAAGCTTATAAATGAAAAATAATGCATGGCATCAAGCAGTTTGGGATGGACTGGATTACTTGGACACTTTGTCGTATCTATTTCCGTGTCAAATTTTGTAACGATATAGAAAATTGAGCTAGGTTAACGTGGAAATTGGATTCGTGTCATTCTGACCTCTAAATAAAAAGTTACGGACGATTTAGTGCGGACATGTTAAGGTTGTTGGCATGTTAAATTGATCATTCTAAGCTGATCATTGGTGGTCATTAAGTAAAGGCTTAAAAATGAAGTATAACACACGGCATCAAGGAGTTTGGATAAATTGGATTACTTGGACGATTTGTCGTCTCTATTTCTGTCTAAAATTTTATCAAAATATGGAAAATTGAGCTAGCTTAACGTATGCATAGGATTCATGTTATTCTAAGCTCTAAATCAAAAGGTACATATGATTTAGTGTGGACATGTGTCAAGGTTATCGGCCAGTTAATATGATTATTCTAAACTGATCATTGGTACTCATTGAGTAAAGGCTTATAAACGAATCATAATGCATTGCATCAATCAGTTTGGGATAGATTGGATTACTAGGACACTTTGTCGTCTCTACAACCGTCTCAAATGTTGTCAAAATATATAAAATTTATCTAGCTTAACATGGGCACTGTCTCCGTGTCATTCTGAGCTCAAATTAAAAAAGATACGGACGATTTAGTGCGGACATGTCAAGTTGATCGGCCAGTTAATATGATTATTCAAAACTGATCATTGGTGCTCATTGTGTAAAGGCATATAAATGAAGTTTAATGCACGGCATGACACAATTTTGGATAGATTGGTTTACTCAAACATTCTGTCGAGTCTATTTGTGTCTCAAATTTTTTTACAATATAGAAAATTAAGCTAGCTTAACGTGGGCATTGGATTTGTTTCATTATGTGCTTTAAATCAAAACTTACGGACGATGTAGACATGTCAAGTTAACTGGCCAGTTAAAGTGATCATTCTAAACTGATCATTGTTGTTGATTAAGCTAAGGTTTATAAATGAAGCATAATGCATGGCATCACACACTTTTGGATAGATTGGATTAATTGGAAGCTTTGTCGTATTATATTTAATTCTCAAATATAGAGAAATGAACTAGATTGATATGGACAATGGATTCGTATCATTCTGAGCTATAAATCAAAAGATATGGACGATTTAAAGCAGACATGACAAAAGCATCGGCCAGTTAAAATGATCATTCTAAACTTACCATTGGTGCTCATTGAGTAAAAGATTATAAATGAAAAATAATGCATGGCATCACGCAGTTTAGGATGGATTAAATTACTTGGACGCTTTGTCATATCTATTTTTGTTTCAAAATTTGTCACAATATAGAAAATTTAGCTAGCTTGATGTGGGCACTCGACTCGTGTGATTCTGAGCTCTAAATCGAATGTTATAGACGATTTAGTGCAAACATGTCAAGTTAATCGGTCAGTAAAAATAATCATTCTAAACTGATCATTGGTGCTCATTAAGTAAAGGCTTATAAATGAAGCATAATGCATGGCATCAAGCAGTTTCGATAGTTTGGATTACTTGGGCGCTTTATTGTCTCTGTTTCTGTCTTAAATTATGTCACAATATAGAAAATTGAGCCAGATTAATGTGAGCATTGGATTCGTGTCATTCTGAGCTCTAAATCAAAAGTGACAGAAAATTTAGTGCGGACATGTCAAGTTGATCGGTCAGTTAAAGTGATCATTCTAAACTGATCATTGGTGGTCATTGAGTAAAGGCTTATAAACGAAGCATAATGAATTGCATCACACAGTTTTGGATAGATTTGATTACTTGGACGATTTGTTGTATCTATTTCTGTATCAAATTTTGTTATAATATTGAAAATTAAGCTAGGTTAACATGGTCACTGGATTCATGTGTTTCTGAGCTCTAAGTCAAAAGTTAAACAGAATTTAGTGCGGATATGTCAAGTTGATTGGCCAGTTAAAGTGATCATTCTAAACTTATCATTGGTGCTCATTAAGTAAATGCTTATAAATGAAGCATAAAGCATGGCATCACGTAGTTTTGGATATATTGGATTACTTGAACGCTTTGTCGTATCTAGTTCTAACTCAAATTTTGTCGCAATATAAAATATTGAACAAGGTTAATGTGGGCATTGGATTCGTGTCATTATGAGCAATAAACTAAAAGTTATCAACGATCTAGTGCAAAATGACAAGTTGATCGGGCAGTTAAAATGATCATTCTGAACTTCTCATTGGTGCTCATTGAGTAAAGGCTAATAAATGATGCATAAAGCATGGCATCACACAGTTTGGGATAGATTGGATTACTTGGACGCTTTGATGTCTCTATTTCTTTCGTAAATTATGTCAAAATATATAAAATTCTAGCTTAATGTGGGCATTTGTTTCGTGTCATTCTGAGCTCTAAATCAAAAGTTACGAACGATTTAGAGCGGACATGTCAAGTTGATTGGCCAGCTAAAGTGATCATTGGTGCTCATTAAGTAAAGGCTTAAAAATGAAGCATAACACATGGCATCAAGGAGTTTGGATAAATTGGATTACTTGGACGATTTGTCGTCTCTATTTCTGTCTAAAATTTTGTCAAAATATAGAAAACTAAGCTAGCTTAACGTATGCATAGGATTCGTGTTATTCTAAGCTCTAAATCAAAAGTTATGAAAGATTTAGTGCGGACATGTCAAGTTGAGTGGCTAGTTAAAGTGATCATTCTATACAGATCATTGGTACTCATTAAGTAAAGGCTTATAATTGAAGCATAAGCATGGCATCAAGCAGTTTAGACAGATTGGATTACTAAGACGCTTTGTCATCTCAATTTCTGTCTCGAATTTTGTCGAAATATAGAAAACTGATCTAGCTTAACGTGACATTGGATTTGTGTCATTTTGATCTCTAAATCAAAAGTTATAGACAACTAGTGCGGACAGGTCAAGTTGATTGGCTAGATAATATATTTATTCTAAACTGAGCATTGGTGTTCATTGAGTAAAGGTTTATAAATGAAACATAATGCATGGCATCACGCAGTTTGAGACAGATTGGATTACTTGGATGCTTTGTCGTATCTAGTTTTGTCACTAATTTTGTCACAATATATATAATTGAGCTAGATTAACGTGTGCATTGAATTCGTGTCATTTAGAGCTCTAAATCAAAAGTTACGGACGATTTAGTGCGGACATGTAAAGTTGATTGGCCAGTTAAAGTGATCATTCTAAAGTGATCATTCTAAACTGATCATTGGTGCTCATTAAGCAAAGGCTTATAAATGAAGCATAATGCATGACATCAAGCAGTTTGGACGGATTGGATTACTTGGTCACTTTGTCGTCTCTATTATTGTCTCAAATTTTGTCGAAATATAGCAAATTGAGCTAGTTTAATGTGGGTATTGGATTCGTGTCATTCTAAGCTCTAAATTAAAATTTACGGACGATTTAGTGCAGACATGTCAAGTTGATCGCCCAGTTAAAGTGATCATTCTAAACTGATCATTGGTGCTCATTGAGGAAAGGCTTATAAAAGAAGCATAATGCATGGCATCACACATATTTGGATAGATTGGATTACTTGGACACTTTGTCATATCTATTTCCGTCTCAAATTTTGTTACAATAGAGAAAATTGAGCTAGCTTAACGTGGGCATTGGATTTGTGTGTTTCTGAGCTCTAAATCAAAAGTCTCAGACGATTTAGTGCGGAGATGTCAATTTGATCGACCTGTTAAAGTGATCATTCTAAACTGATCATTTGTGCACATTAAGTAAAGGATTATAAATGAAGCATAAGGCATGGCATCTTGCAGTTTTGGGTAGATTGGATTAGTTTGACGCTTTGTCGTATGTAGTTCAGTTTCAAATTTTGTCACAATATAGAAAATTGAACTAGCTTAATGTGGGCATTGGATTCGTGTGATACTGAGCCTAAATCAAACTTTACAAACGATTTAGTGCATACATGTTAAGTTGATCGGCCCGTTAATATGATCATTCTAAACTAACATTGGTGCTCATTGAGTAAAAGCTTATAAATGAAGCATAATACATGGCATCACACAGTTTAGGATAGATTGGATTACTTGGACGGTTTGTCATATCTATTTTTGTCGCAAATTTTGTTACAATATAGAAGATTAAGTTAGTTTAACGTGGGCAATGGATTCGTGTGTTCCAGAGCTCTAAATCGAAAGTTACACACGATTTAGTGCGGACATGTCAAGCTGATCGGCCAGTTAAAGTGCTCATTCTATACTTATCATTGGTTCTCATTCCAAACTTATTATTGGATTCGTGTCATTCTGAGCTCTAAATCAAAAGTTACGGACGATTTAGTGCGGACATGTCAAATTGATTGGCTAGTTAAAGTGATCATTCTAAACTAATCATTGGTGCTCATTAAGTAAAGGGTTATAAATGAAGTATAATGCATGGCATCAAGGAGTTTGGATAGATTGGATTACTTGGAAGCTTTGTCGTCTCTATTTCTTTCTCAAAATTTGTCAAAATATAGAAAATTGAGATAGCCTAACGAATGCATTGGATTCGTGTCATTCTAAGCTTTAAATCAAGTTGATCGGCCAGTTAATATGATTATTCTAAACTGATCATTTGTGCTCATTAAGTTAAAGCTTATAAATGAATTACAATGCATGACATCACCCAGTTTGGGATAGATTGGATTAGTTAGACACTTTGTCGTCTCTACTTCCATCTCAAATTTTGTCAAAAGATAGAAAATTTATCTAGCTTAACGTGGGAATTGTATTCGTGTCATTCTGAGCTCAAAATCAAAAGTTACGAACAATTTAGTGTGGACATGTCAATTTGATCACCCAGTTAATATGATTATTCTAAACTGATAATTGGTGCTCATTGAGTAAAGGCCTATAAATGAAGCATAATGCATGGCATCACATAGTTTTGGATAGATTGGATTACTTGGACTCTTTTTGTTGTGTCTAATTCTGTCTCAAATTTGGTTACAATATAGAAAATTGAGCTAGCTAATCGTGTGCATTGGATTTGTGTCATTCATAGCTCAAAAATCAAAAGTTACGGATGATTTAGAACGGATATGTCAAGTTAATCAGCTGGTTCATATGATTATTTTCAACTGATCATTGGTGCTCATTGGTGCTCATTGAGTAAAGGCTTAGAAATGAAGCATAATGCATGTCATCACAAAGTTTGGGATAGATTGAATTACTTGAACGGTCTATCGTATCTATTTCTATCTCAAATTTTGTTACGTTATAGAAAATTGATCTAGCTTAACGTGGGTATTGGATTCGTGTCATTATGAGCTCAAAAGAAAAAGTTAAAGACAATTTAGTGCGGACATGTTAAGTTGATCGGGCAGTTAATATGATTATTATAAACTGATCATTGGTGCACATTGAGTAAAGTCTTATCAACGAAACATAATGCATGGCATCACACAATTTAGGATAGATTGGATTATTTGGACACTTTGTTGTGTCTATTTCTATCTTTGATTTTGTTACAATATAGAAAATTGAACTAGCTTAATGTGGACATTGAATTTGTGTCATTCTGAGCTCTAAATCAAAAGTTACGGTTGATATAGTGCGGACATGTCAAGTTGAGTGGCCAGTTAAAGTGATCATTCTAAACTGATAATTGGTGCTGATTAAGCTAAGGCTTATAAATGAAGAATATTGCATGTCATCAAGCAGTTTGGGAAGATTGGACTACTTGGAAGCTTTTTCGTCTCTATTTATGCCTCAAATTTTGTCAAAATAAAGAAAATTGAGCTACCTTATCGTGGGGATTGAATTCGTGTCATTCTAAGCTCTAAATTAAAAGTTACGAACGATTTAGGGCAGACATGTCAAGTTAATCAGCCTGTTAAAGTGATGATTCTAAACTGAAATTGATGATCATTGAGTAAAGTCTTATGAATGAAGCATAATGCATGGCATCACACAGTTTTGGATAGATTGGATTTCTTGAACGCTTTCTCGTATCTAGTTTTGTCTTAAATTTTGTCACAATATAGAAAATTGAACTAGCTAAATGTGGACATTGGATTCGTGTCATTCTAAGCTATAAATCAAAAGTTATGGACGATTTATTGCTGACATGACAAGTTGATCGGTCAGTTAAAATGATCATTTAAAACTGATCATTGGTGATCATTTAGTAAAAGCTTATAAATGAAAAATAATGCTTGGCATCACGTAGTTTGGGATTGATTGGATTGCTTGGATGCTTTGTCATATCAATTTCTGTCTCAAATTTTGTCAGAATATAGAAAATTAAGCTAGCTTAACATGGACATTGGATTCGAGTCATTATGAGCTCTAAATTAAAAGTAATGAACGATTTAATACGGACATGTCAAGTTGATCGGCTAGTTAAAGTGATTATTCTAAATTGATCCTTGCTGCTAATTAAGTAAAGGCTTATAAATGAAGCATAATTAATGGCATCAAGGAGTTTGGATAAATTGGACTATTTGGACATTTTGTTTTCTCTATATCTCTCTTTCATTTTGCCAAAATATAGAAAATTGAGCTACCTTAATGTGTGCATTGGATTCGTGTCATTCGGAGCTCAAAATTAAAAGTTACGAACGATTTAGTGCCGACATATCAAGTTGATTGGCCAGTTAATATGGTTATTTTAAATTGGTCATTGGTGCTAATGAGTAAAGGCTTATAAATGAAGCAAAATGCATGGCAACACACAGTTTTGGATAGATTGGATTACATGGACGCTTTGTCGTATCTACTTCTGTCTCAAATTTTGTTACAATATAGAAAATTGAGCTAGCTTAGCATGGGCATTGGATTTGTGTCATTCTGAGCGCTAAATCAAAAGCTACAGACCATTTAATGCGGACATGTCAAGTTGATCGGCCAACTAATATGATCATTCTAAACCGATTATTGGTGTTCATTAAGTAAAGGCTTATAAATGAAACACAAGACATGGCATCACACAGTTTTGGATAGATTAGATAACTTGGACACTTTTTCGTGTCTATTTCTATCTCAAATTTTGTTACAATATACAAAATTGAGCTAGCTTAACGTGGGCATTGGATTGGTTTCATTCTGAGTTACGGAAGATTTAGTGCGGACATGTCAAGTTGATTGGCCAGTTAATATGATTATTCTAAACCGATCATTTGTTCACATTGAGTAAAGGCTTATAAATGAAGCATAATGCATGGCATCACATAGTTTTGGATAGATTGGATTACTTAGACGCTTTGTCGTTTCTATTTCGGTCTCAAATTTTGTCGAAATATAGAAAGTTGAGCTAGCTTTCTGTGTGCTTTGGATTCGTGTCATCTTACGCTCTAAACCAAAAGTTACGAACGATTTAGTGCGGACATGTCAAGTTGATCGGCCAGTAAAAGTGATAATTTTAAATTGATCATTGGTGTCATTAAGTAAAGGGTTATAAATGAAGAACAATACATGGCATCACACAGTTTTGGATAGACTTGATTACTTGGACGCTTTGTCGTGTCTATTTCTGTGTCAAATTTTGATTCAATATAGAAACTTGAGCTAGCTTAGCGTGGGCACTGGATTTGTGTCATTCAGAGCTCAAAATCAAAAGTTACGGACGATTTAGTACGGACATATCAAGTTGATCGTCCAGTTCATATGATTATTCTAAACAACATTGGTTCTTATTGAGTAAAGGCTTATAAATGAAGGATAGTGCATGACATTACACAGTTTTTGATAGATTGGATTACTTGGATGCTTTGTCGTCTATTTCAATGTCAAATATTGGAGCCTTGCCGAATCCACATTTTAATTGAGCCTTCTACGGCGCATGTTGCGGCAACTGAACAGGACCATCCGGAAGGGGAGGATGAAGAGTGTACTGCTCATCGCACACATGCGGGTGAAGAAGGACAACGCGACCAGGAAGCCACGGATGCAAAGCCTAATGCGGTTCCGAGCCCACAAGAAATGTGGAACACAATAAGGACCGTGATAAGTCAATTGGCTATACTGACTGAGGCGGTTAAGCCCAAGGCACCGGTTCCTAAGGTGCCACACATGGGCGAAGAACCGGTTCCTATGGAGAACCAGGATGTGATCATCCTAGATGACGCACCTAAGTACGCAAGAAAGAAAGTGGGGTACTTGAGCATCCTTGAACACATGATACACCTGAAAACAGGAAGTTTCGCTGGGGCTCTGACCCGATTAAGGCTGACGAGTGGAAGAATCGATTGGTGAGGAACTTTCAGTGAACTAGGTGTCCCGGTGACTACCGGAAGGATATCGCAGTCCACTTCCTGGAAGGGTGATGAGGACATCAGGTCGTATGTCCAGCCAGGAGACCAGACTGGCCGACCAGGAAGCTTGCCCGAGACAGCCGGGCCATTTGGCACGTCTGCCGGCCCAAGCAGTACTGCTGGACCCTCGACCAATAGGACCAGACCGATCAGCATTGCCGGCAGAGAGGCCCAAGCTTCTGGCACACTTGGTGGCGACGTGGATGACACCGCCGGTCCCCTTGGTGATGTCGCCGACTCTGGGATCAACTTGGCCGGTCCTGAAGGCATTCCGGCCAGTACCTCGCACAGTTCAGCCGGTACAGCCGATCCAGCCGAGTACATGAGCACGGCTTACCACCCCCAAACAGATGGGCAATCCGAACGAACCATCTAGACACTCGAGGACATGTTGCGGGCATGTGTTTTGGATTGGGGCGGATCATGGGAAAAATATTTGCCCTTAGCCGAATTCTCATACAACAGTATCTTCTAGACGAGCATCGGAATGTCTCCTTATGAAGTATTGTATGGACGGCCTTGTCGGACCCCATTGTGTTGGACCAAAGTGGGGGAGCGTAGGACCCTTGGACCAGATATTGTGGATGAAACCACTGAGTAGATCAAGTTCTTAAGGATCAAAATGAAGGAGGCCCAAGATAGACAGAAAAATTATGCAGACAAAGGAAGAAGAAATTTGGATTTTGAGGTAGGTGATTGGGTATATTTGAAAACAATCACATTTAAGGGAAGGAATCGAACTTCGAAGAGTGGAAAGTTGAATCCAAGGTACTAAGGCCCGTTTAAAGTGACAGAAAGAGTTGGGATAGTCGCATACAAATTGGACTTACCACCCGAAATGGACATGTTCCATAACGTCTTTCATGTGTTGCAACTAAGGAAATGCCTATCAGACCAAGACATAGTCGTTTCTGCACCACCTACTGAACTAAGGGAAAATCTAACCTTAGAAGCTATTCCAGTTCGGATCATCGACCGAATGGAAAGAGTTACCAGAAGAAAGGTGGTTCGGATGGTCAAGGTAGTATGGAAGTGCAATGGGACCGAAGAAATGACTTGGGAAACCGAAGACAAAATGAAGGCCGAATTTCCTAAGTGGTTCGAGGAGTGGGAAACCAACTAGATACTTGGCCTGGATTCGAGGACAAATCCACTTCAAGTGGGGAAGACTTGTAGCACCCCCGATCCTCAGTAAGGATCAGTTGGGCGAGCTGGCCGGCAGTTGGGCAAGCTGGCCGGCAGCTGGGAGAGCTGGCCGGCAGCTGGGCAAGCTGGCCGGGAGTTGAGTGAGCTGGCTGGCCGTTGGGTGAGCTGGCCGGCAGTTGGACGAGCTGGTTGGTAGCTGGGCCAACAGGCCAGCTAGCATTGGCTCGGGCAGTTGGTGCCGAACCGGTGCCATGACCAAGCACAATGGTTCGACTAGAAACGTTGATTGGTCGAGCAAAAGCCGTGAATGTTCGTGAAAACCGACCATGGGCCCTATAAATATAAGGCTTAGGGTCGGTACAAGGCACACTGGAGAGGAAAAATACTAGAATTTTTCTAAGACAATATTCGATAAGTGTTAGAACGAGTGAGGTAGAGATCGTGAACCTTGGATCGGGAAACCAATAGTGATGGTACGCGATTAAGGGCTAAGCGTGGTCGAGGTGAGTAATCCCTTACCCTTTCATACTTGGATTCCCTTTTGGCGGTGGTTCGGCGAGCAAGGGAATCCAAGGGGGGATAGTTGGGTAAACTGGGCCGAGTGGTCGGGATTGGGTGAAATCTTCCCGGTCAGATAATCAGCCAGGGCTGCCCATAGACCGGATCAAGTCTTTCAGGACAAGTATCGGCTGGCCAAAGGATTCAGGTGATTCCTACCTTGGCCGTTTTGGTCGATCGGATCTGTCCAAGACCGAACCGAGTGTGTCTTAGTAGAATTTTAAGCTAAACTTAGAGAATTTACGGGTTTTGCATGAGTTACATTCATTCATGCATTTTCTAAAGCCTTATTGAGTAATGTTGGTTTAGTCCAGGATAATTATGAGGCTTTGTCCTTTTTCAGGAAAAGATGGTGATCGTGGAAAGGATTTTGCTTGAGCGCAAGGCTGGTGGCCTGAGTATATGGGTGGTGTATTGGTCCGGGTAGTTAGGATCATTTGAATGTGTAAGCCTGTGGGCAAACGATCATGTTGTAACGAATCCTATTCTTATACTTAAATAAAAATCTGGATCTTTTATACTATGACTCTAACAAATGACTCTTAAAACTTATGAATCTCAGAATAACTGGAATTCGGACTTAGACTAAATAAAGGACCCTAAAATATGGACCTTAGACTCGGAATTCCTTGGTGAATCCGAAAGGGGACAACCTCTCCGGACTGGTAATCCGGGAAGGGTGTTTTAATTATTCTAAACTGATCATTGGTGCTCATTGAGTAAAGGCTTAGAAATGAAGCATAATGCATGACATCACACAATTTTGGATAGATTGGATTAGTTGGACGCTCTCTCGTGTCTATTTCTATCTTAAATTTTGTTACAATATAGAAACTTAAACTAGCTTAATGTGGGCATTGGATTCGTGTCACTCTGAGCTATAAATCAAAAGTTATGAACGATTTAGTGCGGACATGTCAAGTTGATCAGCCAGTTAAAGTGATTATTCTGAACTGATCATTGGTGCTCATTAAGTAAAGGCTTATAAATTAAACATAATTCATGGCATCAAGGAGTTTGGATAGATTGGATTATTTGGACGTTTTGTTGCCTCTATATCTGTCTCAAATTTTGCCAAAATATAGAAAATTGAGCTAGCTTTGACGCGGGATTGGATTCGTGTCATTCGGAGCTCAAAATCAAAAGTTACGCACGATTTAGTGCCGACATATCAAGTTTATTGGCCTGTTAATATCATTATTCTAAACAGGTCATTGGTGCTCATGGAGTATAGGCTTATAAATGAATCAAATTGCATGGCATCAAAGAGTTTTGGATAGATTGGATTACTTGGATGCTTTGTAGTATCTACTTTTGTCTCAGATTTTATTACAATATAGAAAGTTAAGCTAGCTTAACATGGGCATTGGATTCGTGTCATTATGAGCGCTAAATCAAATGCTACAGACCATTTAGTGCGGACATGGCAAGTTGATCGGCCAACTATAATATGATCATTCTAAACCGATCATTGGTGCTCATTAAGTAAAGGCTTATAAATGAAGCACAATACATGGCATCACAGAGTTTAGGATAGATTGGATTACTTGTACGCTTTGTCGTGTCTATTTCTGTCTCAAATTTTGTTGCAATATACAATATTGAGCTAGCTTAATGTGGGCATGGGATTCGTGTCATTTTGAGCTCAAAATCAAAAGTTACGGAATATTTAGTGCGGTCATGTCAAGTTGATCGGCCTGTTAATATGATTATTCTAAACTGATCATTGGTTCAGATTGAGTAAAGGCTTATAAATAAAGCATAATGCATGGCATCACACATGTTTGGATAGATTGGATTACTTAAACGCTTTGCCATTTCTATTTCTGTCTCAAATGTTTTCAAAATATAGAAAGTTGAGCTAGCTCAACGTGTGCTTTTGATTCATGTTATTTTAAGCTCTAAACCAAAAGTTACAGATGATTTAGTGCGGACATATCAAGTTGATTGGGCAGTTAAAGTGATAATTCTAAATTGATCATTGGTGCTCATTAAGTAAAGGCTTATAAATGCAGAACAATACATGGCATCACACAGTGTTGGATAGATTGGATTACTTGGACGCTTTGTCGTGTCTATTTATGTGTCAAATTTTGTTTCAATATAGAAAATTGAGCTAGCTTAACGTGGGCACAGGATTCGTTCAGAGCTCAAAATCAAAAGTTATGGACAATTTAGTACGGACATATCAAGTTGATCGACCAATTAATATGAATGTTCTAAACTGATCATTGGTTCTCGTTGAGTAAAGGCTTATAAATGAAGCATAATGCATGGCATAACACAGTTTTGGATAGATTGGATTACTTGGACGCTTTGTCGTCTCTATTTGTGTCTCAAATTTTGTCAAAATATAGAAAGTTGAGCTAGCTGAACGTGTGCTTTGGAATCGTGTCATTCTAATCTCTAAATCAAAAGCTACTAATGATTTAGTTCGGACATGTCAAGTTAATCATCCAGTTAAAGTGATCATTCTAAAATCATCATTGGTGCTCATTGAGTAAAGGCTTAAAAATGAAGCATAATGCATGGCATCACACAGTTATTGATAGATTGGATTACTTGGGCGCTTTTTCCTATCTAGTTTTGTCTCAAATTTTGTGTTATATAGAAAATTAAACTAGCTTAATGTGGGCATTGGATTCTTGTCATTCTGAGCTATAAATCAAAAGTTAAGGATGATTTAGTGCAGACATGACAAGTTGATCGGCTAGTTAAAATGATCATTCTAAACTGATCATTGGTGCTCATTGAGAAAAAGCTTATAAATAAAAAATAATGCATGGCATCACGCAATTTACGATTCATTGGATTACTTGAACACATTGTCGTATCTATTTTTGTCTCAAACTTTCTCAAAATATATAGAAAAGTGAGCTAGTTTAACGTGGACTTTGGATTCGTTTAATTATGAGCTCAAAATATAAAGTTACGGACTATTTAAAGTGGACATGTCAAGTTGATTTGCCAGTTAAAGTGATTATTCTAAACTGATCATTGGTGCTCATTGAGTAAAGTCTTATAAATGAAGCATAATGCATGGTATCACACAGTTTTGGATATATTGGATTACTTGGAAGCGTTGTTGTCTCTATTTCTGTCTTAAATTTTGTTAAATACATAAAACTGAGCTAGTTTAACGTTGGAATTGGATTCCTGTCATTCTAAGCTCTAAATCAGAAGTTAGATACGATTTAGTGCACACAAGTCAAGTTGATCGGCCAGTTAATATGATTATTCTAAACAGATTTTTGGTACTCATTCAGTAAAGGCTTATATATGAAGCATAATGCATTGCAGCATGCAGTTTGGGATAGATTGGATTACTTGGACGCTTTGTCGTCTCTACTTCTGTCTCAAATTCTGTCAAAATATAGAAAATTTATCTAGCTTAATGATGACACTGGACTCGTGTCATTATGAGCTCAAAATCAAAAGTTACGAATGATTTAGTGCAGACATGTTAAATTGATCGGCCAGTTAATATGATTATTCTAAACTGATCATTGGTGCTCATTAAGTAAATGCTTATTAATGAAGCATAATGCATGGCATCACACAATTTTGGATAGACTAGATTACTTTGACGCTTTGTCGTGTCTATTTCCGTCACAGAATTTGTCACAATATAGAAAATTGAGCTAGCTTAACGTGGGCACAGGATTCATGTCATTCTAAGCTCTAAATCAAAAGTTACGTACGACTTAGTACAGACATGTCAAGTTGATCTGCCAGTTAAAGTGATCATTCTGAATTGATCATTGGTGCTCATTAAGTAAAGGGTCATAAATGAAGCATAATGCATGGCATCAAGGGGTTTGGATAGATTGGATTACTTGAACGCTTTATCGTCTCTATTTTTTTCTCAAATTTTGTCAAAATATAGAAAGTTGAGCTAGCTGAACGTGTGCTTTGGAATCGTGTCATTCTAAGCTCTAAATCAAAAGTTATGGACGATTCAGTGTGAACATGTCAAGTTAATCGGCCAGTTAAAGTGATTATTCTAAAATTGTCATTGGTGCTCATTAAGTAAAGGCTTATAAATGAAGCATAATGCATGGCATCACACAGTTTTAGATAGATTGGATTACTTGGGCGCTTTTTCCTATCTAGTTTTTGTCATAATGTAGAAAATTGAACTAGCTTAATGTGGGCATCGGATTCCTGTCATTCTGAGCTATAAATCAAAAGGTATGGACGATTTAGTGCAGACATGACAAGTTGATCGGCTAGTTAAAATGATCATTCTAAACCGATCATTGGTGCTCATTGAGTAAAAGCTTATAAATGAAAAATAATGCATGGCATCACGTAATTTGCGATTGATTGGATTACTTGGACAGTTTATCGCATCAATTTTTGTCTCAAACTTTCTCAAAATATAGAAAATTGAGCTAGTTTAACATGGACTTTGGATTCGTTTAATTATGAGCTTTGAATTTAAAGTTACGGACGATTTAGTGTGGACATGTCAAGTTGATTGGCCAGTTAAAGTGATCATTCTAAACTGATCATGGGTCCTCACTGAGTTCGAGACAAACCAAAGTTACCATGCACCAGCAAACAGAGGATCAGGCAAATCCCTTTCCTCCAAGACTTGCCATATATGGACCGAAGTGCAATTAATGTGTTCAGATTGCAATATCTCTATTCCTTACAACAATGTGATCAGGCAA